>JAVIAB010000126.1:52115006-52715006 GCA_032433765.1 Megaustenia siamemsis
AGCAGAGGCGAACAGAAGAGCAAAAGACCACAAATTATATCTCCCCTCGACGCTGAAAGGCAAATGAGAAAAGAAGAGGAGGAAGAATTATAATTAAAGACAGCTGCTACTATCGAGATTCACGTCTCAAAAACCGATTGTCCACCCCGAATTGTTGACTTTACTCGACACTCGATCGAGCTATTGAAGTGAGTGTTTAATTTACTAAGTTGCATACAGAAAGAACATCGAGAAGATCACAGTCATTCTGTGTGTGACAGTCTATGAGCTGATGTCATTTGACCTCATTATTTCGTTCTTTTATGTTGATGTTTACATAGGTCACTGGGGCCCCACTGACAAACTTAGTCAACCTGTGGTCACTGGGGCCCCACTGACAAACTTAGTCAACCTGTGGTCACTGGGGCCCAACTGACAAACTTAGTCAACCTGTGGTCACTGGGGCCCCATTGGCAAACTTAGTCAACCTGTGGTTACTGGGGCCCCACTGACAAACTTAGTCAACCTGTGGTCACTGAGGCCCCACTGACAAACTTAGTCAACCTGTAGTCACTGGAGCCCCACTGAAAAACTTAGTCAACCTGTGGTCACTGGGGCCCCACTCACAAACTTAGTCAACCTGTTGTCATTTGGGTGCCACTGAAAAACTTAGTCAACCTGTGGTCACTGGGGCCCCACTGAGAAACTTAGTCAACCTGTGGTCACTGGCGCCCCACTGACAAACTTAGTCAACCTGTGGTCATTGGGGCCCACTGACAAACTTAGTCAACCTGTGGTCACTGGGGCCCCACTGACAGACTTAGTCAACCTGTGGTCATTGGGGCCCCACTGACAAACTTAGTCAACCTGTGGTCACTGGGGCCCCACTGACAAACTTAGTCAACCTGTGGTCATTGGGGCCCCACTGACAGACTTAGTCAACCTGTGGTCATTGGGGCCCCACTGACAAACTTAGTCAACCTGTGGTCATTGGGGCCCCACTGACAGACTTAGTCAACCTGTGGTCATTGGGGCCCCACTGGCAAACTTAGTCAACCTGTGGTCATTGGGGCCCCACTGACAGATTTAGTCAACCTGTGGTCACTGGGGCCCCACTGACAAACTTAGTCAACCTGTGGTCATTGGGGCCCCACTGACAGACTTAGTCAACCTGTGGTCATTGGGGCCCCACTGACAAACTTAGTCAACCTGTGGTCACTGGGGCATCACTGACAGACTTAGTCAACCTGTGGTCATTGGGGCCCCACTGACAAACTTAGTCAACCTGTGGTCACTGGGGCCCCACTGACAAACTTAGTCAACCTGTGGTCGTGGGGGTACCACTTCAACCTTCTCTGTTTCTCTTTGTTCTTCAGTCATTCTGAAAATGATTTTGTGACTGTAAAGCCTATTTCTGTCTATTCTTTGATGTTATCATCCCATCTCCTTCTTTTCTCATCTCTCCGCCTCACCCATTTCACAGTACCTTTCAGAATGGTCATTGCTTGGCAAGACGATCGAGATTTGTGGCGAAGTCATTATGTACAGATTACTTGGTTTAAAGGTGCATTGCAGGTAAAATAATGAAAGAAAATAGCACAACACATTCACTTTTAAAAGAGAAAAGTAAAGAAAAATAAAGTACAGAATCTACAAATAATAATGGATGCCTGGCAATAGAAAAGCTGTATACGTTAGTTTATATCATTTGGTAACTTAAAAATTAATCATTCAATTAAAAAAAAAAAACAATCCAATTCTCATTTGTTTGGACTTTTGATAAAATCATTTTTAGGCCAAAACGTCAATGTCTTTCTCTCCCAGTTTCCAAGCAGAGAGCGTATTTGAATGCAATTGTCAGTGTAATTGTTTCCCAATCATTGATGGTAATCATTTCTCTGGGAATCCACATTCATTTAGGAAGACATTAAAAGGTCATTGCTAACTGGAATAGAAGAGCCTTCTCAATTAAAAACGGGAAGTAAAATTAAAATGATATAGAATTGGTAAAGTGCAGTGACAGCTTGCATGATAAAGGGCTCAGATATTAGAATACAAGAGAAACAATACTCGATGGCTGCTGATAACATGAATTATTTATGACAATAATCAATGGAAACATATTGAAGACAACAAAGAGGGGAAAAAAATGAAAAAAAAACGACAAAAAAAAATAACTTCATCATTTGCCTCTCAGCTTCGAGGTAAAACTTGCTATTCTATTATCACCGCCTGCCATGTTTCTTGCTGTTTCTTATATTCGATACATCCTCTTATTTCTTAATCATGTCTCCATTATGTGTGATCTGATCTATTTATCATATCCTGTGACCAAACATCTGCTACGACATGCGTGGCAGGTGACAGGCCTTTTAGTATTTAATAGCGGGCAGAATTTATAGCTCGTCTAATTCATTTCTCACTGTTGTCCTTCACCCTCAAGTTATTTCCTGCCATCCGCCTAACACATTTCATCTCAGTGGTGGTTATTTGTACAAATCAATCTTCAGCCAAGTGCCTATTTCTGTAGTTGGTAACATAACTTGGGAATAAAGATTGTATTTGAGAGGTCTCGTTTTTGTTTTAATCTTAAGGTTGGTTCTTTTTATCGATGTTGATTTTTATGTTGTATTCGATGTTTATATTATATCCAATAGAGTGTTCTTGAAAGTTAACTTTTGCGTGTGTTAGTGCCTGGTGTATATTTAAGCAACAAGAAATGTAAGGCTCACCATTAAGAAAACAGAAGTAATGGTTACATAAAAGAAATAACCATCGGCATCATGGAGCCTTCAAATAAATAGGACAGAACTGAAACAAGCGCATAACCTCAAATCATGGGCACAATAATAGCATCTGACGGTAGATGCACCACAGAAATAACAAGCAGAACAGCCAAGGCCAATGTAGAATTTTAGAAAATGAAAAACAAAACATTTTGTGCAACAGGTCTTTGTCAATAGACGTGAGAAAGAGAGTTTAGTCGGTGATACATAGAACCAATTCTCAACAATAGAAGCGAATCATGGATTGCAGATTAACAAATGTAAAGACAATTAATAATACATTAAATATCTTTCAGAAGAATGTTGAGGGTTTTCTGGATAGCTAAAAAGACCAATAAGACAATTCTCAAAGAAGCCAACACAACAAAAAAGAGAGAAACTAATGTGTTGAGACTCCTGAGAACAAAAGATTGTGATAAGGGAAAGCAAAGATGGAAGCCACAAACAAGGAACGTTGAAGTATAAGGGATGTCATTTTATTGAACGAATTAATTTGGAAATGAATGAACATCTACTAGGTGTGAATCATGCCAGACAGTTTGAGAAAAGGGCACTCAGGGGAGAAAACAGAAACAATAATAAACAACTGCAGGGACATAACCTTGTGGACAATCATGTAATGATATGAAGAGATCAGCCTGTCAATGGACAATCGAATAATGATATGAAGAGATCAGCCTGTCAATGGACAATCATGTAATGATATGAAGAGATCAGCCTGTCAATGGACAATCGTATAATGATATTAAGAGATCAGCCTGTCAATGGACAATCGTATAATGATATGAAGAGATCAGTCTGTCAATGGACAATCATGTAATGATATGAAGAGATCAGTCTGTCAATGGACAATCATGTGATCATATGAAGAGATCAATCTGTCAATGGACAATCATGTAATGATATGAAGCGATCAGTCTGTCAATGGACAATCATGTGATGATGTAAAGAGATCAGTCTGTCAATGGACAATCATATGATGATGTAAAGAGATCAGTCTGTCAATGGACAATCATATGATGGTGTAAAGAGATCAGTCTGTCAATGGACAATCATGTGATGATGTAAAGAGATCAGTCTGCCAATGGACAATCATGTGATGATGTAAAGAGATCAGTCTGTCAATGGACAATCATGTGATGATGTAAAGAGATCAGTCTGTCAATGGACAATCATGTGATGATGTAAAGAAATCAGTCTGTCTGTCAATGCACATTCGAACAATATAGAAGACAATAATTAGAGATCATAGAGGTATAGTTTAACATTGAGAATACAATGGGAAGCTACAAAGAGTAAACGAGGGCGTTCTAGAAGAAGCGAAATCAAAGTGACAACATATTCCAGCATCAGAATGAATCAGTCATCATTCTCTGGCCGAGTTGTGTCGGGGACTCAGTGAATGAGAGAAGGCTACTATCTCCAACTGGAAACAAACGATCAATAAATTAATACTATTGAAGGAAAGATAGTGTGAGAGTGAGACACACATTCAATAAATATAATTTGCTATGGTCGTAAATGTTAGAAGAGAAAGTGAGAAAGAGGAGAGAGAGAGAGAGAGAGAGAGAGAGAGAGACAGAGAGAGACAGAGAGATAGAGAGATTATGAAAATAAATATGTTCAGCCTTTAAACGAGTATTTTCATGATCAATTAAAACAATTCCAATTTGAATTAAATCAAGTCTTGCATCCAAAATAATGAACTAAAGCTCGCTTTTTGGCACTCAGCTGTGGTGTTTTACAAAGGAGTATTATAACTGCTGAAGTTAACAATGCATTTCATGTAATAATTAACAAGGAATAGGAAGAAAGAGTGATTTCATAATTATAATTTTGTGAAGGAATAAACTAAAATAAGAGAGAGACAGAGAGAGAGAGAAAGAAATGGAGAAAGATAGCAGACCTGAAATTAATCAATTTCACCATTTAAAATATAAACATGATCATTTCCTTGAAGAACCGTAATTTAATTTCGAATTGAATTTATAATCAAATGTTAATAATGTCCCATCCAACAAATTGGTTATTCGTTTCAAATCGATTCTCTATTTACCCCAAATTATATATTTTCCTAATGGATATACAAGGTAGAATTATAAAGAAAGAATTAACTTCCTGGTTTTGCATAAAACATTCAGAATAAAAACTGGCTAAACATATCTCTGTCAATGAATTTTTTTTCTTGTCGTTGTTTTCCGAGTGCCCTTTATTTGCTGATTTCGCTGCACTGTAAACCCAGTGCATCCGACTTCAGGACGCACGTGCTTGGAACTGCTTTAGCCTTTTGGACTTTCTCTGAGCCGCGATAGCTCAGTGATTAGTGAACTGGACTACAAAGGACAAGAGGTAGGGTTCGATCCCAACCGACGGCTTCCGGGATCACACAGCCTTTAATGGGTACCGGAATTTTTCTGGGAAAGTAAAGCGGCACGGGCGTAATACCGACCACATTACCCCAAAAATCATGTGCCGAAGGTCTGTAAAATGTATGGTCACTAACACCATATTTCCTATACGCCACTTGGCGTGACGGGGGTACTTTACTTTACTTTTCTTTGTGGACTTTCAATTTTGATATTTTAATTGTTGGCTGGTGTCTCGGTAGCCTAGTTGGGAAAACCACCCGACTGGGCTACCAACGTTCGGACAACCCGTGTTCGATTCCTGCTGGAAGCAGTGTGAGTTGTACTGTTGGAGAAAAAATACCCTCGCGGTCGACCCAGTCGTTGGCAAAAATGGGTACTAGGTTATTACCCTGGGAAGGTGAGGAATACCGCCTCGCTTCGTGACTTTCGATGCTTGAAGCGACACTATCCAGAAGTCTTCGAACACTTCTGGATAGGAGGCCGAGCACATATTGGTGAAAACTCGCGTGCTAAGACACCGATTCAAGTCTCGTACTTTACTTTTACTTGAATTGTCAATTATTTTTTCCTTATTTTCGTTCTGAATCGATTTCTTCTCTGTTCAGTGTTTGATGTTGTTTTCAGAGATGGGTTGTACTTTGGCTATTAATAACTTATATGTGGTATGTCGCAGGATTTGTTTTCACTTTACAGCGACATATTATGAGATCAATAGTAGACAAAACAGAAATTAAAGTCAAAGGTCACAACATAAATAATTTGCGATATGCGGATGACACAGTCTTAATAGCAGAGACAGAGAATGAGCTGCAAGAGATGGTAGACATAATAGTAAAATAAAGGCACAAGAAAGGATTCAGTCTGAATAGTAAGAAAACAGAAGAAATTGTCATATCGAAGAAACAATCATCATCATAAAAATACACAGGACAAATCTGAAACAAGTGCAATACTTGGGCACAATAATAACATCTGATTGGAGATGCACAACAGAAATAAAAAGCAGAATAGCTCAGACCAAAATAGCATTTTAGAAAATGAAAAAAAATATCTTGTGCAACAAATCTATGTCAATAGAAGTGAGAAAGAGAGTTCTTCGATGCTATATAGAACCAATTCTGACCTATGGAAGCGAATCATGGACAGTAGACAAACAAATGAAAATACGATTAGAGGCCACAGAGATGTGATTTCTCAGAATATTGTTGAAAGTTCCCTGGACAGCTAAAATGACCAATGAAGAAATTCTCAAAGAAGCCAACACAAAAAGGGAGCTCCTGAAAAGCATCATAGAGAAACAATCAATATTTTTTGGGCACATCATAAGAAGAAAAAAAGTTGGAATACTTGGTTACAACTGAAAAATTAAAAGGAAAGAGAGATCGCGGACGACAAAGAGAGAAAATACTGGATAGCTTGGTGTCATGGCATGGAAAACAGTCAACAACAGAACTGATACGAAGCTCTGTAGATAGAATATTGTGGAATGACATGATCGCCTACGCCACCCGGTATGGCACATGATGATGTTGATGGGGTATGTATCTTCATTACTTGAGCTACCATATATTTCAAGGTCCAAATTGTTTGAAAGCGCAACACATAGAGCTACATATGGGTCCAGGAAATGTTCCCTCTATATCTCGTTAAGCCTGTGGGGACTATGGTGTTAGCGACCACACTTTTCCCATGACCAGCTGTACATGTTTTCATAATGTGGTCGGTATTACGCCTGGCCGCTTTTACTTCACTGAAATAATTCTGGTACTCATTTTTAAAGGCGCTTGAACATTACAGCCTTATGGGTTTGAAAAAATAACCCAGTATTTCTGGTATTTGAACCAGGACCCTTCTAAAAACACCGTGTGCACTAATCACTCAGCCACCGAAACACCTAGGGGCAGACATTAAATTAACAAGCCCAAGCAATAACAAGATTTATACTCTTGGGCCACAGAAGTCATGGGCTACCATACAGTATGACGGAACATATGTCAGGAAGGATGTACTCGTAATGAGGAACGAGGAGAAATAATACAACAGATGTTGGAAGGGCATAAGCTGAGTAATAGCTGAGCTAGTCTGATGTATGGACTGATAAGCTGAGTAATAGCTGAGCTAGTCTGATGTATGGACTGATAAACTGAGTAATAACTGAGCTAGTCTGATGTATGGACTGATAAACTGAGTAATAACTGAGCTAGTCTGATGTATGGACTGATAAACTGAGTAATAACTGAGCTAGTCTGATGTATGGACTGATAAACTGAGTAATAACTGAGCTAGTCTGATGTATGGACTGATAAACTGAGTAATAGCTGAGCTAGTCTGATGTATGGACTGATAAGCTGAGTAATAACTGAGCTAGTCTGATGTATGGACTGATAAACTGAGTAATAACTGAGCTAGTCTGATGTATGGACTTATACGCTGAGTAATAACTGAGCTAGTCTGATGTATGGACTGATAAGCTGAGTAATAGCTGAGCTAGTCTGATGTATTGACTGATACAGAAATTAACGCATCATTTACAATAAAATTATATTACAAAAAAGCTCGATCTGTTACAATAGTCAGTGTAACACCTTCGTTCATATATGCATTTGACCAGACTGTTACAATAGTCAGTGTAACACTTTTGTTCCTATATGCATTTGACCAGACTGTTACAATAGTCAGTGTAACACTTTTGTTCCTATATGCATTTGACCAGACTGTTACAATAGTCAGTGTAACACTTTTGTTCCTATATGCATTTGACCAGACTGTTACAATAGTCAGTGTAACACTTTTGTTCCTATATGCATTTGACCAGACTGTTACAATAGTCAGTGTAACACTTTTGTTCCTATATGCATTTGACCAGACTGTTATAATAGTCAGTGTAACACTTTTGTTCCTATATGCATTTGACCAGACTGTTACAATAGTCAGTGTAACACTTTAGCTCATTTCCTATATGCAGTTGACCAGACCGCTAATCAGTGTAACAATTTAGTTCCTATATACAGCTAACCTTGCTGCTACAATAGTCAGTGTAACACCTTAGTTCCTATATACAGTTGGCCAGGCTGCTACAATAGTCAGTGTAACAATTTAGTTCCTATATACAGTTGGCCAGGCTGCTACAATAGTCAGTGTAACACCTTAGATCCTATAAACAGTTGGCAAGGCTGCTACAATAGTCACTGTAACCCCTTAGTTCCTATATACAGTTGGCCAGGCTGCTACAATAGTCGTTGTAACACCTTAGTTGTTATATACAGTTGGCCAGGTTGCTACAATAGTCAGTGTAACATCTTAGTTCCTATATACAGTTGGCCAGTCTGCTACAATAGTCAGTGTAACACTTTAGTTCCTATATACAGTTGGTCAGGCTGCTACAGTCAGTGTAACACCTTAGTTCCTATATACAGTTGGCCAGTCTGCTACAATAGTCAGTGTATCACCTTAGTTCCTATATACAGTTGGCCAGGCTGCAACAATGGTCAGTGTAACATCTTAGTTCCTATATACAGTTGGCCAGTCTGCTACAATAGTCAGTGTAATACTTTAGTTCATATATACAGTTGGCCAGTCTGCTACAATAGTCAGTGTAACATCTTAGTTCCTATATACAGTTGGCCAGTCTGCTACAATAGTCAGTGTAACACTTTAGTTCATATATACAGTTGGCCAGTCTGCTACAATAGTCAGTGTAACATCTTAGTTCCTATATACAGTTGGCCAGTCTGCTACAATAGTCAGTGTAACACCTTAGTTCCTATATACAGTTGGCCAGGCTGCTACAATAGTCAGTGTAACATCTTAGTTCCTATATACAGTTGGCCAGGCTGCTACAGTCAGTGTAACACTTTAGTTCCTATATACAGTTGGCCAGTCTGCTACAATAGTCAGTGTATCACATTAGTTCCTATATAAAGCTGACCTGTCTGCTACAATAGACAGTGTAACACCTTAGTTTTTATATACAGTTGACCTGGCTGCTACAATAGTCAGTGTAATACCATAGTTCCTATATACAGCTGACCTGGCTGTTACAATAGTCAGTGTAACACATTAGTCCCTATATACAGTTGGCCAGGCTGCTACAGTCAGTGTAACACCTTAGTTCCTATATACAGTTGGCCAGGCTGCTACAGTCAGTGTAACACTTTAGTTCCTATATACAGTTGGCCAGGCTGCTACAGTCAGTGTAACACCTTAGTTCCTATATACAGTTGGCCAGGCTGCTACAGTCAGTGTAACACCTTAGTTCCTTTATACAGTTGGCCAGGCTGCTACAGTCAGTGTAACACCTTAGTTCCTATATACAGTTGGCCAGGCTGCTACAGTCAGTGTAACACCTTAGTTCCTATATACAGTTGGCCAGGCTTCTACACTATCCAGTGTAACACATTAGTTCCCATATACCGTTGGCCAGGCTGCAATAATAGTCAGTGTAACACCTTAGTTCCTATATACATCTGACCTTGCTGTTACAATAGTCAGTGTGACAATCTAGTTCCTATATACAGCTGACCTGGCTGTTATAATCAATTCACCCAATCAGCTGCTACAATCAATTCACCCAATCAGCTGCTACAATCAATTCACCCAATCAGCTGCTATAATCTATTCACCAAATCAGCTGCTACAATCAATTCACCCAATCAGCTGCTACAATCAATTCACCAAATCAGCTGTTTCAATCAATTCACCCAATCAGCTGTTTCAATCAATTCACCCAATCAGCTACTACAATCAATTCACCCAATCAGCTGCTACAATCAATTAACCCAATGACAATATCTTCACCGATTGGAAGATACATATTTGGGAGATTAATAAAGAAGAGTCAAAAGACCATCATCAGAACAAAATTATGAAGTTTAGAGAGCAAACAACTTGGCAACAAACCCAAGCACCACGTGAATATAAATAACAAAAAAGTGAGTTCATATGAAGAGTTTCTGCTGCATTGCCTGGAGAAGAGCCAATCATTATTTGATTAGACTAGTGCTTCAAGATGTTCAAGGACAGCAAAAACAACATTAATTCATTTTCACTCTACTCTGACTTGATAAATAAACATGATAGTTTAATTATATGTATATAATGTATTTTATTTCCGGCAAACTAGAAATTAGTTTGATAAAAAGAAATGTTTCCTGTATTTTTCTGACCTGTGACAACCAGTCATGGGAGATTGTTGCACAAGATCGCGATAGTTAGTGAACAAAATGGAAGTAAGGCATTACAGAAATGTGACGATAGAAGGCATTTCACTTGGCTAAAGAAAATAACAATTGGAACGAGAGAAGTCAGACAGTCTTGTTCATGTACTGTTTGAGAACATGTTTTACGGTCCAACAAGGGCCCCGCAATGTCCTAGAAAATGTTGTTTCACCAGTCTAAGAGAGACACAATGAGGTCTGCTATTATGTCAAGTCATGAAACAACTCGGAAAGCTGTAGTTGTTATTTATCCTAGTTTTGATTATTATATCTTGTCACTAACTGCTGTGATAGCTCAGTTGTTAGTGAACTGGACTATAAAGGACAAGAGGTATGGTTTCGATCCCGACCGACGGCTTCCGGGTTCACTCAGCCTTAAATGGGTACAGTATTTTTTTTCTGGGAAAGTAAAGCGGCTCGGGCGTAATACCGACCACATTACCCCAAAAATCATGTGCTGAAGGTCAGTAAAATGTATGGTCACTATATCCCCAATACGCCATTTGGCGTGACGGGGGCTTTTTACCGTTTTTTTTTTTTTTACTATTAACTGCACCTTCGTTGTTGGTGTGACATTGACCTACCATCTGACCTCTGAGCTCTCTCGTCTTGTGTGGACGTCTTCTATAACTGAGTAGGTTTTATCCCTTAGCGATGACATGTCTTCTCTCCAGCTTGAAATTACAGATATCGATGTAAGCATTGGTGCAAATATTTCACGGTGGGCCGACAGTATTTGTCAAGACTTTACTGGTCTCTATATATTTCACGGTGATTTCAGTATCTGTCATCTTCGTAATGGCTCATCGTAAATCCCTAGACCGACCGTACGCTAATCTTACGGTTTGTTTGATGCGCGACGGGGGATAATCTGACGACTAACTGTGTGTTTATATGTTCCGAATTGAAGTCAACAACAATGACCTAACATCATCAAGCGCTATACATTTTTTTTTTTAATGTGACGATCATCATTTTCAGGAGGACGTGAACTTCCGGTATATGGTGGATAGGCGGCAGGAACCATTGAAGGCTATGCATGAAAAGTGTTCCTTGTTGCAGTTTCCTCATATTCAAAGTCCATGGGGACTGGTTTGTCTTGAGGCAAGACGCCGGCCTCGAGACAGAGAGGTTGTGGTTTCAAATCTCAGCTACACCGGTTGGGATTTTTATTTATGATTTTCCTCTGCGGCAAAGACCCCTGGTCTCAGCAGCGAGGCCCGGCTTGAAACGTCAGTTACTCATCGACCAAAAAAAAAAACATGAGTACCTCCGAAGACGGAGTTATCTGCCTGTGCGGCGAGGGACTCCTGTGCACACGGCTGCCAGGGAAAAATGGATTAACACGCAACATTCAGTTCCTAGTCTCTAGAGACTTCATCAGAGTTGAAAGCTGGCGTACGCAACAATGTCAATGCTTTGCTACACTATACCAATTTCACGGTGGTCCCTCAGTATTTGTTAATACTGAGATAATTGACAATAGTCAGTGTAACACTTTAGTTCCTATATACAGTTGGTCAGGCTGCTACAGTCAGTGTAACACCTTAGTTCCTATATACAGTTGGCCAGTCTGCTACAATAGTCAGTGTATCACCTTAGTTCCTATATACAGTTGGCCAGGCTGCAACAATAGTCAGTGTAACATCTTAGTTCCTATATACAGTTGGCCAGTCTGCTACAATAGTCAGTGTAACACATTAGTTCATATATACAGTTGGCCAGTCTGCTACAATAGTCAGTGTAACATCTTAGTTCCTATATACAGTTGGCCAGTCTGCTACAATAGTCAGTGTAACACCTTAGTTCCTATATACAGTTGGCCAGGCTGCTACAATAGTCAGTGTAACATCTTAGTTCCTATATACAGTTGGCCAGGCTGCTACAGTCAGTGTAACACTTTAGTTCCTATATACAGTTGGCCAGTCTGCTACAATAATCAGTGTATCACATTAGTTCCTATATACAGCTGACCTGTCTGCTACAATAGTCAGTGTAACACCTTAGTTCCTATATACAGTTGGCCAGGCTGCTACAATAGTCAGTGTAACATCTTAGTTCCTATATACAGTTGGCCAGTCTGCTACAATAGTCAGTGTAACACTTTAGTTCATATATACAGTTGGCCAGTCTGCTACAATAGTCAGTGTAACATCTTAGTTCCTATATACAGTTGGCCAGTCTGCTACAATAGTCAGTGTAACACCTTAGTTCCTATATACAGTTGGCCAGGCTGCTACAATAGTCAGTGTAACATCTTAGTTCCTATATACAGTTGGCCAGGCTGCTACAGTCAGTGTAACACTTTAGTTCCTATATACAGTTGGCCAGTCTGCTACAATAGTCAGTGTATCACATTAGTTCCTATATACAGCTGACCTGTCTGCTACAATAGTCAGTGTAACACCTTAGCTCTTATATACAGTTGACCTGGCTGCTACAATAGTCAGTGTAATACCATAGTTCCTATATACAGCTGACCTGGCTGTTACAATAGTCAGTGTAACACATTAGTCCCTATATCAAGCTGACCTGGCTGTTACAATAGTCAGTGTAACACATTAGTTCCTACATAAAGCTGACCTGGCTGTTATAATAGTCAGTGTAACTCATTAGCTCCTATATACAGCTGACCTGGCTATTACAATAGTCAGTGTAACATCTTAGTTTCTATATACAGTTGGCCAGGCAGCTACAATAATCAGTGTAACACCTTAGTTCCTAAATACAGTTGGCCAGGCTGTTACAATAGCCAGTGTAACACCTTAGTTCCTATAAACAGTTGGCCAGGCTGCTACAATAGTCAGTGTGACACATTAGTTCCTATATACACTTGGCCAGGCTGCTACAGTCAGTGTAACACCTTAGTTCCTTTATACAGTTGGCCAGGCTGCTACAGTCAGTGTAACACCTTAGTTCCTTTATACAGTTGGCCAGGCTGCTACAGTCAGTGTAACACCTTAGTTCCTTTATACAGTTGGCCAGGCTGCTACAGTCAGTGTAACACCTTAGTTCCTTTATACAGTTGGCCAGGCTGCTACAGTCAGTGTAACACCTTAGTTCCTTTATACAGTTGGCCAGGCTGCTACAGTCAGTGTAACACCTTAGTTCCTATATACAGTTGGCCAGGCTGCTACAGTCAGTGTAACACCTTAGTTCCTATATACAGTTGGCCAGGCTTCTACACTATCCAGTGTAACACATTAGTTCCCATATACCGTTGGCCAGGCTGCAATAATAGTCAGTGTAACACCTTAGTTCCTATAAACAGTACATCTGACCTTGCTGTTACAATAGTCAGTGTGACAATCTAGTTCCTATATACAGCTGACCTGGCTGTTATAATCAATTCACCCAATCAGCTGCTACAATCAATTCACCCAATCAGCTGCTACAATCAATTCACCCAATCAGCTGCTATAATCTATTCACCAAATCAGCTGCTACAATCAATTCACCCAATCAGCTGCTACAATCAATTCACCAAATCAGCTGTTTCAATCAATTCACCCAATCAGCTGTTTCAATCAATTCACCCAATCAGCTACTACAATCAATTCACCCAATCAGCTGCTACAATCAATTAACCCAATGACAATATCTCCACCGATTGGAAGATACATATTTGGGAGATTAATAAAGAAGAGTCAAAAGACCATCATCAGAACAAAATTATGAAGTTTAGAGAGCAAACAACTTGGCAACAAACCCAAGCACCACGTGAATATAAATAACAAAAAAGTGAGTTCATATGAAGAGTTTCTGCTGCATTGCCTGGAGAAGAGCCAACCATTATTTGATTAGACTAGTGCTTCAAGATGTTCAAGGACAGCAAAAACAACATTAATTCATTTTCACTCTACTCTGACTTGATAAATAAACATGATATTTTAATTATATGTATATAATGTATTTTATTTCCGGCAAACTAGAAATTAGTTTGATAAAAAGAAATGTTTCCTGTATTTTTCTGACCTGTGACAACCAGTCATGGGAGATTGTTGCACAAGATCGCGATAGTTAGTGAACAAAATGGAAGTAAGGCATTACAGAAATGTGACGATAGAAGGCATTTCACTTGGCTAAAGAAAATAACAATTGGAACGAGAGAAGTCAGACAGTCTTGTTCATGTACTGTTTGAGAACATGTTTTACGGTCCAACAAGGGCCCCGCAATGTCCTAGAAAATGTTGTTTCATCAGTCTAAGAGAGACACAATGAGGTCTGCTATTATGTCAAGTCATGAAACAACTCGGAAAGCTGTAGTTGTTATTTATCCTAGTTTTGATTATTATATCTTGTCACTAACTGCTGTGATAGCTCAGTTGTTAGTGAACTGGACTATAAAGGACAAGAGGTATGGTTTCGATCCCGACCGACGGCTTCCGGGTTCACTCAGCCTTAAATGGGTACAGTATTTTTTTTCTGGGAAAGTAAAGCGGCTCGGGCGTAATACCGACCACATTACCCCAAAAATCATGTGCTGAAGGTCAGTAAAATGTATGGTCACTATATCCCCAATACGCCATTTGGCGTGACGGGGGCTTTTTACCGTTTTTTTTTTTTTACTATTAACTGCACCTTCGTTGTTGGTGTGACATTGACCTACCATCTGACCTCTGAGCTCTCTCGTCTTGTGTGGACGTCTTCTATAACTGAGTAGGTTTTATCCCTTAGCGATGACATGTCTTCTCTCCAGCTTGAAATTACAGATATCGATGTAAGCATTGGTGCAAATATTTCACGGTGGGCCGACAGTATTTGTCAAGACTTTACTGGTCTCTATATATTTCACGGTGATTTCAGTATCTGTCATCTTCGTAATGGCTCATCGTAAATCCCTAGACCGACCGTACGCTAATCTTACGGTTTGTTTGATGCGCGACGGGGATAATCTGACGACTAACTGTGTGTTTATATGTTCCGAATTGAAGTCAACAACAATGACCTAACATCATCAAGCGCTATACATTTTTTTTTTTAATGTGACGATCATCATTTTCAGGAGGACGTGAACTTCCGGTATATGGTGGATAGGCGGCAGGAACCATTGAAGGCTATGCATGAAAAGTGTTCCTTGTTGCAGTTAAATCAAGTCTTGCATCCAAAATAATGAACTAAAGCTCGCTTTTTGGCACTCAGCTGTGGTGTTTTACAAAGGAGTATTATAACTGCTGAAGTTAACAATGCATTTCATGTAATAATTAACAAGGAATAGGAAGAAAGAGTGATTTCATAATTATAATTTTGTGAAGGAATAAACTAAAATAAGAGAGAGACAGAGAGAGAGAGAAAGAAATGGAGAAAGATAGCAGACCTGAAATTAATCAATTTCACCATTTAAAATATAAACATGATCATTTCCTTGAAGAACCGTAATTTAATTTCGAATTGAATTTATAATCAAATGTTAATAATGTCCCATCCAACAAATTGGTTATTCGTTTCAAATCGATTCTCTATTTACCCCAAATTATATATTTTCCTAATGGATATACAAGGTAGAATTATAAAGAAAGAATTAACTTCCTGGTTTTGCATAAAACATTCAGAATAAAAACTGGCTAAACATATCTCTGTCAATGAATTTTTTTTCTTGTCGTTGTTTTCCGAGTGCCCTTTATTTGCTGATTTCGCTGCACTGTAAACCCAGTGCATCCGACTTCAGGACGCACGTGCTTGGAACTGCTTTAGCCTTTTGGACTTTCTCTGAGCCGCGATAGCTCAGTGATTAGTGAACTGGACTACAAAGGACAAGAGGTAGGGTTCGATCCCAACCGACGGCTTCCGGGATCACACAGCCTTTAATGGGTACCGGAATTTTTCTGGGAAAGTAAAGCGGCACGGGCGTAATACCGACCACATTACCCCAAAAATCATGTGCCGAAGGTCTGTAAAATGTATGGTCACTAACACCATATTTCCTATACGCCACTTGGCGTGACGGGGGTACTTTACTTTACTTTTCTTTGTGGACTTTCAATTTTGATATTTTAATTGTTGGCTGGTGTCTCGGTAGCCTAGTTGGGAAAACCACCCGACTGGGCTACCAACGTTCGGACAACCCGTGTTCGATTCCTGCTGGAAGCAGTGTGAGTTGTACTGTTGGAGAAAAAATACCCTCGCGGTCGACCCAGTCGTTGGCAAAAATGGGTACTAGGTTATTACCCTGGGAAGGTGAGGAATACCGCCTCGCTTCGTGACTTTCGATGCTTGAAGCGACACTATCCAGAAGTCTTCGAACACTTCTGGATAGGAGGCCGAGCACATATTGGTGAAAACTCGCGTGCTAAGACACCGATTCAAGTCTCGTACTTTACTTTTACTTGAATTGTCAATTATTTTTTCCTTATTTTCGTTCTGAATCGATTTCTTCTCTGTTCAGTGTTTGATGTTGTTTTCAGAGATGGGTTGTACTTTGGCTATTAATAACTTATATGTGGTATGTCGCAGGATTTGTTTTCACTTTACAGCGACATATTATGAGATCAATAGTAGACAAAACAGAAATTAAAGTCAAAGGTCACAACATAAATAATTTGCGATATGCGGATGACACAGTCTTAATAGCAGAGACAGAGAATGAGCTGCAAGAGATGGTAGACATAATAGTAAAATAAAGGCACAAGAAAGGATTCAGTCTGAATAGTAAGAAAACAGAAGAAATTGTCATATCGAAGAAACAATCATCATCATAAAAATACACAGGACAAATCTGAAACAAGTGCAATACTTGGGCACAATAATAACATCTGATTGGAGATGCACAACAGAAATAAAAAGCAGAATAGCTCAGACCAAAATAGCATTTTAGAAAATGAAAAAAAATATCTTGTGCAACAAATCTATGTCAATAGAAGTGAGAAAGAGAGTTCTTCGATGCTATATAGAACCAATTCTGACCTATGGAAGCGAATCATGGACAGTAGACAAACAAATGAAAATACGATTAGAGGCCACAGAGATGTGATTTCTCAGAATATTGTTGAAAGTTCCCTGGACAGCTAAAATGACCAATGAAGAAATTCTCAAAGAAGCCAACACAAAAAGGGAGCTCCTGAAAAGCATCATAGAGAAACAATCAATATTTTTTGGGCACATCATAAGAAGAAAAAAAGTTGGAATACTTGGTTACAACTGAAAAATTAAAAGGAAAGAGAGATCGCGGACGACAAAGAGAGAAAATACTGGATAGCTTGGTGTCATGGCATGGAAAACAGTCAACAACAGAACTGATACGAAGCTCTGTAGATAGAATATTGTGGAATGACATGATCGCCTACGCCACCCGGTATGGCACATGATGATGTTGATGGGGTATGTATCTTCATTACTTGAGCTACCATATATTTCAAGGTCCAAATTGTTTGAAAGCGCAACACATAGAGCTACATATGGGTCCAGGAAATGTTCCCTCTATATCTCGTTAAGCCTGTGGGGACTATGGTGTTAGCGACCACACTTTTCCCATGACCAGCTGTACATGTTTTCATAATGTGGTCGGTATTACGCCTGGCCGCTTTTACTTCACTGAAATAATTCTGGTACTCATTTTTAAAGGCGCTTGAACATTACAGCCTTATGGGTTTGAAAAAATAACCCAGTATTTCTGGTATTTGAACCAGGACCCTTCTAAAAACACCGTGTGCACTAATCACTCAGCCACCGAAACACCTAGGGGCAGACATTAAATTAACAAGCCCAAGCAATAACAAGATTTATACTCTTGGGCCACAGAAGTCATGGGCTACCATACAGTATGACGGAACATATGTCAGGAAGGATGTACTCGTAATGAGGAACGAGGAGAAATAATACAACAGATGTTGGAAGGGCATAAGCTGAGTAATAGCTGAGCTAGTCTGATGTATGGACTGATAAGCTGAGTAATAGCTGAGCTAGTCTGATGTATGGACTGATAAACTGAGTAATAACTGAGCTAGTCTGATGTATGGACTGATAAACTGAGTAATAACTGAGCTAGTCTGATGTATGGACTGATAAACTGAGTAATAACTGAGCTAGTCTGATGTATGGACTGATAAACTGAGTAATAACTGAGCTAGTCTGATGTATGGACTGATAAACTGAGTAATAGCTGAGCTAGTCTGATGTATGGACTGATAAGCTGAGTAATAACTGAGCTAGTCTGATGTATGGACTGATAAACTGAGTAATAACTGAGCTAGTCTGATGTATGGACTTATACGCTGAGTAATAACTGAGCTAGTCTGATGTATGGACTGATAAGCTGAGTAATAGCTGAGCTAGTCTGATGTATTGACTGATACAGAAATTAACGCATCATTTACAATAGAATTATATTACAAAAAAGCTCGATCTGTTACAATAGTCAGTGTAACACCTTAGTTCCTATATACAGTTGGCCAGGCTGCTACAATAGTCAGTGTAACATCTTAGTTCCTATATACAGTTGGCCAGGCTGCTACAGTCAGTGTAACACTTTAGTTCCTATATACAGTTGGCCAGTCTGCTACAATAGTCAGTGTATCACATTAGTTCCTATATACAGCTGACCTGTCTGCTACAATAGTCAGTGTAACACCTTAGCTCTTATATACAGTTGACCTGGCTGCTACAATAGTCAGTGTAATACCATAGTTCCTATATACAGCTGACCTGGCTGTTACAATAGTCAGTGTAACACATTAGTCCCTATATCAAGCTGACCTGGCTGTTACAATAGTCAGTGTAACACATTAGTTCCTACATAAAGCTGATCTGGCTGTTATAATAGTCAGTGTAACTCATTAGCTCCTATATACAGCTGACCTGGCTATTACAATAGTCAGTGTAACATCTTAGTTTCTATATACAGTTGGCCAGGCAGCTACAATAATCAGTGTAACACCTTAGTTCCTAAATACAGTTGGCCAGGCTGTTACAATAGCCAGTGTAACACCTTAGTTCCTATAAACAGTTGGCCAGGCTGCTACAATAGTCAGTGTGACACATTAGTTCCTATATACACTTGGCCAGGCTGCTACAGTCAGTGTAACACCTTAGTTCCTTTATACAGTTGGCCAGGCTGCTACAGTCAGTGTAACACCTTAGTTCCTTTATACAGTTGGCCAGGCTGCTACAGTCAGTGTAACACCTTAGTTCCTTTATACAGTTGGCCAGGCTGCTACAGTCAGTGTAACACCTTAGTTCCTTTATACAGTTGGCCAGGCTGCTACAGTCAGTGTAACACCTTAGTTCCTTTATACAGTTGGCCAGGCTGCTACAGTCAGTGTAACACCTTAGTTCCTATATACAGTTGGCCAGGCTGCTACAGTCAGTGTAACACCTTAGTTCCTATATACAGTCTCTATATATTTCACGGTGATTTCAGTATCTGTCATCTTCGTAATGGCTCATCGTAAATCCCTAGACCGACCGTACGCTAATCTTACGGTTTGTTTGATGCGCGACGGGGATAATCTGACGACTAACTGTGTGTTTATATGTTCCGAATTGAAGTCAACAACAATGACCTAACATCATCAAGCGCTATACATTTTTTTTTTTAATGTGACGATCATCATTTTCAGGAGGACGTGAACTTCCGGTATATGGTGGATAGGCGGCAGGAACCATTGAAGGCTATGCATGAAAAGTGTTCCTTGTTGCAGTTTCCTCATATTCAAAGTCCATGGGGACTGGTTTGTCTTGAGGCAAGACGCCGGCCTCGAGACAGAGAGGTTGTGGTTTCAAATCTCAGCTACACCGGTTGGGATTTTTATTTATGATTTTTCTCTGCGGCAAAGACCCCTGGTCTCAGCAGCGAGGCCCGGCTTGAAACGTCAGTTACTCATCGACCAAAAAAAAAAACATGAGTACCTCCGAAGACGGAGTTATCTGCCTGTGCGGCGAGGGACTCCTGTGCACACGGCTGCCAGGGAAAAATGGATTAACACGCAAAATTCAGTTCCTAGTCTCTAGAGACTTCATCAGAGTTGAAAGCTGGCGTACGCAACAATGTCAATGCTTTGCTACACTATACCAATTTCACGGTGGTCCCTCAGTATTTGTTAGCACTGGGCTGGATTGCAAGAGAAGAGGCTGAAGAGGAAAGATTGTTGATGACAAACTCAAGGGTAATGGATCCACGTGGACTGATGAGCCTGACAGTTTTATTGAAGGCAGACAACTCTAGAGATCAAGTTTCATCTGTTTTGATCGTGTTTCGATATTCCCATTGTTTACAATGAGGGATGATATCATATGATGGAGAACACTGTGTTCATTTTCTGTGCGGTTTCGCCTTATGTCTTTTGGCGTGTGCTGAGACTGCTATGAAGGGGACTACAGCTACCTTTCTTGGTGTGGAAGATCAGATAGTAATTTGGATGATTCTACTGGCACGGGCGGTTGAGCAATTATTGATTTTAATTCGTTGAAAGGGATACCGGGGCCTTCCATAACCATAACCATAACCATACCTCTAGAGATCTCCAGCAGAGATCGCACTAACCAAGAAGGGCTGAAGCTGAAAACTTTCCGACTTATAGAAATTAAATAACAGATGAGAACTATGTAGAATACCGTGAACACATTACTTATTTATTTATTTTCGTTTATTTATTTTGTGTCTCAACTATGTTCCTTCAAATATGTTTTCTTTTACACTTTTACATTTCTTTCAAATGAGAGTTTAGAAGTAAACGGCTAAAGTGACTAAATCAGAAGATAGATTGCTGGCATAAAACCAGTCTTGAACTACATACAGAGACAAAGTCACTTAGGGTGTCCAGTTTCAGATATTTCTAAGAGATCCATACGCGATATATAAGTAGAGGAACGGTAAACAGAGCTCAAGGAAATGTTACGGGTGAGGTACAATAACAATCAGGGAACAAGACAACAGAACCACATGCTTAAGGCATTAGAAGAAGGAGACGTAGAACCGTGCAACTTCGTAGAACTAGAAAGTGTAGAAGAAGTGAAGGAGAAGAAGAAGAATAAGAGGAAGAAAGAAGTAAGAAATAAAAAATAAGTAAGAATGATAGTAGAGTAGAGCTGAAGAATAAAAGAAAGAAGACGAACAGAATGAAGAAAAAAAGAAGATTGATCAGATTTTGAAGAAGTAAAAATATAAGGAAGAGGGAAAAAAAAGTTTATTTAAAAAAAACGATGAAGAAAAGGACAATGTAACAGATAAAAACAAGAAAATAAACATAAGAGGTGTTATCTAAAAAGAACCTGAAGGTAAGAAGAGTAATGTGAGAAAAAACAAGAACTAGGTCCAGATTGTCCAAGCACAAATTGCAGAATAAACAAATGAAGGAAACACAAGTGAAGTTGAAATGATAGAACTGTTATTAACTCTCATTTAATAAAATGTCAGCTCTAGTTCTAGGAATCGGAACAAACAAGATGACGAACTCAAATAAAGCACACATTTATTCCAGATAATCCACATATTTATCCAATATTTAAATGCGACAAGAATATTTGAGTCTCCGGGATGATTATAATTTGTTGTGTACAAGAAGAAAGCAGCTCAGAAGGGATATCTTGGGGACACTAATATAGCTACAGTAAGTCCCATTTTGCTTGATTTTCTCATTGTGTCTTCAGTTGTCATTCACATCGATAAACAACTCTAAGAGAGCAAATGCTGTAGTCCTTGATGAGCGCTATTCATGTTTTTAGTTTTCCGGAAATGTTTTCTCCTGTTACTTCAGCCGCATAAATGGCATGTCCTCTTTTTATTGAATAATCAAACATAAAAATGACAAAACGGCAAATAATAAACATCCTGCTTGTGTGATTCCGCTTATTATTATTGTCAGATGTGGTTTATTTCTTGGCGGGTAAAAGAGATAGACGAGCATGATGAGGTGTCTAAGGGAACCCGCAATCTCGTCACGATTTGCATAATGAGAAACAATCAAAAGCTGTTGGAAGTGCTATATGGGATTAAGGTTAAAATTATTAAATAAATAATAACATATTTCGGTCATTTCATAATAGCCAAGCTGTTAGGACATCCAACATGCTGAGGTCACTGCCATACTTTAATATTATTGGGGACAATTGTGAAAAGTCATCACTACAAAGATGTGATGTCTTAGTAATATTGTCATTAAAGCGAGATGTGTAAGGAGCATCGTTACTATAGAAATTAGATGTGTAAGGAGCATCGTTACTATAGAAATGAGATGTGTAAGGAGCATCGTTACTATAGAAATGAGATGTGTAAGGAGCATCGTTACAATAGAAATAGGATGTGTAAGTAACATCGTTACACTAGAAATGAGATGTTTAAGTAGCATCGTAACAATAAAAATGAGATATACAAGGAACATCGTTACTATAGAAATGAGATGTGTAAGGAGCAACGTTACTATAGAAATGAGATGTGACTCTAGCATCGTTACTATAGAATATATAAGATATGTAAGGAGCATCGTTACTATAGAAATGAAATGTGTAAGGAGCATCGCTAATATAGAAACGAAATGTGTAAGGAGCATCGTTACTATAGAAATGAAATGTGTAAGGAGCATCCCTACTATAGAAACGAGATATGTAAGATGTACAAGAAGAATCCTTACTATAAAAATGAGATTGTAAGGAGCATCGTTACTATAGAACTGAGATGTGCAAGAAGCATCGTTACTATAAAAATGAGATGTGTAAGGAGCATCGTAACAATAGAAAGGAGATGTGTAAGGAGCAACGTTACTATAGAAATGAGATGTGACCCCAGCATCGTTATTATAGAATATATAAGATATGTAATGAGCATCATTACTATAGAAATAAAATGTGCAAGGAACATCGTTACTATAGAAATGAAATGTGTAAGGAGCATCGCTACTATAGAAACGAAATGTGTAAGGAGCATCGTTACTATAGAAATGAAATGTGTAAGGAGCATCGCTACTATAGAAACGAAATGTGTAAGGAGCATCATTACTATAGAAATGAAATGTGTAAGGAACATCGCTACTAAAGAAACGAGATATGTAAGATGTACAAGAAGAATCGTTACTATAAAAATGAGATGTGTAAGAAGCATCATTACTTTTGAAGTGAGATGTGCAAGAAGCATCGTTACTATAAAAATGAGATGTGTAAGGAGCATCTTTACAACAGAAATGAGATGTAAAAGAAGCATCGTTACTATAAAAATTAGAAGTGTAAGGAGCATCATAATAGAAATGAGATGTGTAAGGAGCATCGTTACTATAGAAATGAGATGTGCAAGAAGCATCGTTACTACAAAAATGAGATGTGTAAGGAGCATCGTTGCAATAGAAATGAGATGTGTAAGGAGCATCGTTACTTGAGAAATGAGATATGTAAGGAGCATCGAAACCATAGAAATGAGATGTGTAAGGAGCATCGTTATAATAGAAATTAGATGTGTAAGTAGCATCGTTACTAGAAAAATGAGATGTGTAAGGAGCATCGTTGCAATAGAAATGAGATGTGGAAGGAGCATCGTTACTATAGAAATGAGATATGTAAGGAGCATCGTTACTATAGAAATGAGATGTGTAAGGAACATCGTTATAATAGAAATTAGATGTGTAAGGAGCATCGTTATAATAGAAATTAGATGTGTAAGGAGTTAACAGAGAAGCATTGTTAGTTTAAAAATTAGATGTGTAAGGAGCATCGTTACCATAGAAATGAGATGTACAAGAAGCATCGTTACTATAAAAATGAGATGTGTAAGGAGCATCGTTACTATAAAAATGAGATGTGTAATTGAGCATCGTTACTATAAAAATGAGATGTGTAAGGAGCATCGTTACTATAAAAAAGAAGGCTTTTCACTTGGCTAAAGAAAATAACAATTGGAACGAGAGAAGTCAGACAGTCTTGTTCATGTACTGTTTGAGAACATGTTTTACGGTCCAACAAGGGCCCCGCAATGTCCTAGAAAATGTTGTTTCATCAGTCTAAGAGAGACACAATGAGGTCTGCTATTATGTCAAGTCATGAAACAACTCGGAAAGCTGTAGTTGTTATTTATCCTAGTTTTGATTATTATATCTTGTCACTAACTGCTGTGATAGCTCAGTTGTTAGTGAACTGGACTATAAAGGACAAGAGGTATGGTTTCGATCCCGACCGACGGCTTCCGGGTTCACTCAGCCTTAAATGGGTACAGTATTTTTTTTCTGGGAAAGTAAAGCGGCTCGGGCGTAATACCGACCACATTACCCCAAAAATCATGTGCTGAAGGTCAGTAAAATGTATGGTCACTATATCCCCAATACGCCATTTGGCGTGACGGGGGCTTTTTACCGTTTTTTTTTTTTTTACTATTAACTGCACCTTCGTTGTTGGTGTGACATTGACCTACCATCTGACCTCTGAGCTCTCTCGTCTTGTGTGGACGTCTTCTATAACTGAGTAGGTTTTATCCCTTAGCGATGACATGTCTTCTCTCCAGCTTGAAATTACAGATATCGATGTAAGCATTGGTGCAAATATTTCACGGTGGGCCGACAGTATTTGTCAAGACTTTACTGGTCTCTATATATTTCACGGTGATTTCAGTATCTGTCATCTTCGTAATGGCTCATCGTAAATCCCTAGACCGACCGTACGCTAATCTTACGGTTTGTTTGATGCGCGACGGGGATAATCTGACGACTAACTGTGTGTTTATATGTTCCGAATTGAAGTCAACAACAATGACCTAACATCATCAAGCGCTATACATTTTTTTTTTTAATGTGACGATCATCATTTTCAGGAGGACGTGAACTTCCGGTATATGGTGGATAGGCGGCAGGAACCATTGAAGGCTATGCATGAAAAGTGTTCCTTGTTGCAGTTTCCTCATATTCAAAGTCCATGGGGACTGGTTTGTCTTGAGGCAAGACGCCGGCCTCGAGACAGAGAGGTTGTGGTTTCAAATCTCAGCTACACCGGTTGGGATTTTTATTTATGATTTTTCTCTGCGGCAAAGACCCCTGGTCTCAGCAGCGAGGCCCGGCTTGAAACGTCAGTTACTCATCGACCAAAAAAAAAAACATGAGTACCTCCGAAGACGGAGTTATCTGCCTGTGCGGCGAGGGACTCCTGTGCACACGGCTGCCAGGGAAAAATGGATTAACACGCAAAATTCAGTTCCTAGTCTCTAGAGACTTCATCAGAGTTGAAAGCTGGCGTACGCAACAATGTCAATGCTTTGCTACACTATACCAATTTCACGGTGGTCCCTCAGTATTTGTTAGCACTGGGCTGGATTGCAAGAGAAGAGGCTGAAGAGGAAAGATTGTTGATGACAAACTCAAGGGTAATGGATCCACGTGGACTGATGAGCCTGACAGTTTTATTGAAGGCAGACAACTCTAGAGATCAAGTTTCATCTGTTTTGATCGTGTTTCGATATTCCCATTGTTTACAATGAGGGATGATATCATATGATGGAGAACACTGTGTTCATTTTCTGTGCGGTTTCGCCTTATGTCTTTTGGCGTGTGCTGAGACTGCTATGAAGGGGACTACAGCTACCTTTCTTGGTGTGGAAGATCAGATAGTAATTTGGATGATTCTACTGGCACGGGCGGTTGAGCAATTATTGATTTTAATTCGTTGAAAGGGATACCGGGGCCTTCCATAACCATAACCATAACCATACCTCTAGAGATCTCCAGCAGAGATCGCACTAACCAAGAAGGGCTGAAGCTGAAAACTTTCCGACTTATAGAAATTAAATAACAGATGAGAACTATGTAGAATACCGTGAACACATTACTTATTTATTTATTTTCGTTTATTTATTTTGTGTCTCAACTATGTTCCTTCAAATATGTTTTCTTTTACACTTTTACATTTCTTTCAAATGAGAGTTTAGAAGTAAACGGCTAAAGTGACTAAATCAGAAGATAGATTGCTGGCATAAAACCAGTCTTGAACTACATACAGAGACAAAGTCACTTAGGGTGTCCAGTTTCAGATATTTCTAAGAGATCCATACGCGATATATAAGTAGAGGAACGGTAAACAGAGCTCAAGGAAATGTTACGGGTGAGGTACAATAACAATCAGGGAACAAGACAACAGAACCACATGCTTAAGGCATTAGAAGAAGGAGACGTAGAACCGTGCAACTTCGTAGAACTAGAAAGTGTAGAAGAAGTGAAGGAGAAGAAGAAGAATAAGAGGAAGAAAGAAGTAAGAAATAAAAAATAAGTAAGAATGATAGTAGAGTAGAGCTGAAGAATAAAAGAAAGAAGACGAACAGAATGAAGAAAAAAAGAAGATTGATCAGATTTTGAAGAAGTAAAAATATAAGGAAGAGGGAAAAAAAAGTTTATTTAAAAAAAACGATGAAGAAAAGGACAATGTAACAGATAAAAACAAGAAAATAAACATAAGAGGTGTTATCTAAAAAGAACCTGAAGGTAAGAAGAGTAATGTGAGAAAAAACAAGAACTAGGTCCAGATTGTCCAAGCACAAATTGCAGAATAAACAAATGAAGGAAACACAAGTGAAGTTGAAATGATAGAACTGTTATTAACTCTCATTTAATAAAATGTCAGCTCTAGTTCTAGGAATCGGAACAAACAAGATGACGAACTCAAATAAAGCACACATTTATTCCAGATAATCCACATATTTATCCAATATTTAAATGCGACAAGAATATTTGAGTCTCCGGGATGATTATAATTTGTTGTGTACAAGAAGAAAGCAGCTCAGAAGGGATATCTTGGGGACACTAATATAGCTACAGTAAGTCCCATTTTGCTTGATTTTCTCATTGTGTCTTCAGTTGTCATTCACATCGATAAACAACTCTAAGAGAGCAAATGCTGTAGTCCTTGATGAGCGCTATTCATGTTTTTAGTTTTCCGGAAATGTTTTCTCCTGTTACTTCAGCCGCATAAATGGCATGTCCTCTTTTTATTGAATAATCAAACATAAAAATGACAAAACGGCAAATAATAAACATCCTGCTTGTGTGATTCCGCTTATTATTATTGTCAGATGTGGTTTATTTCTTGGCGGGTAAAAGAGATAGACGAGCATGATGAGGTGTCTAAGGGAACCCGCAATCTCGTCACGATTTGCATAATGAGAAACAATCAAAAGCTGTTGGAAGTGCTATATGGGATTAAGGTTAAAATTATTAAATAAATAATAACATATTTCGGTCATTTCATAATAGCCAAGCTGTTAGGACATCCAACATGCTGAGGTCACTGCCATACTTTAATATTATTGGGGACAATTGTGAAAAGTCATCACTACAAAGATGTGATGTCTTAGTAATATTGTCATTAAAGCGAGATGTGTAAGGAGCATCGTTACTATAGAAATTAGATGTGTAAGGAGCATCGTTACTATAGAAATGAGATGTGTAAGGAGCATCGTTACTATAGAAATGAGATGTGTAAGGAGCATCGTTACAATAGAAATAGGATGTGTAAGTAACATCGTTACACTAGAAATGAGATGTTTAAGTAGCATCGTAACAATAAAAATGAGATATACAAGGAACATCGTTACTATAGAAATGAGATGTGTAAGGAGCAACGTTACTATAGAAATGAGATGTGACTCTAGCATCGTTACTATAGAATATATAAGATATGTAAGGAGCATCGTTACTATAGAAATGAAATGTGTAAGGAGCATCGCTAATATAGAAACGAAATGTGTAAGGAGCATCGTTACTATAGAAATGAAATGTGTAAGGAGCATCCCTACTATAGAAACGAGATATGTAAGATGTACAAGAAGAATCCTTACTATAAAAATGAGATTGTAAGGAGCATCGTTACTATAGAACTGAGATGTGCAAGAAGCATCGTTACTATAAAAATGAGATGTGTAAGGAGCATCGTAACAATAGAAAGGAGATGTGTAAGGAGCAACGTTACTATAGAAATGAGATGTGACCCCAGCATCGTTATTATAGAATATATAAGATATGTAATGAGCATCATTACTATAGAAATAAAATGTGCAAGGAACATCGTTACTATAGAAATGAAATGTGTAAGGAGCATCGCTACTATAGAAACGAAATGTGTAAGGAGCATCGTTACTATAGAAATGAAATGTGTAAGGAGCATCGCTACTATAGAAACGAAATGTGTAAGGAGCATCATTACTATAGAAATGAAATGTGTAAGGAACATCGCTACTAAAGAAACGAGATATGTAAGATGTACAAGAAGAATCGTTACTATAAAAATGAGATGTGTAAGAAGCATCATTACTTTTGAAGTGAGATGTGCAAGAAGCATCGTTACTATAAAAATGAGATGTGTAAGGAGCATCTTTACAACAGAAATGAGATGTAAAAGAAGCATCGTTACTATAAAAATTAGAAGTGTAAGGAGCATCATAATAGAAATGAGATGTGTAAGGAGCATCGTTACTATAGAAATGAGATGTGCAAGAAGCATCGTTACTACAAAAATGAGATGTGTAAGGAGCATCGTTGCAATAGAAATGAGATGTGTAAGGAGCATCGTTACTTGAGAAATGAGATATGTAAGGAGCATCGAAACCATAGAAATGAGATGTGTAAGGAGCATCGTTATAATAGAAATTAGATGTGTAAGTAGCATCGTTACTAGAAAAATGAGATGTGTAAGGAGCATCGTTGCAATAGAAATGAGATGTGGAAGGAGCATCGTTACTATAGAAATGAGATATGTAAGGAGCATCGTTACTATAGAAATGAGATGTGTAAGGAACATCGTTATAATAGAAATTAGATGTGTAAGGAGCATCGTTATAATAGAAATTAGATGTGTAAGGAGTTAACAGAGAAGCATTGTTAGTTTAAAAATTAGATGTGTAAGGAGCATCGTTACCATAGAAATGAGATGTACAAGAAGCATCGTTACTATAAAAATGAGATGTGTAAGGAGCATCGTTACTATAAAAATGAGATGTGTAATTGAGCATCGTTACTATAAAAATGAGATGTGTAAGGAGCATCGTTACTATAAAAATGAGATGTGTAAGGAGCATCGTTACTATAAAAATGAGATGTGTAAGGAGCATCGTTACTATAAAAATGAGATGTACAAGAAGCATCGTTACTATAAAAATGAGATGTGTAAGGAGCATCGTTACTATAGAAATAAGATATGTAAGAAGAATTCAGAATGAAACAAATAAATAGAAATAAATATGTGGGGACATGAGTTAGAGAAGAATTGACGGAAATAGTAAACAATGGATTAAACTGTTTGAACGCGTACCACGATAACAAGCTAAGGGTTTCCGCAGAGTGACGTAAGAGTCACTACATAGAGAAAGTTGACCTAGTGGTTGAGTTACACAACGATAGATTAATCAAATAGTGATATTTTTATGGGCGTTATGAATGACATACGCCGCGGAGCATTGATTGTAGCATTTATTTTCCACAATGCTGAAAGGCAATAGAAATGAAGTAAAGTAAAGTAAAGTAAAGTAAAGTAAAGTAAAGTAAAGTAAAGTGAAGTGAAGTGAAGTGAAGTGAAGTGAAGTGAAGTGAAGTGAAGTAAAGTGAAGTTAAGTAAAGTGAAGTGAACTGAACTGAAGTAAAGTGAAGTGAAGTGAAGTGAAGTGAAGTAAAGTAAAGTAAAGTAAATTAAACTGAAGTAAAGTAAAGTAAAGTAAAGTAAAGTAAATTAAACTGAAGTAAAGTAAATTAAAGTAAAGTAAATTAAAGTAAAGTAAATTAAACTGAAGTAAAGTCAAGTAAAGTGAAGTAAAGTAAAGTAACGTAAAGTAAAGTAAAGTAAAGTAAATTAAACTGAAGTAAAGTAAAGTAAAGTAAAGTAAATTAAAGTAAAGTAAATTAAACTGAAGTAAAGTCAAGTAAAGTGAAGTAAAGTAAAGTAACGTAAAGTAAAGTAAAGTAAATTAAAATGAAGTAAAGTCAAGTAAAGTGAAGTAAAGTAAAGTAAAGTGAAGTAAAGTAAAGTGAAGTAAAGTAAAGTAAAGTAAAGTAAAGTAAAGTAAAGTAAAGTAAAGTGAAGTAAAGTAAAGTAAAGTAAAGTGAGGTAAAGTAAAGTAAAGTAAAGTAAAGTAAAGTAAAGTGAAGTGAAGTGAAGTGAAGTGAAGTGAAGTAAAGTAAAGTAAAGTAAAGTGAAGTAAAGTAAAGTAAAGTAAAGTGAAGTAAAGTGAAGTAAAGTGAAGTGAAGTAAAGTGAAGTAAAGTAAAGTGAAGTAAAGTGAAGTGAAGTAAAGTAAAGTAAAGTAAAGTAAAGTAAAGTAAAGTAAAGTAAAGTAAAGTAAAGTGAAGTAAAGTAAAGAGCTAACATTACTCCCCTCCAACAACTCAGGATTTGTCTGGAAAGTTCGAGGATATAAAGCGCAGTTATATGACTATCCAGTGTTATAAATATGTTAATGGACAACATTTACAGGAGTGATACATACACTGTGGGCAAAGTTTGCTGAAAACTACAATGATTCATGTCACATGTAGATCAGATCAAATATGATCCGATCATGAATATGAAGTTAAATTGCAGTGGGAGAATCACAAATAAAATTAGCGATAAGATAACATGAGATATGTGAACTTAGATTAACTCTTTCAGTACGTTTCGCTGCATAGTGCGTCACTTTCAATTTGATTAGTTTGAGCCGTCATCAAGACATATTCTTTTTTACATGCCTTGTATCAACTGGGTATTCTATCTATTGACCTTTCGAGCCGTAACCGGCCCATAGGGCGTAGACCAAGATACACCTTCTCCTATATGAATTTTTGTTCTAGCAGTTTTCTTTTAAAGATATTTTATCAAATCTCGCCATCTGTCTCTGTTCTGTGCAAGCAGTTCTATCTCATTGAGGGAGCCGATTCCTGCTGCTCTTGCCTCTCTCATCAATGTTCTTCTCAGTGTCTCCCTGGGTCTTCCTCTTTTTTTCTTTTACCTGTTGTTTCCCATATGAGGGCTTGCTTTGCTATTCGATTATTATCTCTTCTCATCACATGTCCAACGTATGACCATCGTCTTTTCTTTATTACTGAAGATATTAGTGGTTGATTGGCGATTTCTCTAATTTCCTCGTTTGTTTTGAATTCGTTCCATTCTATACCAAGTATTTTCCTTAGACATTTATTTTCAAATGCGTTCAACTTTGTTTCTATATCTCTTGTTGTTTTCCAGCTTTCACATGCATACGTAAGGGTTGATAGTACATTTGATTTGAATAGCCTAAGTTTTGTGTTTGTGCTAATGAGTTTTGATTTCTGTATCAGGTCTACGTTTCATTAACAACATCTAACAACTGGGTATTGGTGAAATCTAATTCCTTGTTCAATTATCTAAAATTGCGCATATAATATGTTATATGTTTAATAAATATAAATATGTAATTTGTTTAATAAAATCATGAAAAATGTTGTCTCTGAAATCTCTTCCGTTGCATTGATAAAAAGCTTCCGTTCAGAAAGGGTTAAATAAGCTAAAGTACGAATGGGATAAGGAAAGTGAGATAATATGCTGTAAAGCATGTGATAATAAGATAGGTTAAGATAAAGTGGGATAAGATAAAGTAAGGTGAGATATACATAAGGAAATGGAATGTAAGGTAACGTTGTGTTAGGTTATTAAGTAAGATAAGGTAAGGTTAGGCACGAACAAGTAATGAGATCACAACTTGAATGGTACTACTCGTAAACTTACAGATGAAGTAATTAATCAGAACAATAACCCACTAACCGTTCCCGAACACGCGCAGCTGATTGTTGTATCACGTGCCTCGATGCAAGGAATGGGTGATCTCTAGGTAAGATGTTGACCTCTGCACACGAAGTCTACAGGTTCGAAATTATCCACAGGCAGTGATAAATGTTCTATTCGAATCGATGGATAATGACTGGCTTAGCTCTTCTTTGATCTCTGGGTAGTGAGATCCTATGTCTAGCCCTCTCAGATAAAGGCGGAAATTGGAGGACCATGTTTCCTCTGCGCACGTTAAAGAGCCGTTGACAGTTGAAAATAGAAAAGAGTCAGCTAAATATGCTGCTTCCTGGAATACATTGTTAAGAGATCAAATAAAATTTGCTCCATTTTGAAAATCTCAGCAGCTCTACGGAATTCACGGATCAGAACTGAAACCATCTTCAGTGCTTTCTTTTGGGCATGGTACGGTGTTGCTAGTTGGGGGAGGGATGCAGGAAATAAAATTTGAGCATAACAGAATAGTTGAATGTGCAGTAAAGGTGATTTGTCGATTAAACGTTTTATGATCTACATTAACTTACATGCCAGGGCACATTTAACGATCAGAGAAGGAGAAGAAAGAGAATAACAAGAAGGAGAAGAAGGAAAAAAGAATAAGAAGAGAGAGAGAGATTAAAAAATATAGATCGGGAGAGAATATAAAGGCATGGAAGTCCTTGACTTCTTAGATCCACATTGCTCTGACAGAAACATAGAAGAGAGAGGCAGCAGACAATAACATTGATTTTGCGAGCAAGGCGATTAAAGGACGAAAACACTACGCAAGAATTTTCTGCTTAACAACATACACGATCAAGAGCAAGGAGAAGATAATACACAAATAATGAGACTACAAATGTTCATTTTTGTCTACAACAGAAGACGAATATAAAGCTCAATGAAAGATGCAGTGTCGTATTGACTAACAACAGCCTGTGTCGCCCTTTTGTTTAATTGTCACGGTGTACTTGTGCTAAACTAAACACACGAATCTCTGTTCTCTCAGAAGTGTAACTTCATGAATTCGAATGTATCGAAGTAATATATCAAATATCAAAATCGCGAAGACCCAGCCTGTCGTCTTTATCAATAATCAATACCGTAGATCGAGAGGAAGCCAGTCTGAGGCAGCTGAAAGAAGTCGATTCCCGCCATACCCTGAACGTTTGAGAGCACCTTTTATTAGCTTATACATCGTCATCTAAATATGTAAACACCATGCCACTTGACAAGTTGTTATGTGGATAAGGGCAGTGGTTCCCAAACGGGGTGGTTGTGTCTTCCAGATGAAAGATTGCAGCAAGGAAAGCATTTGTAGGACCTGCATTTCACCGGAGGGAAAAGGGACCGAAAGTGAAAAAGTAAATTGTTGGTAACTACTAAAGTCAAGGTAAAGGTGAAGTATGGAATTGTGAAGTATGATGATTATCATGTGTAATTTTGTGCCTGTGCTGTTGAGGCTATTTAATTCTTCTTGTAGGTCCTCTATTGTTCCGTGTATTAGTGTCTGATCGTCTGCAAATACAAGCTCGTTGATCTCCCCTGTTTCTAATGGGTTGTCTAACTTGCATTTATAGCCCATATATTTCATAAACAATACAGGGAAATAGTACGCATTCCTGTACTACTCCTGGTCTAACTTCCAAGTGGTCTTTGTAACCTGCTGCTGATCTGACAGCATCTGCTGTTGATATAGAGACTTTTCATTAATTTGGTTTGAAGTTGCCTTACTCCGTTTGTGTCTATCCCCATCACTAACAGATTCCTGTACCCACCACACAATCGTGTGTGTCTATCCCCATCACTAACAGATTCCTGTACTCACCACACAATCGTGTGTGTCTATCCCCATCACTAACAGATTCCTGTACCCACCACACAATCGTGTGTGTCTATCCCCACCACTAACAGACTCCTGTACCTACCACACAACCGTATGTGTCCCCACCACTAACAGACTCCTGTACCTACCACACAACCGTATGTGTCCCCACCACTAACAGACTACTGTACCTACCACACAACCGTATGTGTCCCCACCACTAACACACTGCTGTACCTACCACACAACCGTATGTGTCCCCACCACTAACAGACTCCTGTACCTACCACACAACCGTATGTGTCCCCACCACTAACAGACTCCTGTACCTACCACACAACCGTATGTGTCCCCACCACTAACACACTGCTGTACCTACCACACAACCGTATGTGTCCCCACCACTAACAGACTCCTGTACCTACCACACAAACGTATGTGTCCCCACCACTAACACACTGCTGTACCTACCACACAACCGTATGTGTCCCCACCACTAACAGACTGCTGTACCTACCACACAACCGTATGTGTCCCCACCACTAACAGACTCCTGTACCCAGCCAACAACCGTATGTGTTCCCACCACTAACAAACTGCTGTACCTACCACACAACCGTATGTGCCTATCCCCAGCACTAACAAACTGTTGTACGTACCACACAACCTTATGTGCCTATCCCCACCATTAACAAACTGCTGTACCTACCACATAACCGTATGTTTCCCCACCACTAACAGACTGCTGTACCTACCACACAACCGTATGTTTCCCCACCACTAACAGACTGCTGTACCTACCACACAACCGTATGTTTCCCCATCACTAACAGACTGCTGTACCTACCACACAACCGTATGTTTTCCCACCACTAACAGACTGCTGTACCTACCACACAACCGTATGTTTCCCCATCACTAACAGACTGCTGTACCTACCACACAACCGTATGTTTCCCCATCACTAACAGACTGCTGTACCTACCACACAACCGTATGTTTCCCCACCACTAACAGACTGCTGTACCTACCACACAACCGTATGTTTCCCCATCACTAACAGACTGCTGTACCTACCACACAACCGTATGTTTCCCCACCAATAACAGACTGCTGTACCTACCACACAACCGTATGTTTCCCCACCAATAACAGACTGCTGTACCTACCACACAACCGTATGTTTCCCCACCACTAACAGAACGATCGAACCTACAGAAGCGATGTAATCAATAAAACCACTAATCCCCTCAGACCTGACAAAACATCTTAATCTGAACTTAAAACCGTGAGTTCGTGATGTACGTGCCGCTTATAGCAGACACAAATCATAATTCATGAAACCAACAGACTAGTAATCAGATGTGCCGGCTCCCCTCCCCACACACAGGATGGAAAGCCGCCCCCCCCCCCCCGCCCCACTCCCCTCCGACTAAAATACCAAAGTGTAATTGTGTATACATTAAGCGTTGTCGTACACACCTCGTCTTATTTGGGTGTGAGCCGGGGCAAGATGGAGGTTGTAGTGGTATCTAAGCTGACTTCAGCACAATTGACTTCTTTGAACTTGCTTGAGTAGTTCATCGACTCAGGCAGTGGAATGGGAAGCTGCCAATCAGTGATACCATTTATCTTTGAGTCAGACAGAGAATCCGTTGGTCAATTAGTGAATGGGTTAGTTAAGCAATGGACCAATCGTCTGGTCAGCAAGGGCTCTGTCAAGACACAAACAGGGGTTTGATCTACCGTGAATGTAGTCAGTCGATTAACTAGTGTGTTCTCCAGTGTGTTATGTTTACAGCTGATTGGCCACTCAGAGTAATGCTTGTATGGGTTAATGGATTAGTTTGTTTTATTTGCCGGTTTTATTTCACTTCCTGTTTAACGCTTTGTCTACAGGGGTATAGCGCTGCGGACGGGGGGGGGGGGGGGGGGGGGAAGAAAACAAGAAAAGAAATCATGCAGGTCAAGGGCACAATGCCAGAGGCTGTCAGCCCACGCTATGTAACTACTTGCATCACATCGTCTCCTTTGTATTCATGTTCTTGTCATTCAAGTTTGTGCATTGACGATCATCGCTACAATAATGTATACGTCATGCTTTCTTGAGAGCGTTTATAACGTCAGCCCGGTACATTGTCCACCCTCTCTGTCAGCCCGGTACATTGTCCTACCTCTCTGTCAGCCCGGTACATTGTCCACCCTCTCTGTCAGCCCGGTACATTGTCCTACCTCTCTGTCAGCCCGGTACATTGTCCACCCGCTCTGTCAGCCCGGTACATTGTCCACCCTCTCTGTCAGCCTGGTACATTGTCCACCCTCTCTGTCAGCCCGGTACATTGTCCACCCTCTCTGTCAGCCCGATACATTGTCCTACCTCTCTGTCAGCCCGGTACATTGTCCACCCGCTCTGTCAGCCAGGCACATTGCCCTACCTCTCTGTCAGCCCGGTACATTGTCCACCCTCTCTGTCAGCCCGGCACATTGTCCTACCTCTCTGTCAGCCCGGTACATTGTCCACCCTCTCTGTCAGCCCGGCACATTGTCCTACCTCTCTGTCAGCCCGGTACATTGCACTCCCTTTCTGTCAGCCCGGTACATTGTCCACCCTCTCTGTCAGCCCGGCACATTGTCCTACCTCTCTGTCAGCCCGGTACATTGCACTCCCTTTCTGTCAGCCCGGTACATTGACCATCCTCTCTGTCAGCCCGGTACATTGTCCTTCCTCTCTGTCAGTCCGGTACATTGTCCATCCTCTCTGTCAATCCGGTACATTGTCCATCCTCTCTGTCAATCCGGTACATTGTCCATCCTCTCTGTCAATCCGGTACATTGTCCATCCTCTCTGTCAATCCGGTACATTGTCCATCCTCTCTGTCAGTCCGGTACATTGTCCACCCTCTCTGTCAGTCCGGTACATTGTCCACGCTCTCTGTCAGCACGGTACATTGTCCATCCTCTCTGTCAGCCCGGTACATTGTCCATCCTCTCTGTCAGCACGGTACATTGTCCACGCTCTCTGTCAGCACGGTACATTGTCCATCCTCTCTGTCAGCCCGGTATATTGTCCACGCTCTCTGTCAGCACGGTACATTGTCCACCCTCTCTGTCAGCCCGGTACATTGTCCATCCTCTCTGTCAGCCCGGTACATTGTCCATCCTCTCTGTCAGCACGGTACATTTTCCACCCTCACTGTCAGTCCGGTACATTGTCCACCCTCTCTGTCAGCACGGTACATTGTCCACCCTCTCTGTCAGCCCGGTACATTGTCCACCCTCTCTGTCAGCCCGGTACATTGTCCACCCTCTCTGTCAGCCCGGTACATTGTCCACCCTCTCTGTCAGTCCGGTACATTGTCCATCCTCTCTGTCAGCCCGGTACATTGTCCACCCTCTCTGTCAGTCCGGTACATTGTCCACCCTCTCTGTCAGCCCGGTACATTGTCCATCCTCTCTGTCAGCACGGTACATTGTCCACCCTCTCTGTCAGTCCGGTACATTGTCCACCCTCTCTGTCAGCCCGGTACATTGTCCATCCTCTCTGTCAGCACGGTACATTGTCCACCCTCTCTGTCAGTCCGGTACATTGTCCACCCTCTCTATCAGTCCGGTACATTGTCCACCCTCTCTGTCAGCCCGGTACATTGTCCATCCTCTCTGTCAGCACGGTACATTGTCCACGTTCTCTGTCAGCCCGGTACATTATCCATCCTCTCTGTCAGCACGGTACATTGTCCACGTTCTCTGTCAGCCCGGTACATTGTCCATCCTCTCTGTCAGCACGGTACATTGTCCACGTTCTCTGTCAGCCCGGTATATTGTCCATCCTCTCTGTCAGCCCGGTACCTTGTCCACGCTCTCTGTCAGCCCGGTACATTGTCCATCCTCTCCGTCAGCACGGTACATTGTCCATCCTCTCCGTCAGCACGGTACATTGTCCATCCTCTCTGTCAGCACGGTACATTGTCCATCCTCTCTGTCAGCCCTGTACATTATCCACCCTCTCTGTCAGCCCGGTACATTATCCACCCTCTTTGTCAGCCCGGTACATTATCCACCCTCTCTGTCAGCCCGGTACATTATCCACCCTCTCTGTCAGCCCGGTACATTATCCACCCTCTTTGTCAGCCCGGTACATTATCCACCCTCTCTGTCAGCCCGGTACATTATCCACCCTCTCTGTCAGCCCGGTACATTATCCACCCTCTTTGTCAGCCCGATACATTATCCACCCTCTCTGTCAGCCCGATACATTATCCACCCTCTCTGTCAGCCCGGTACATTATCAACCCTCTCTGTCAGCCCGGTACATTATCCACCCTCTCTGTCAGCCCGATACATTATCGACCCTCTCTGTCAGCCCGATACATTATCCACCCTCTCTGTCAGCCCGGTACATTATCCACCCTCTCTGTCAGCCCGGTACATTATCCACCCTCTCTGTCAGCCCGGTACATTATCCACCCTCTCTGTCAGCCCGGTACATTATCGACCCTCTCTGTCAGCCCGGTACATTATCCACCCTCTCTGTCAGCCCGGTACATTATCGACCCTCTCTGTCAGCCCGGTACATTATCCACCCTCTCTGTCAGCCCGATACATTATCCACCCTCTCTGTCAGCCCGGTACATTATCGACCCTCTCTGTCAGCCCGGTACATTATCCACCCTCTCTGTCAGCCCGGTACATTATCCACCCTCTCTGTCAGCCCGGTACATTGTCCACCCTCTCTGTCAGCCCGGTACATTATCCACCCTCTCTGTCAGCCCGGTACATTATCCACCCTCTCTGTCAGCCCGGTACATTATCCACCCTCTCTGTCAGCCCGGTACATTATCCACCCTCTCTGTCAGCCCGGTACATTATCCACCCTCTCTGTCAGCCCGGTACATTATCCACCCTCTCTGTCAGCCCGGTACATTATCCACCCTCTCCCCACAATAACCATGCTAAACTTGAAGTCTTTGCAATGTATTTTCTGCCCACGAGTCTTGATCAATCTATACGGTTATGATCCTGGAAGAGACCATAAAAACGTCCATGGTTTCAGTCTGACGTTTTCTTGCCGGGTTCTCGTGCTGCAAATATTTGGCAACCAAGTCAGGGATCTGTGGCCTCACTAATTTTCTTTTGATTTTATTTTCTGATTTCATTTTCACTTCATTTTAGAATGTCGTGGTCACGTTTTTTTACAATCTTTCCCTACATTTCTTAAGCTTATTCAACAAATGTTAGAATCTGTTCTCACATTTCTTAAGCTTATTCAACAAATGTTAGAATCTGTTCTCACATTTCTTAAGCTTATTCAACAAATGTTAGAATCTGTTCTCACATTTCTTAAGCTTATTCAGCAAGTACAATGATCTCTCCCTACATTTCTTAAGCTTATTCAACAAGTGTACAATCTTTCCCCATATTCCTTAAGCTTATTCAACAAGTGTTACAATCTTTCCCCATATTTCTTAAGCTTATTCAACAAGTGTTACAATCTTTCCCCATATTCCTTAAGCTTATTCAACAAGTGTTACAATCTTTCCCCATATTTCTTAAGCTTATTCAACAAGTGCTACAATCTTCCCCTACATTTCTTTGTAATAGAGTAAGCTAGTGAAAGCATGGGAGCAAATGGTAACTTAAGTTTTACCCGCTTCCTTAATGGACAATAGCAGTAACATATGGTAGCGACCATCAGTAGTTAGGACATACATTTAAAGTTTAAGAAATTTCCAGCCAGAATAACAACTTGTAAAAATAGAGAAAACGCAGTGTTTATAGTAGGGATAAGGACACCCACCATGGACTTATACTCGGACATAACAAGGACACCCACCTAGGTAAGATAAGAAGGTCCAGAATTACTGGACACGATAATGAGTTTAAAGAATGGAAATTTCCACTTCAACCAAGTTCGTGGAAGTGAGAGTAGGCGCATGACAATAGCCTGCATTGACCCAATGACTGGCCGTCTGATAAATAAGTTGTCATCAAACTACCAGGAAAGGTCGGTCATGAAGTAATAATTATTTTGAATGGGGTTATAGAAAAGTCACGAAAGTAATCTGTTATTGTCAAGTCGTGGACAGTTCAGACAAAGGTCAGATTTTGAGTCACAATGATGAGAGGTAAAGTGGCGGTGGAATCTTAGTTTTGAGATTGAATGGCTGAAAAGGTTGCAATTTGTCACTTTGCGACAATTTGATTGGCTACTGATTTTCACGCGAAGAGTTGTGGCTGAGTATATAAGCTTCAACACAATAGAATCAGGACAGTTTTTGATGAGACAATAATTATTAATACAATTAGCAGACAAGAAGATTTAGGAACAACTAGAACTCAAGAACTAGAAGTTTCAGAATAAGAAACTAAGAAAGTTAGATCGCAAGTTAGGAAGCTTAGACAAGAAAAGTTAGTAAGGAATCATAAGGTTGATAGTCAATTAGTTGAGCTATAGAACATTACAACAAGTGAGTTAATGAACATAGGAGAATTAGTTATGAAACTGTGACGTGTTATTTGGTTATTTGGTTATAGAAGGCCCCGGTATCACTGCAAACGAATTAAAATCCATAATTGCTCAACCGCGCGTGCCAGCGTAATCATCCGAATTGATATCTCATCTCCCAAACAAAGAAAGGTAACTGTAGTCTCCATCGTAGCAGTCTCAGCACACGCCAAAAGACATAAGGAGAAACCGCTCAGAAAGTGAACACAGCCAACTGTTCCCTGTCATACGATATCATCATTCATCGTAAACAATTGGAATATCGAAACAGGATCAAAATGGATGAGACACACAGCTCACGGTGTGCACAGAGCACTTAACTCAGTAGCTCCTGCAACAAGCCAGACTTGGAATATGAGGAAACTGCAACAAGGAACGCTTTTCATGCATAGCCTTCAATTGTTCCCGCCGCCTAACCACAATATACCGGAAGTTCACGTCCTCTTGAAAATGATGACCGTCGTATTTTAAAAAAAAATGTATAGCGCTTGATGATGTTAGGCCATCGTTGTTGACTCCAATTCCGAACATTTACACACAGTTAGTCGTCAGATTATCCCCGTCGCACATCAAACAACAGACCGTAAGATTATCGTACGTCCGGTCTAGGGATGTATGATGAGCCATTACGATGACGTAGCACACAAAAATGTCGTACACACAATTTCGCTCCCTTTAGATTCCTAATTACTCTAGTGAAAGCAGCTTATTTCGAACAAAACACGGTGAAAATTTCCTAAAGAGATAAAACTGTGGCTGACGAAGTACTTTACATTAATAAGTAACATGGAAATAACTTGCGTCAAGGAATTCCAACAACTGCCATGAACTGTGACGTAAAGCGTAGATCAAGTCTAAACGTGACGTGTTGAGAGTTCAAGTTGTGCTTCACATTTCGCATGAACGTTAGTTGATTAATGTTGAATGTAAGATATGCACTTGTGGACTGATCATATACACCTGCAATTGCCTCAGAGACGTCCCAGAATTAAAGAACACTTAATTAATTTAAGAAAAGTGCAACAACCACTAGTACGAATCATGTGCCAAGAGATATCAATAAACTTGATTATAATGATATAATGAACATAGGAGAACTCTGTCATGATTAATGTTGTGTCAACTATAAATGTGATGTGCTGTTAATGATCAATAATATCAAAGATAATAAATAACATCACAGCTCTATTACGTCTTAAGCTTATTCAGCGAGTGCTACAATCTTTCCCTACATTTCTTAAGCTTATTCAACACCTGTTACTACCATTATCCATATCTCTCGAAGTTCCTGACTAATTCCTAATGGTTTGATGCAAACACTTTAGAATCTGAATGTTAGTCTTCCGTCAGTTCCATCTGCAGTGTTCATTCATGAATGTTGTCAGTCTGTCTTGTTCTAGCTACCGTAATCTACGACATCTTAAAATTGAGGAAAGGCCGGTCCAGAAACACATGGGAAGATAATATCAGTGGTGAGGGAGAAAATAAGAAGGTTGGCGAATTCTGTCGATATATAGCTCCAACGACTCCCATGGTTACGAAGGGATGAAGAAAACAACAGATGTCATCACTGATGAGCGGTTGCAGGACGTTAGAGTGTGTGACTACCACGTGATTTATTGACTGTCTTTGTGACCTATTAACCCAGGTAGATGCTCAGGTCATCGAATGTGTTATTGTTTCTTTCAGACAAACGTCGAGTTGTTATATTTGACTTCTCATCAGTTTGTTTACTTATCATCAGTTGTTATATTTGACTTCTCATCAGTTTGTTTACTTATCATCAGTTGTTATATTTGACTTCTCATCAGTTGTTATATTTGACTTCTCATCAGTTGTTATATTTGACTTCTCATCAGTTGTTATATTTGACTTCTCATCAATTGTTATATTTGACTTCTGATCAGTTTGTTTACTTCTCATCAGTTGTTATATTTGACTTCTGATCAGTTTGTTTACTTCTCATCAGTTGTTATGTTTGACTTCTCATCAGTTTGTTTACTTCTCATCAGTTGTTATATTTGACTTCTCATTAGTTGTTATATTTGACTTCTCATCAGTTTGTTTACTTCTAATGTTATTCGTGTTTCTGCATAAGTGAAGTATTCTGAAATATTCAGTTCAAATATTATTGGTATTGTTCATAGAATCTACAAATTGATGGAACTTTTAATGACAATTATCTTCACCCCGATGAACACACTCGATCAATAATGTGAACTATGTTCAGATTAGAGTTAGCGGGGTAGAGTTCTGCCCTACCAAAGGAGGAGTAAGACGTCTCCTTTCCTCCGCTAGTCTTCGGGACACCCTTGGGCAAGGGTGAGCTCCCGTTTAGCCCCCCTATCAGGGTTATGTGATGCCATTGGAGCAGGTGGTGGATGGTGTTGTGGGAGCAGCCGACAAGTAGTGACGGTTATGGTCCCCACACCGCGATGGCAGGCAGAGGATCTCATGTATAGAGACAATGGCTGCGATATCCGACTAGTACAGTCGCTGCCAAGAAGCAAAGGAATGACAAACTACCCTCTTATACTGTCTAGAATAATCATGACAAAACATGGCTTAAAATCTACAGCTAACGACGTTAATGGGGACCCCAAGTTCCCTGGACAGCTATAAAGACCAATAAGGAAATTCTCAAAGAGGCCAACACAAAAAGGGAGCTCCAAAAAAACATCGGAGGGAGACGGTCGAAATTTTTTGGGCACATCGTGAGAAGAGGAAAGTTGAAATACTTGGTTACAACAGGCAAAATAAAAGGAAAGACAGATCGCGGACAACAGAGAGAGACGATACTGGATAGCTTGGTGTCGTGGCGTGGAACACAGTCGGCAACAGAACTGATACGATGCACTGTAGATAGAAGATTGTGAAAGGTCATGATCGCCTACGCCAACCGGTATGGCACATGATGATGATGATGTTCAGATCCGAAACCTAGTAAACAGGAAAATTATGTGCAAGACATACTCTGGGACACTATGACGACATAGAAGAAGGCACATAGCACCCTGTAGAATGCTGGACGGTTGTGTTTTGACAATGAAATGTACAGTGACGTGCTTATTTTACAGTTCGACATTCAACTCGTCTCTTATTGTATTCTGAAAGAATGAATTTAAAAAGTGACATTTATTATAACAAGTTTGATAAATGTGACATTATAAGAGTACGTGACAGTCACAACCCAGACAGCTTCATCCACCCCCACCACCACCCACCCCCCACCCCTGCGTCTCGTCGATCGTTCCTTTTATCCTGAAATATCAAGACATCAAGAACACAGAGAAACAAAACTTGCTTGATCATTTTTTGATGATCAGAATCCATCTAATTAATGTGCTTTTGTAGAATTTAGTCTTTCCTTATCACAGCCATACTTGATATTTTATCGACTTTACGTGAAGCCCTCTTTGTTGCTTGACAGAGTCGAGCGAAAACGAAGGGTTTGTGTCAGTGCCAGCTAGTTAGCGTGTCTCATGCAATTTGCTTATTCTGTATGGGGTATTTAGATGGTAGAGTTTTGTTTAAAATACAATTTTTTATCGGCACATTTGGTAAGCTTGTAAACATTCAGAATAATCTAATGAGATATTAGAGAATCATAAATTATGTTTACTTATATCAGTTTTTGACTGTAATTGAGACATCGCTGTGTAGTTTACAGCGTTTACTACTTCTGTATAATTATTGACAGGGAGAATAAATCACGCAATCTAGCTATAATATAAATTGTCAATCATTGACTGCAAGACGAATTCATCGTGAGGAACCAGTGCTGCATCATCAGCGAATAGAAGCTCCTTGATTTGTCTCAGTTGTTTTAAATGTTGACCTCAGACGAGGTAAATTGATTAAGAAGCGGTCAGATATAGATGTATGTACCATAACACTTTCATAACAGCAAATATAATCAGGCAAACAAGTTGCAGATTACGTAAGAGTGGCCGAGGCTAAAATACACGCATTAACGTCAACAAAATGTGCGCATTTCATGATGGCTACTTCCTGTTCTCTGTAACGATCGTCGAGACCGTCATGCTCCCGAGTCATATCCTACTATACTTCATGATGGCTACTTCCTGTTCTCTGTAACGATCGTCGAGACCGCCATGCTCCCGAGCCATGTCCTAGTACACTTCATGATGGCTACTTCCTGTTCTCTGTAACGATCGTCGAGACCGTCATGCTCCGGAGCCATATCCTAGTACACTTCATGATGGCTACTTCCTGTTCTCTGTAACGATTGTCGAGACCGTCATGCTCCCGAGTCATGTCCTAGTACACTTCATGATGGCTACTTCCTGTTCTCTGTTTCGATCGTCGAGACCGTCATGCTCCCGAGCCATGTCCTAGTACACTTCATGATGGCTACTTCCTGTTCTCTGTTTCGATCGTCGAGACCGTCATGCTCCCGAGCCATGTCCTAGTACACTTCATGATGGCTACTTCATGTTCTCTGTAACGATCGTCGAGACCGTCATGCTCCCGAGCCATGTCCTAGTACACTTCATGATGGCTACTTCCTGTTCTCTGTAACGATCGTCGAGACCGTCATGCTCCCGAGCCATGTCCTAGTACACTTCATGATTAGCGATCAGAATGGCTGTCTCAGAAACTGAAGTCAGGCCTCCACTTCGGTGAAACACTCCACCCGAACCCATTCCAGCTGGTGGCAAATTTGCAGTAGAACACAGATCATACATCCCGCCCCAGAGCACCGTTGTACATTCAATCAACTGTCAGTCGCCCGCAGCACGTATCTCCGCGCGGATACGCCACAACTTTGTCAACTCCGTGGACAGGTGAATGTGATCGAACCGCCGGTGTTTTCGCAAACGTAGATAAAGACAAGAAAGACTCACTTCAAAACACACTGCTGCAAAAATGCTACCAGTCTTGATTTAACTAGACCGCCATCTTGGTCTGCCGCACCAACCGGAAGCGTTAAGCTAACTATAATTTATTAACAACATCTTAAGCTAAGGTTAGTTTGATAACGCATTAAATAAAATATAATTGAATAGCACATTACGCTAATTTAGATTAGTAATCTACAGATAGTTTAATACTATCTACAGATAGTTTAATAACAGATTGAAGGCAAGGATAGATTAATGACGCATTAAACTAACGGTAGTCCAACAGTACATTAAGTCTAATTGCATATTGTGTTTCAGATATCTAAAGTATGAATTATTTTAGTTCCTTCACTTTTGTGTTAGTCTTAATAACGTTCCATATGTTAGATTTCTGAAATGTTTGTATGTCCTAGTACCAAGTGAAATGTTTGTATGTCCTAGTAACTTTGTGAAATGTGTGTATGTCCTAGTAACTTTGTGAAATCTTGGTATGTCCTAGTAATTTTGTGAAATGTTTGTATGTCCTAGTAACTTTGTGAAATGTTTGTATGTCCTAGTAACTTTGTGAAATGTTTGTATGTCCTAGTAACTTTGTGAAATGTTTGTATGTCCTAGTAACTTTGTGAAATGTTTGTATGTCCTAGTAACTTTGTGAAATGTTTGTATGTCCTAGTAACTTTGTGAAATGTTTGTATGTCCTAGTAACTTTGTGAAATCTTGGTATTTCCTAGTAAACATTTTGTGAAATGTTTGTATGTCCTAGTAACTTTGTGAAATGTTTGTATGTCCTAGTAACTTTGTGAAATGTTTGTATGTCCTAGTAACTTTGTGAAATGTTTGTATGTCCTAGTAACTGTGTGAAATGTTTGTATACCCTAGTAACTTTGTGAAATGTTTGTATCTCGTAGTAACTTCGTGAAATGTTTGTATACCCTTGTAACTTTGTGAAATTTTTGTATACCCTAGTAACTTTGTGAAATGTTTGTATACCCTAGTAACTTTGTGAAATTTGTGTATACCCTAGTAACTTTTTGAAATGTTTGTATGTCCTAGTAACTTTGTGAAATGTTTGTATACCCTAGTAACTTTGTGAAATGTTTGTATGTCCTAGTAACTTTGTGAAATGTTTGTATACCCTAGTAACTTTGTGAAATGTTTGTATGTCGTAGTAACTTTGTGAAATGTTTGTATACCCTAGTAACTTTGTGAAATGTTTGTATGTCCTAGTACCTTTGTGAAATGTTTGTATACCCTAGTAACTTTGTGAAATGTTTGTATGTCCTAGTAACTTTGTGAAATGTTTGTATGTCCTAGTAACTTTGTGAAATGTTTGTATGTCCTAGTAACTTTGTGAAATGTTTGTATACCCTAGTAACTTTGTGAAATGTTTGTATGTCCTTGTACATTTGTGAAATGTTTGCATGTCCTAGTAACTTTGTGAAATGTTTGTATGTCCTAGTAACTTTGTGAAATGTTTGTATACCCTAGTAACTTTGTGAAATGTTTGTATGTCCTTGTACATTTGTGAAATGTTTGCATGTCCTAGAAACTTTGTGAAATGTTTGTATACCCTAGTAACTTTGTGAAATCTTGGTATTTCCTAGTAATTTTGTGAAATGTTTGTATGTCCTAGTAACTTTGTGAAATGTTTGTATGTCCTAGTAACTTTGTGAAATGTTTGTATGTCCTAGTAACTTTGTGAAATGTTTGTATGTCCTAGTAACTTTGTGAAATGTTTGTATGTCCTAGTAACTTTGTGAAATGTTTGTATGTCCTAGTAACTTTGTGAAATGTTTGTATGTCCTAGTAACTTTGTGAAATCTTGGTATTTCCTAGTAAACATTTTGTGAAATGTTTGTATGTCCTAGTAACTTTGTGAAATGTTTGTATGTCCTAGTAACTTTGTGAAATGTTTGTATGTCCTAGTAACTTTGTGAAATGTTTGTATGTCCTAGTAACTTTGTGAAATGTTTGTATACCCTAGTAACTTTGTGAAATGTTTGTATCTCGTAGTAACTTCGTGAAATGTTTGTATACCATTGTAACTTTGTGAAATGTTTGTATAACCTAGTAACTTTGTGAAATGTTTGTATACCCTAGTAACTTTGTGAAATTTTTGTATACCCTAGTAACTTTTTGAAATGTTTGTATGTCCTAGTAACTTTGTGAAATGTTTGTATACCCTAGTAACTTTGTGAAATGTTTGTATGTCCTAGTAACTTTGTGAAATGTTTGTATACCCTAGTAACTTTGTGAAATGTTTGTATGTCCTAGTAACTTTGTGAAATGTTTGTATATCCTAGTAACTTTGTGAAATGTTTGTATTTCCTAGTACCTTTGTGAAATGTTTGTATACCCTAGTAACTTTGTGAAATGTTTGTATGTCCTAGTAACTTTGTGAAATGTGTGTATGTCCTAGTAACTTTGTGAAATGTTTATATGTCCTAGTAACTTTGTGAAATGTTTGTATACCCTAGTAACTTTGTGAAATGTTTGTTTGTCCTTGTACATTTGTGAAATGTTTGCATGTCCTAGTAACTTTGTGAAATGTTTGTATACCCTAGTAACTTTGTGAAATGTTTGTATGTCCTTGTACATTTGTGAAATGTTTGCATGTCCTAGTAACTTTGTGAAATGTTTGTATGTCCTAGTAACTTTGTGAAATGTTTGTATACGCTAGTAACTTTGTGAAATGTTTGTATGTCCTTGTACATTTGTGAAATGTTTGCATGTCCTAGTAACTTTGTGAAATGTTTGTATACCCTAGTAACTTTGTGAAATGTTTGCATGTCCTAGTATCTTTGTGAAATGTTTGTATGTCCTAGTAACTTTGTTAAATGTTTGTATACCCTAGTAACTTTGTGAAATGTTTGCATGTCCTAGTATCTTTGTGAAATGTTTGTATGTCCTTGTACATTTGTGAAATGTCTTTTCCTAGAACCTTTGTGAAATGCATGTATATCCTAGTACTTTTGTGAAATGTGTGTATGTGTACATTTGTGAAATGTTTGCATGTCCTAGTAACTTTGTGAAATGTTTGTATGTCCTAGTAACTTTGTGAAATGTTTGTATGTCCTAGTAACTTTGTGAAATGTTTGTATACCCTAGTAACTTTGTGAAATGTTTGTATACCCTAGTAATTTTGTGAAATGTTTGTATACCCTAGTAACTTTGTGAAATGTTTGTATACCCTAGTAATTTTGTGAAATGTTTGTATACCCTAGTAACTTTGTGAAATGTTTGTATACCCTAGTAACTTTGTGAAATGTTTGTATACCTTAGTAATTTTGTGAAATGTTTGTATACCCTAGTAACTTTGTGAAATGTTTGTATACCCTAGTAATTTTGTGAAATGTTTGTATACCCTAGTAACTTTGTGAAATGTTTGTATACCCTAATAACTTTGTGAAATGTTTGTATACCCTAGTATCTTTATGAAATGTTTGTATGTCCTAGTACTTTTGTGAAAAGATTGTATGTCCTAGACCCTTTGTAACATTTTTGTATATCCTGGCACATTGTGAAAAGTTTGTATATCCTGGCACATTGTGAAAAGTTTGTATATCCTGGCACATTGTGAAATGTTTGTATGTCCTTGTACATTTGTGAAATGTTTTTTCCTAGAACCTTTGTGAAATGCATGTATATCCTAGTACTTTTGTGAAATGTGTGTATGTGTACATTTGTGAAATGTTTGCATGTCCTAGTAACTTTGTGAAATGCATGTATATCCTAGTACTTTTGTGAAATGTGTGTATGTGTACATTTGTGAAATGTTTTTATGTCCCAGTACATTTGTAAAATGTTTGTATGTCCTAGTACATTTGTGAAAAGATTGTATGTCCTAGACCCTTTGTAACATTTTTGTATATCCTGGCACATTGTGAAAAGTTTGTATATCCTGGCACATTGTGAAAAGTTTGTATATCCTGGCACATTGTGAAAAGTTTGTATGTCCTGGCACATTGTGAACAGTTTGTATGTCCTAGTACCTAATTGACAACACTTCAGTTAAAGAAAGACAATGTTGTTTTCCTTTATTTTCCGTGTTCACATTCCGACGCAATGCATCTCCTTCAAAATGAAATTATTTGAACCAGCATCCCTGGCCCTTGGTTGTTGTTTGATCTATAGTCAGGAGTTTCAACGGTCACAACATAAACAATTTACGATATGCGAATGACACAGTGGTAATAGCAGATAAAGATAAAAAAAACTACAAGAAATGATAAACATAGCAGGAAAAGTAAGGAATAAGAAAGTTATAAGTCTAAGTATGGTTATGGTTAGTCGAAGGTCCCGGTATCACTGCAAACATAATTGCTCAACCGCCCATGCCAGTGGAATTATTAAAACTCATCTCATTGAAGTATCCAAACAAAGAAAGGCATCTGCAGTTCCCATCATAGCAGCTACAGCACACTCAGAAATATGTAAAGCCAAGCGGCACCGAAAGTGAACGCCGCTGAACAGTTCTTCGTCATACGATATCATCAATCATCGTAAGCAATCGGAATATCGAATTACGATGGGGATGAACAACACAGCTCACGGTGTGCACACAGCACTGAACTCAGACATCCGGGCTTGGAATCTGAGGAAACTGCAAGGAACACTTTTCAGTCTGAGCCACAATCGACCAGCAGTCCAATCTGTGCGGTAAGAAAACAGAAGTAATGCTCATATCGAAGAAGCAATCATCATCATCATGCAGCATAAAAATAAACAGGACAAATCTGAAACAAGTGCAACGCATCAAATACTTGGACACAATAATAACATCAGATGAAAGATGTAATACAGAAATCAAAATTAGAATAGCTCAGGCCAAAATAGCATTTCAGAAAATAAAAAAAAACGTGTTAACAAGAACTGTAAGTAAAAAAGAAGAGAGAAAGGGAGTTCATCGGTGCTATATAGAACCAATTCTGATAATTGGCGGCAAATTATGGACAGTAGACAAACAAATGAAAAGACATTTAGAGGCAATAAGATGGAATTTCTCAGAAGAATATTGAAAGTTCCCTGGACAGCTAAAAAGGACAAAAATGAAATTCTCGAAAGAGGCCAGCACTAAAAGGGAGCTTCTAAAATTCATCAGAAAGAAACAATCAACACTTTATTAAAGATAAGAAAGGTAATCTGCATAGTAATATAAGGGAACAAATGAAAAGATGGAAGGAGCACTTTGAAGAACTCTTGAAAGGACCCGGCCCAAATAAAACTCCAGATATACTACCAGCAGTAGAAGAGTTACACGTTAACTATGGAAAACCAAGCAAGGAATGAATAATAAAAGCCATCAAGCTATTTAAAAATACCACAGAACCAGATGAAATTCCTCCACACGCCATCAAAGTGGATATTACCACCTCTACCAAGATGTTACATAATCTACTAGATCAAATATGTGTTGGGGAAGAAATAAATAAAGACTGGAAAGAAGGTTTTATGATCAAACTACCAAAGAAAGGACGTTTACAGGAGTGCACAAATTATTGAGAATTATGTTACTATCAGTGCCAGGAAAAATATTAAGCAGAATCATTCTGGAGAGACTAAAAGAGGCCATAGAGAAACATTTGAGAGATGAACAAGCAGGTTTTAGGAAGAACAGATCATGTGTTGAGCATATACTACTCTACGTATAATAGTTGAACAAAGTTTAGAACTAAAATCCGCACTTTACATTGGATTCATAGATTACGAAAAGGCATTTGATAGTTTAGACAGAAGAATGCTTTGGAAGTTGCTGTGTCATTACGGAATCCCCATAAAGTTTATTAAACTGATAAGAACAATCTACGAAAGGAATGAAATGAAGTGTTATGCATGAAGGGCAGCTTACAGAAGCAGTTGAAATAGAAACAGTAGTAATAGCAGGGATGCTTTCTATCTCCATTTCTCTTTCTACTGGCTATAGATTGGATTATGAAAATAACTCAGAATAACAAAAATGGTATGCAGTGGTCACTGACCAAGCAAATTAAACAATTAAACTTTGCTGATGACATATCTCTTCTATCACATGATCACCAGAAGATGCAAGATTAAATGAGCATGTTTGATGTTGATCACAACAGCTTGGGACTGAAAATAAATAGTGATAAGATCAATTTTATGAGAATTAATGCAGTTGGCAATAACACTAAAATAAAATTGAGAAATACCTCTACTAGACGTACAATCTTACATATATCTGGGTATTAATATAGATAAAGAGGAGGCAGAGAGTACCATACCAAAATAAGGATATCAAAAGCAAGAGGAGCATTCGTTGCAATGGGAAACATTGTTACTCTAATCAAATGAATGCCCTGATCACTGCCATCACCTCCATCGTCATGCTACTCGTGGTCATAACGTATGCACCACTGTCTTCCTTGACTAGTCTGCCTGCCGAGAGTGCTGTAAATGCCCATGCACTCCTTTTGTGTCGTATTATAGATCCGTCTGTATAGATGACTGCATCATTCTCATCAGTGTGATCCCAGATGAAACCATTGACCTCCGCATTGACCACGACTGGGTTCTATATAATGGGAAACATGGAAATCCAAAGAAATTAGGTTAAATTCAAAAATAAAGAAAAATTAATTTCAATGTTAAGTCATTCCTATTATGCGGATGTCTGCTTAAACATGGAGAAGAACAAAAATGACAATCATGAAGATACAGAATCCCCATTAATGTATTGCGCAGGATAAAAGAATGAACATAGCAGGGAATAAAAATCACTAAGATAGAATTATGGAAAAGTACCAGTCAATTTACCAGTGGATACAGAGATACAGCGAACACAATTGCGCTGCATAGGACACACATAGCGGAAGCCAATTGAGAGTAATACACATCAGGCTCTTTTTGGAATCCCCGAGGAAAAAGACAAAGATGATGACTAAAATATTCTTGGAGAGGACAGATAGAAGCAGAGATGATGGGGAAGACATGGAATGATCTCTCTCTCTCTGTCTGCGATCAGGACTCAATCAGAGTAGGACGTCCAGACTCCCATACGAAGACAGCTGTTCAAGCCTGTTAGATCCACTCCGATTGAGTACCCGTTAAAACGTTGCACTGTGTTCTGCGCCAGTGGCCCAGTGTATCCGATTTCAGCCAGCATTTTTCAGGTTTGCTTTCCTTAGCCTTTGATTGTCCCCAATCTTCCTGCAAGGCAGCAGATTATCTTTTCTGTAGGGGGATTCTGCCCTCAGACGGTCGGCCTTCCCAGGTTTACGAGCACCATCTGCCCGAGTCACTAGAGGTGACTAACACAGACATGCGACTTGTAATATGAGGAAACTGCAACAAGGAACACTTTTCATGCACAGCCTCCAACTGTTCCCGCCGCCTATCCCCATATACCGGTAAATCACCTCCTCTTGAAAATGATGATCATCGTAGCACTTGATGATGTTAGACCATCGTTGATGACTCCAATTCCGAACATAGAGACACACAGTCAGTCGCCAAATTATCCTCGTCGCACATCAAACAGCAGACCGTAAGATTTGCGCACGGCCGGTTTAGGGAACTAATACGATGACGTAGCACACAATGTCGCCAAACTCATAATCTCGATACCTTTAGACTTATGTCTGATTACTCAAGTGTGGAAGAGCCTACGACGAACAAAACACGAAGTAACTTCACCAAAGAGACAAATCTGCGACTGACGAAGTAGTTTACATTAATGTGTAACATGGAAATAACTTGCGTCAAAGAATCCCAATAACGGTCTTGAACAGCACTAATGTGACGTAAAGCGCAGATCAAGTCTAGACGGTGGAAGGTCTCACTCACAACACTTGATTTGTCAAAAACGGACTGTTGTCGGCCTACGACATCGCTTTAGCGACACAGATGTATCAAGCATATCATCATTTTGACTTTTACGCAGAAAAGTGCAAAGAAGATCCGAAATTAATCAGACCCTGGGTGCATTTTCTGCAGCGATCGAGAGGACGTGGACTAGATCCGCCATATTGGAATGATCTTAAAAGAATGGCAAGAAACAGAACGGCTTCGAAAGCGTTTGTTGAAGACCTATGCTCCACAGGGAGTCGAAAGGTAGAAGAAGAATGCTCTATGTTTAAGTTTACATAATTTTTGAAACAAAGGTAATCAGTCCCTTAGATGTGACAGATGAGTGTTCTTAATTCCAATCTCTGTGATTGTGGATGCTTTTTGATCAAATCCCGAAATCTTTGCTCATTTTGTTGGTGAAAAACATAGCAGAGATAAAACAGTAACCTTTGAAAGAATAGAAACTAAACAATGAAAACAGTAAATAATTTATTGAGAAATGTGTGTTCTTTGTTATCCTAAATCTTTATTCAGACGAAGACTCGCGCAGCTACTGAAGGCTGTTTGTAAACGTGAATCTTTGAAGCGCTTGATAAAGTCGATAAGGCTTATGAGTCAGTGACACAAAAATCGACATTAACTTCACGCCAGGTTTAAGTCGGATCGAACTTTTAAATCTTCAACAAAAATTCGTCGATTGATAAAAATGGATTTTAAAGTTGGAGGGGGGAAAAACGCTGTCATTGGTGGTGTTTTTATCTGGAGATTTTTGTGAGAAAATCAAATCTGTGAGAATGGGACAGTAATAATAGATTTTGTTTGCCTTCTAACTTGTACGCAAACTAGGAGTAGAATAACGTGTTCTACCGTCAGAGAGGCAACTCTAACTAGGAGTAGAATAACGTGTTCTACCGTCAGAGAGGCAACTCTAACTAGGAGTAGAATAACGTGTTCTACCGTCAGAGAGGCAACTCTAACTAGGAGTAGAATAACGTGTTCTACCGTCAGAGAGGCAACTCTAACTAGGAGTAGAATAACGTGTTCTACCGTCAGAGAGGCAACTCTAACTAGGTGTAGAATAATAACGTGTTCTACCGTCAGAGAGGCAACTCAAACTAGGAGTAGAATAACGTGTTCTACCGTCAGAGAGGCAACTCTAACTAGGTGTAGAATAACGTGTTCTACCGTCAGAGAGGCAACTCTAACTAGGTGTAAATAACGTGTTCTACCGTCAGAGAGGCAACTCTAACTAGGTGTAGAATAACGTGTTCTACCGTCAGAGAGGCAACTCTAACTAGGTGTAGAATAACGTGTTCTACCGTCAGAGAGGCAACTCTAACTAGGTGTAGAATAACGTGTTCTACCGTCAGAGAGGCAACTCTAACTAGGAGTAGAATAATAACGTGTTCTACCGTCAGAGAGGCAACTCTGACTAGGAGTAAAATAACGTGTTCTACCGTCAGAGAGGCAACTCTAACTAGGAGTAGAATAACGTGTTCTACCGTCAGAGAGGCAACTCTAACTAGGAGTAGAATAACGTGTTCTACCGTCAGAGAGGCAACTCTAACTAGGAGTAGAATAACGTGTTCTACCGTCAGAGAGGCAACTCTAACTAGGACCAACAACTGCGTTATGAAAAATCAAAGAAAGCTAGAAGGCCACAGAAGCAATCCCTACCAAATGCGTGCCACTGACGAGGTTTGAGAGGTTATTTAACTAGAAAATGTTGCCCAACTAAAGAGTCACTATTATCCTCGTTGCTATCTTTATTCTGTTATTATTAGCCTTTACCTTCGGTAGGTACCTAACACAGTTTGCTGGTGTTATTGTTATGTTTTAAAAGCAACTTAGTCTAGCTTGTCCTTGGCTTCCATGACAGCTGCTCTCAAGCTCTCTTGGCTCCGAGCAAGATGTTTTTTCGTGCCTCCAGCGGTCAGTCTCTGCTGCTTGTGATATCTTCCACCCACCTTCTTGGCCTTCATTTTTTGGATCGAAATATTTTATTTTCCTTATATGTATGTCTTTGATCAGCCTGTTTTCTGAAATTCCGAATTGTTACAAAATATATATGCTCGTTATTTTCTGTTTCCGTGGTATTCTGATAATTCATCTTTCATAATTGCATTATAATGTATCGTAGATACACCAGCAGATCTGTCGATGGTCTGACTTTTGCAGTGGCACGATGTTATGGAAAACGTTCAGGCTCGTAAGGTTCTAATTTTGTTATTTCGTTTCAACATACTCCCCTTCAGTTTTGCATTTTTTAAAAACTAGCATTTCTAAAAGCTCATTATTTGCTTGCACTTTGTTATCTGATACGTTGACATTTAACGGAAGCTTAAATGTAACAAAGATAAACCTGCTTTATTTGTAAGAGAATATGTCGAGGAGTAGAGAGTATGTCGAGGAGTAGAGAGTATGTCGAGGAGTAGAGAGTATGTCGAGGAGTAGAGAGTATGTCGAGGAGTAGACGGTATGTCGATGAGTGGAGAGTATGTCGATGAGTAGAGAGTATGTCGAGGAGTAGACGGTATGTCGATGAGTAGAGAGTATGTCGATGAGTAGAGAGTATGTCGATGAGTAGAGAGTATGTCGATGAGTAGAGAGTATGTCGAGGAGTAGACGGTATGTCGATGAGTAGAGAGTATGTCGATGAGTAGAGAGTATGTCGATGACAGTTATTGTAGTTGTATGCGGACATGATAGAATGGAGGGGACGAGTCGAAAGTTGTTGTATTTGTTGGTGAACACGGAGAGTACATGATTGTACAGTTGATGAACACGGAGAGTACATGATTGTACAGTTGATGAACACGGAGAGTACATGATTGTACAGTTGATGAACACGGAGAGTACATGATTGTACAGTTGATGAACACGGAGAGTACATGATTGTACAGTTGGTGAACACGGAGAGTACATGATTGTACAGTTGATGAACACGGAGAGTACATGATTGTACAGTTGATGAACACGGAGAGTACATGATTGTACAGTTGATGAACACGGAGAGTACATGATTGTACAGTTGATGAACACGGAGAGTACATGATTGTACAGTTGGTGAACACGGAGAGTACATGATTGTACAGTTGATGAACACGGAGAGTACAGTTGGTGAACACGGAGAGTACATGATTGTACAGTTGATGAACACGGAGAGTACATGATTGTACAGTTGATGAACACGGAGAGTACATGATTGTACAGTTGATGAATACGGAGAGTACATGATTGTACAGTTGATGAACACGGAGAGTACATGATTGTACAGTTGATGAACACGGAGAGTACATTATTGTACAGTTGATGAACTGCGTGCCTCCTGCCATCAAATCACTTCTGTGTAACCTGTTGTTCTAATAGTCCTACTGCTACTGTTCAATAGACACATATTCATTGTATGTTGATGTATGGTCTTTGGCGTCGTGACAGACGGTTGGTAATCATGATAAGTCAGTAGTTTGGTAAAATAATAACGTCTCATACTGGGTGCTGCTTTACTGAACATCTCTCGTGGCTGAATTTGCCAATCCTGGACAGACAGATCCATCCACAGAACGAGCAAGGTGTATTTGCGGTACCTGGCCGTGTCTCCTTTTTTCGCCATTTGTCTTCTGAATTTGACATCAGCACTGTCTCGAAAGTTGCTGTGCCATTTCTTATATTTGCTCTCCATGTGTTACGATCCACAGCCACATTTTCATAGTTTCTTTCACTTATAGAAAATTCCCTCAAGGAAGCCCTGCAAACATCCTTATATCTCAGCACTGGTCTGCCCTTTGGTCTCTTTCCATCCTTAAGTTCGCCATACAATATTTGTTTGCGAATACGATTGTTTGCCATTCTTCTTACATGGCCCAGCCACCTTAGTCTACTAATCCTAAGTGCTGCCAAGATCGATGGGAGATTTGTAAAACCTTTTGGTGGTTGCCTTCACTTTGCTAATGACAAGTGCATGGTCTGTAATGTAACCAGTCTGTGCTATGGTATGCTTTGGTTACTCTAACATTTAAGTGATGTCTGCAAACTAGGACAAAGTTCAGCTGGTGCCACTGCCTGGACCTTGGGTGGCGCAATGTTGCCTTTTGTCGATTCTTGACGCTGAAAACGGTGTTGGTGGCACACAGGTTGTTAAGGGAACAACATTCTAGAAGTCTCAGACTATTTTCGTTCATTTTACCAATACCATGATGACCTAGGCATGATGGCCACGAATTATAGTCAGGTCCAATGCGTGCATTTAGATCGCCCAGTACGTAGAGTTGCTTTGCTTTGGGGATTGAATCCAAGGTAACTTGGAGCATCTCGTAACATTGGTCTTTATCTGCTGTAGATCTGAGTGGATTTTTATTGTTATTATGTGTTCTGATGTACCATTTGGGGTGTTTATATAATGCATGAGCTTATTATGTGTTCTGATGTACCATTTGGGGTGTTTATATAATGCATGAGCTTATTATGTGTTCTGATGTACCATTTGGGGTGTTTATATAATGTATCAGCTTATTATGTGTTCTGATGTACCATTTGGGGTGTTTATATAATGCATGAGCTTATTATGTGTTCTGATGTACCATTTGGGGTGTTTATATAATGCATGAGCTTATTATGTGTTCTGATGTACCATTTGGGGTGTTTATATAATGCATGAGCTTATTATGTGTTCTGATGTACCATTTGGGGTGTTTATATAATGTATGAGCTTATTATGTGTTCTGATCTACCATTTGGGGTGTTTATATAATGTATGAGCTTATTATGCAAAACAAAACCCACTCCATGTAATCGAGGCTGCTCAGGTTTCAGCCCCTGCCAGAAAAAGGTGTAATTTTTTCCTGACTCAACCACAATCTGCAAGCCTTGTTTCCTGAAGGGCTGCAAGATCAACATGTAGTATGTTGATGTACTCTGTATATTACTGATGCATATCTAATAAACATAGAATGGTATTAAACAGCAAGCCTAACAGAAAAATAAGACAAACTACTACAATATTTCGGGGAAACACTTCATCGGGTACATCAAACCAACCATACCAAATAAACTAGAAATAATATTCGGAAAACACCATATATTTGTTATGCATCCTCTAGGTAATCTTTTTGGTGTGATTCTTGAATGTTGCGCACAGATTTTCTTGCCATGAAGATTATGCTTGCATGCTTACGTTCGCCCGATGACTAAAGTATTCTAGAGTATTCGTAGACTGTAGAATTCCTTTTCGTCATCCGCCCTTAAAAGGACGTTAAGTGGACGTATCTGCGTTGTGTTGTGGTTTGCAGTATAACTGTTATAAACAGGGTGTTTATAAAGTCTCACTACACTTGGTATCTAGGTCAATTTGAAAAAAAAATGTTTATGACGTCATCACAATATGTGCTCCCAAAGTCAATGAAATTTGTTGAATAAGTTTATTGCTACTGGAAATGTGGAAGATGCTCCACGATCTGGTAGGCCTGCTGTGAATGATGAAATATGTTTAGATATCCAAGACAGAATCCTTAAAAGTCCAGACAAGTCATTAAGAAAACTGTCGCAACAAGTGAACTTACCATTGAGCACATATTGTGATGACGTCATAAACATTTTTTTCAAATTGACCTAGATACCAAGTGTAGTGAGACTTTATAAACACCCTATATTTGCGCCTTTCGGGCTATGAAGGATATAATAATAATGAAATGAAGATTGTGTAATAGAAGATAATGTGGGCTTACTGGCTTCATAATATTTGTTGGAAGAATCCTTTGAAGTGTGAGATTGAAAGTCTGAATAGAAATCATTCACTTCAATATTGCAGCTTATGTTTATTTGTAGTGGTTTCAATTTCGGAAATCGCGAGATTTATACCTGCTTTTTATGTTTTATACGTGTCTTAGATGTTTTATACCTGCTTTTTTAATGTTGTGTACGTGTCTTAGATGTTTTATATCTGCTTTTTTAATGTTGTATACGTGTCTTAGATGTTTTATACCTGCTTTTTTAATGTTGTGTACGTGTCTTAGATGTTTTATATCTGCTTTTTTAATGTTGTATACGTGTCTTAGATGTTTTATACCTGCTTTTTTATATTTTATACCTGTCTTAGATGTTTTATGCCTGCTTTTTTATATTTTATAGAGTCTTAGATGTTTTATACCTGCTTTTTATATTTTATACCTGTCTTAGATGTTTTATACCTGCTTTTTTATATTTTATACGTGTCTTAGATGTTTTATACTTGCTTTTTTATATTTTATACCTGTCTTAGATGTTTTATACCTGCTTTTTTATATTTTATACGTGTCTTAGATGTTTTATACCTGCTTTTTATGTTTTATACGTGTTTTTACTTGCTGTGTTCGAATGTTCCTGAAATAAAATACTTGAGTCTCTGATAATCTATGTCCAGATATGTTGTGAGAAGCTGCTCGGTAAAACAGCAGCTGAGAGTTTACATGGAAGATGATGTAAAGTGGACACACAATATCCGCCACATGTAAAGTGGACACACAATATCCGTCACATGTCAAGTGGACACACAATATCCACCACATGTAAAGTGGACACACACTATCCGTCAAATGTCAAGTGGACAAACAATATCCGTCAAATGTCAAGTGGACAAACAATAGTAGTCAAATGTAAAGTGGACACACAATATCCGTCAAATGTAAAGTTGACACACACTATCCGTCATATGTAAAGTTGACACACAATATCCGTCAAATGTAAAGTGGACACACACTATCCGTCATATGTAAAGTTGACACACAATATCCGTCAAATGTAAAGTGGACACACACTATCCGTCACATGTCAAGTCGACACACAATATCCGTCAAATGTAAAGTTGACACACAATATCCGTCAAATGTAAAGTTGACACACAATATCCGTCAAATGTAAAGTGGACACACAATATCCGTCAAATGTAAAGTGGACACACAATATCCGTCAAATGTAAAGTTGACACACACTATCCGTCATATGTAAAGTGGACACACAATATCCGTCAAATGTAAAGTTGACACACACTATCCGTCATATGTAAAGTTGACACACAATATCCGTCAAATGTAAAGTGGACACACACTATCCGTCACATGTCAAGTCGACACACAATATCCGTCAAATGTAAAGTTGACTCACAATATCCGTCACTTGTAAAGTGGACACACAATATCCGTCAAATGTAAAGGTGACACACACTATCCGTCACATGTAAAGTTGACACACAATATCCGTCAAATGTAAAGTGGACACACAATATCCGTCACATGTAAAGTGGACACACAATTTCCGTCACATGTAAAGTGGACACACAGTCACATGTAAAGTGGACACACACTATCCGTCAAATGGCAAGTGGACAAACAATATCCGTCAAATGTCAAGTGGACAAACAATAGTAGTCAAATGTAAAGTGGACACACAATATCCGTCAAATGTAAAGTTGACACACACTGTCCGTCACATGTAGAATTGACACACAATATCCGTCAAATGTAAAGTGGACACACAATATCCGTCAAATGTAAAGTTGACACACACTATCCTTCATATGTAAAGCTGACACACAATATCCGTCAAATGTAAAGTGGACACACACTATCCGTCACATGTCAAGTCGACACACAATATCCGTCAAATGTAAAGTTGACACACAATATCCGTCAAATGTAAAGTGGACACACAATATCCGTCAAATGTAAAGTGGACACACAATATCCGTCAAATGTAAAGTTGACACACACTATCCGTCATATGTAAAGTTGACACACAATATCCGTCAAATGTAAAGTGGACACACACTATCCGTCACATGTCAAGTCGACACACAATATCCGTCAAATGTAAAGTTGACACACAATATCCGTCACTTGTAAAGTGGACACACAATATCCGTCAAATGTAAAGTTGACACACACTATCCGTCACATGTAAAGTTGACACACAATATCCGTCACATGTAAAGTTGACACACAATATCCGTCACATGTAAAGTGGACACACAATTTCCGTCACATGTAAAGTTGACACACAATATCCGTCACATGTAAAGTGGACACACAATTTCCGTCACATGTAAAGTGGACACACAATATCCGTCACATGTAAAGTGGACACACACTATCCGTCAAATGTCAAGTGGACAAACAATATCCGTCAAATGTCAAGTGGACAAACAATAGTAGTCAAATGTAAAGTGGACACACAATATCCGTCAAATGTAAAGTTGACACACACTATCCGTCACATGTAAAATTGACACACAATATCCGTCAAATGTAAAGTGGACACACAATATCCGTCAAATGTAAAGTTGACACACACTATCCTTCATATGTAAAGCTGACACACAATATCCGTCAAATGTAAAGTGGACACACACTATCCGTCACATGTCAAGTCGACACACAATATCCGTCAAATGTAAAGTTGACACACAATATCCGTCAAATGTAAAGTTGACACACAATATCCGTCAAATTTAAAGTGGAAACACAATATCCGTCAAATGTAAAGTGGACACACAATATCCGTCAAATGTAAAGTTGACACACACTATCCGTCATATGTAAAGTTGACACACAATATCTGTCAAATGTAAAGTGGACACACACTATCCGTCACATGTCAAGTCGATACACAATATCCGTCAAATGTAAAGTTGACACACAATATCCGTCAAATGTAAAGTTGACACACAATATCCGTCAAATGTAAAGTGGACACACAATATCCGTCACATGTAAAGTGGACACACAATATCCGTCACGTGTAAAGTGGAAACAGATTATCCGTCACATGTAAAGTGGACACACAATATCCGTCACATGTAAAGTGGACACACAATATCCATCAAATGTAAAGTGGACACACAATATCCATCAAATGTAAAGTTGACACACACTATCCGTCACATGTAAAGTTGACACACACTATCCGTCACATGTAAAGTGGACACACAATATCCGTCAAATGTAAAGTGGACACACAATATCCGTCACATGTAAAGTGGACAGACAATATCCGTCACATGTAAAGTGGACAGACAATGTCCGTCACATGTAAAGTGGACACACAATATCCGTCACATGTAAAGTGTAAACACAATATCCGTCAAATGTAAAGTTGACACACACTATCCGTCACATGTCAAGTTGACACACAGTCACATGTAAAGTTGACACACAATATCCGTCACATGTAAAGTGGACAGACAATATCCGTCACGTGTAAAGTGAACAGACAATGTCCGTCACATGTCAAGTCGACACACAATAACCGTCACATGTAAAGTGGACACACATTATCCGTCAAGTGTAAAGTTGACACACACTGTCCGTCACATGTAAAGTGGGCACACAATATCCGTCACATGTAAAGTTGACACACACTATCCGTCACATGTAAAGTGGACACACAATATCCGTCAAATGTAAAGTGGACACACAATATACGTCACATGTAAAGTGGACAGACAATATCCGTCACATGTAAAGTGGACAGACAATGTCCGTCACATGTAAAGTGGACACACAATATCCGTCACATGTAAAGTGGACACACAATATGCGTCAAATGTAAAGTGGACACACAATATCCGTCACATGTAAAGTGTAAACACAATATCCGTCAAATGTAAAGTTGACACACACTATCCGTCACATGTAAAGTTGACACACAGTCACATGTAAAGTTGACACACAATATCCGTCACATGTAAAGTGGACAGACAATATCCGTCACGTGTAAAGTGAACAGACAATGTCCGTCACATGTCAAGTCGACACACAATAACCTTCACATGTAAAGTGGACACACATTATCCGTCAAGTGTAAAGTTGACACACACTGTCCGTCACATGTAAAGTGGGCACACAATATCCGTCAAATGTAAAGTTGACACACACTATCCGTCACATGTAAAGTGGACACACAATATCCGCCACATGTAAAGTGTACACACAACAGCCCCATGTAAAGTGGACACACAATGGCCACATGTAAAGTGGACACACAGTCACATGTAAAGTGGACACATAGTAACATGTAAAGTGTTTATGCAGCCATATGTAAAGTGGACACATAACACTCAATGTAAATTGCACATCACAACAGCTGTATGTAAAGTGAACAAAATGGACGTTTGTAATCTATTTCTTACATTCAAGATTTCAATTAAAGATTATTTAATAAAAAATGTTTAATTAAAAATTAATTCAATTTAAGATTTTACAATTAAATTAGAATGTACTTTACAAATATAATATTTTAATATATATATATTTTTAAAAAATCTGATTTGAGTATGAGGACAAAAGGGAGAAAAAAAAAGTAAAGACACAGAAAAGAGAGATCGCAACTTTTGAGTTGAGATTGTTTGAGAAGAGTCACTAGTGAAACAAGAAAAGAGACGATGAGAAATAATAAAAGAAGAAACATCAATTACAGTCGCAAGCTGTGCAACAAAAACATGGAGAGAATAATAATTCGGTCTTCCCTAGGAACAGAGTCTAACTAGCGACTGCATCAGCCTACGGTCCATTTTCGGATATGAAAAAAAGATTAGGAGCTAGACTGATAGTTAGCTATTCTGAGATATCATCATCATCTTCATTGTGTGCCATTCCACTCTGTCTCTTGCTTTGAGCAAGGTGGGGTACTGGACTCTTATATATATCATAATAATATGATAGTATACTGCTTCGTGCTATATATAATTGTACTCATATACTTCATTCATTGAATACATCTCCGCATGGAAGGTTGGCTACCATGGAGCGCCATTCCACTCTGTCCCTTGCTTTGATGGTGCAGATTATCATAGCTTGACTTGTCCATCTTCTGATGTTACTCGTCCATGTTAGTCTTGGTCTGCCTCTGCTTCTTTTACCTAGTATTTTCCCTTCCAATATTACTTTTATTAGACTGTTGTGTCTTTTAACATGCCCTAAAAATGTCATTTGTCTTGTTCTAATTGTGTTTAGTAGTTCTCTTTTCATTTTTGGTTTTGTTAAAACTGTATCGTTTGTTTTCTTTTCTTTCCATCCAATTCTACCTATTCTTCTATAAATCCACATTTCAAAGGCTTAAATTTTCTGTTCTGTTTTTTTTGGTCTAATGTCCATGTTTCTGCACCATACAGGAATATTGAGAAGATGTAACGTTTTGCTATTCTTAGTTTTAGCCCTCGTTTTATTTGTTTTGATGTTAATCTTTTTTTCATGACATTAAAATTACTTTTTTCCATACCTATTCTTTTGTTTATTTAAGTTTTACATTTCTGGGATATCACTTGGTGATATTTGCCAGTGTAAGCCACAATAGAAAGTACACATCCCCCACAACACGTATGTGGCTACAGTAAACAAAGTAAGCAACGCTAGCGGTAAACGTTAAAGCTGGAATGTGTTAGTAACTTTATCGCTACAGAATGAAACGATGAATTTCACGAAAATCAATGTTGCCTGTCGAGACTGTAGTTTACTTCCGGACAACTAATATTACCAGGCGCGGTGAACATCTCAGGGTCAGGTATAATTTTCTACTTTATAATTTGCGAATAGATCATGACGACATGACCCGGCCGCCCTGGATGAAAAGACACCAAGAATAAAGACACGCACACTAAAAACATGCTAAACATAGTTTTTGTAACAGAAAACAACAGACAAACAAAGATGGCAAACTAAGGGGAAAGTTAATGGAAAATAGAGATAGCGCTTTGCTTTTTATTTCGTTTCCTCAAATCCCCTCGCTGCTGGTGGCTCAGAAAGGAGTGATATTTTTGACTTCTTGAGACCGTGCATGAGTTACCTCAAACATGCTTAAAAGCTGAGTTGATTTCTGAAGCATGCCCGCAAATAAACAGCCTCGTCGGAGGAGTAGCATATTCTGCTGGTAATTAGCCAATAGGAGATAACCTCGTTACAAACTAAGCTCTCCAATGTTGTGTTATTGATTGGAGAACGGCTGTTCTCTTGTCAAGTTTGAGAGGTTTCCCGATCGTGCGGCCTAGAATGTTATGTGTCGTTAATGGCGTATCGGAGATAGAGTGTCAGTGTCCATATTCTTTATTGATCATTGGTACGTTTTTTTTATAGGTGATGTCGGCACCACGCAAAGTCGCCCCACTTTCACAGAAAATTCGGCAACCATTTAAGACACAGTGTATCTCGGAATCGTCGATAGGGACAAGCTCTTGCTCTGGATAGTCAGTTCTCTAAGCACTGAAATGCCACTGGTTCCTGGCTGGCATGACGTATGACAGACATATTTATGTCGGTTCTTTGATATTTGCGTTACTTCTCTTACCCGACACACTTGAAACGATTATAAACAACAGTGAGGAGAATTAAAAGCATTTGTAAAATTGTCTTTTATTAAGTGTACAATTTTATTGTAAATATATCTGGCTAATGTGTAGAGTAGGATAGCTCAGGCAGAGTAGGCATTCCAAAGAGTGAGAATGATAGTATGCAATCCATTCGTTCTCAAAGGATGTACAAAATAAAATAATTTGTCACTTGTATGTGCATTTAGTGGGGAGCCGAGATAGATCAGTGGTTAGTGAACTGAACTACAAAAAACAATAGGTAGGGTTCGATCGCACCCGACGGCTTCCAGGTTCACCCAGCCTTAAATGGGTACCGGATTTTTTCTGGGAAAGTAAAGCGGCACGGGCGTAATACCGATCACATTACTCCAAAAATCATGCGCTGACGGTCTGTAAAATGTATGGTCACTAACACCATATTCCCTATCTTTGTGCTATTTTGGGCTGGATAGGATAGTAGATATATATTTGTGCAAGAGCATGGAAGCACGTGTAGGCTACCTGGTACATGTATGAGTCTCTTGGATGAGTGGCTAGCGCTGACCTTAACGATCGAAAAGGTCCAGATTCATTCTCCAGGCTGACAAATTGTTTCGGAAAAAACAGGTTCTGTGGTCACTCAGCCTTTGAAAATGGGTACCATGGACGTCCACGTCAACTAGAAAAGGTCATAGCGATATCTAACACCATATTCCAATAACGCTTATCAAGTCGTGGATGAAAACATTTTGTGTAGTACAAGATATCCTAGATAATAAGACAAAGAGACACATAAGAAAAAAAAAGCTAAAATAACAAGTTAATTAATTTAACGATCAATTATTTTATTATTAATAGTTCATATAAAACTTAAAATGACAGACAACATAACAAAAACATTAATTAATTTTTTTTTTTAAACACGCTTATTTCGTAGAATTATATCAGAAGCGTCATTAATTAACACACGGGAAAATCTCTTGCTTTTATTTAGAAAATTTATTTAATACAAATATGACAAAATAAAGAATAAATAATGCAGACAGGAGGATTTAAAGCATGCAGTTGTAAGTAAACAATGTAACGCAAATAAACTCGTGTCATACAAAATATAACACAATTATTATATCAAAATAAAATGAATTACAAGTTTTCAAACAAATGTAAACGTAATTAAACATTCAAAAACAGGAGAGAATAAAGCATTCATTGCCAGTTATCACTGTCTAGGCAAGCTTTTTCTAACAGTTGGACAACCTGTCTTGGCAAACATTACTAACAGTTAGACAACCTGTCCAGGCAAACATTTCTAACAGTTGGACAACCTGTCTTGGCAAACATTTCTAACAGTTAGACAACCTGTCTAGGCTAACATTTCTAACAGTTGGACAATCTGTCTAGGCAAACATTTCTAACAGTTAGACAACCTGTCTAGGCAAACATTTCTAACAGTTAGACAACCTGTCTAGGCAAACATTTCTAACAGTTAGACAACCTGTCTAGGCAAGCTTTTTCTAACAGTTGGACAACCTGTCTAGGCAAGCTTTTTCTAACAGTTAGACAACCTGTCTAGGTAAGCTTTTTCTAACAGTTGGACAACCTGTCTATGCAAACATTTATAACAGTTAGACAATCTGTCTAGGCAAGCTTTTTCTAACAGTTGGACAACCTGTCTATGCAAACATTTCTAACAGTTGGACAACCTGTGTAGGCAAACATTTCTAACAGTTAGACAACCTGTCTATGTAAACATTTCTAACATTTGGACAACCTGTCTAGGCAAACATTTCTAACAGTTAGACAACCTGTCTAGGCAAACATTTCTAACAGTTGGACAACATGTCTAGGTAAACATTTCTAACAATTAGAGAACCTGTCTAGGCAAACATTTCTAACAGTTGGACAACAAGTCTAGGTAAACATTTCTAAGAGTTAGACAACCTGTCTAGGCAAACATTTCTAACAGTCGGACAACCTGTCTAGGCAAACATTTCTAACAGTTGGACAACCTGTCTAGGCAAACATTTCTAACTGTTGGACAACCTGTCTAGGCAAACATTTCTAACAGTTGGACAACCTGTCTAGGCAAACATTTCTAACAGTTAGACAACCTGTCTTGGCAAACATTTCTAACAGATAGACAACCTGTCTAGGCAAACATTTCTAAAGGTTAGACAACCTGTCTTAGCAAACATTTTTAACAGTTGGACAACCTGTCTAGGGAAACATTTCTAACAGTTGGACAACCTGTCTATGCAAACATTTCTAACAATTAGACAACCTGTCTAGGCAAACATTTCTAACAGTTGGACAATCTGTCTAGGCAAACATTTCTAATAGTTGGACAATCTGTCTAGGCAAACATTTCTAACAGTTGGACAATCTGTCTAGGCAAACATTTCTAACAGTTAGACAACCTGTCTAGGTAAACATTTCTAACAGTTAGACAACCTGTCTAGGCAAACATTTCTAACAGTTGAACAACCTGTCTAGGCAAACATTTCTAACAGTTGAACAACCTGTCTAGGCAAACATTTCTAACAGTTGAACAACCTGTCTTTGCAAACATTTCTAACAGTTGGACAACCTGTCTAGGCAAACATTTCTAACAGTTAGACAACCTGTCTTGGCAAACATTTCTAACAGATAGACAACCTGTCTAGGCAAACATTTCTAACAGTTAGACAACATGTCTTGGCAAACATTTCTAACAGTTGGACAACCTGTCTAGGGAAACATTTCTAACAGTTGGACAACCTGTCTATGCAAACATTTCTAACAATTAGACAACCTGTCTAGGCAAACATTTCTAACAGTTAGACAACCTGTCTAGGCAAACATTTCTAACAGTTGGACAATCTGTCTAGGCAAACATTTCTAATAGTTGGACAATCTGTCTAGGCAAACATTTCTAACAGTTGGACAATCTGTCTATGCAAACATTTCTAACAATTGGACAACCTGTCTAGGCAAACATTTCTAATAGTTGGACAATCTGTCTAGGCAAACATTTCTAACAGTTGGACAATCTGTCTATGCAAACATTTCTAATAGTTGGACAACCTGTCTAGGCAAACATTTCTAATAGTTGGACAACCTGTCTAGGCAAACATTTCTAATAGTTGGACAATCTGTCTATGCAAACATTTCTAATAGTTGGACAACCTGTCTAGGCAAACATTTCTAATAGTTGGACAACCTGTCTAGGCAAACATTTCTAACAGTTGGACAACCTGTCTAGGCACACATTTCTAACAGTTGAACAACCTTTTCAGGCAAATTTTTGTAATAGTTGGACAACCTTTTCAGGCAAACTTTTCTAATTTTTGGACAAAACAAAACCAGTATTTAAGACTGAGTCAGTATTTACAATTTAAAAAAAAAAATAATGTGAAGGGAATGCATTTTGAGAGAAACTATTCAGAAACAAACACAACATATGTCAGGCACCAAAATGGCATGTAAAAAGAAAAGATCATTCGAAAAATAACAGTAAGCAAAACTTTGATGTTAGAACGTAAAAGTACTAGTCGCAGCATGGCCGCATTAGGGGGGTGACCACGTTAGTTACTGTACATTGATGGGCCTCCATACAAGGACAGTTACAATTAGGAGTCTATATAGCATTGATGTGCCTCAATACAAGGACAGTTAAAATTAGGAGTCAATATAGCATTGATGGGCCTCCATACAAGGACAGTTACAATTAGGAGTCTATATAGCATTGATGTGCCTCAATACTTAGACAGTTAAAATTAGGAGTCAATATAGCATTGATGTGCCTCAATACAAGGACAGTTAAAATTAGGAGTCTATATAGCATTGATGTGTCTCAATACAAGAACAGTTAAAATTAGGAGTCTATGTAGCATTGATGTGTCTCCATACAAGGACAGTTAAAATTAGGAGTCTATATAGCATTGATGGGCCTCCATACAAGGACAGTTAAAATTAGGAGTCTATATAGCATTGATGTGCCTCAATACTTAGACAGTTAAAATTAGGAGTCAATATAGCATTGATGTGCCTCAATACAAGGACAGTTAAAATTAGGAGTCTATATAGCATTGATGTGCCTCAATACTTAGACAGTTAAAATTAGGAGTCTATATAGCATTGATGTGCCTCAATACAAGGACAGTTAAAATTAGGAGTCTATATAGCATTGATGGGCCTCCATACAAGGACAGTTAAAATTAGGAGTCTATATAGCATTGATGGGCCTCCATACAAGGACAGTTAAAATTAGGAGTCAATATAGCATTGATGGGCCTCCATACAAGGACAGTTAAAATTAGGAGTCTATATAGCATTGATGGGTCTCAATACAAGAATAGTTAAAATTAGGAGTCTATATAGCATTGATGTGCCTCAATACTTAGACAGTTAAAATTAGGAGTCTATATAGCATTGATGTGCCTCCGTACAAGGACAGTTAAAATTAGGAGTCTATATAGCATTGATGGGCCTCCATACAAGGACAGTTAAAATTAGGAGTCTATATAGCATTGATGTGTCTCAATACAAGAACAGTTAAAATTAGGAGTCTATATAGCATTGATGTGCCTCCATACAAGGACAGTTAAAATTAGGAGTCTATATAGCATTGATGTGCCTCAATACTTAGACAGTTAAAATTAGGAGTCAATATAGCATTGATGTGCCTCAATACAAGGACAGTTAAAATTAGGAGTCTATATAGCATTGATGTGCCTCAATATTTAGACAGTTAAAATTAGGAGTCAATATAGCATTGATGGGCCTCAATACAAGGACAGTTAAAATTAGGAGTCTATATAGCATTGATGGGCCTCCATACAAGGACAGTTAAAATTAGGAGTCAATATAGCATTGATGGGCCTCCATACAAGGACAGTTAAAATTAGGAGTCAATATAGCATTGATGTGCCTCAATACAAGGACAGTTAAAATTAGGAGTCTATATAGCATTGATGTGTCTCAATACAAGAACAGTTAAAATTAGGAGTCTATATAGCATTGATGGGCCTCCATACAAGGACAGTTAAAATTAGGAGTCTATATAGCATTGATGGGCCTCAATACTTAGACAGTTAAAATTAGGAGTCAATATAGCATTGATGTGCCTCAATACAAGGACAGTTAAAATTAGGAGTCTATATAGCATTGATGGGCCTCCATACAAGGACAGTTAAAACTAGGAGTCTATATAGTATTGTTGTGTCTCCATACATAGACAGTTGAAACTAGGAGTCTGTATAGCATTGATTTGCCTTCATACAGAGACAGTTAAAAGTAGGTGCATAAAACAGAAAATGATTGAAGCTTTATTATAAAACTCATGAAAGTGGACATCAAGACAAGACATGTAATGAAGGTTCAATTTTCGATGAGACGAATTAGAAATGAACACATTCCATGGCAGATTATCTGAAGCAATGCGAAACAGAAACTAAGAAACGTGATTTCAATAATTATGAGAACATAACGAAGATGGTTGTTTCTGCCTTCAAACCACCAAAGTTAATCCATGTCCACTCGCATTTCCATCTCTTTCCAGATATCACAATATTTCGTCCTAGCGCACACACGCCGTGTCACTGATGATGCCCCTCGTTTCAGAAGTATGCCATGAGTTCTTTAAATAGTCAGCCAGAACACGTGACTACCCTTAGCGGATATTCAGAGGAGACAAAGGAGACTACGAATCCAATGATATATTCTATCACACTACATAACACAATCAGATTCCAGCTTAATGAATGACATGTCATTCTACAACCAGACACCGTATTCCTTCAAGCATTTACTAATATTGTTATTGGCTATGGAAGGCCTCGGTCTCACAGCAAACGAATCAAAATCCATAATTGCTCAACCGCCCGTGCCAGTGGAATCATCCGAACTACTAACTCATCTCCCAAACAAAGAAAGGCAACTGTAGTCCCCATCGTAGCAGTCTCAGCACATGCCAAAAGACATAAGGCGAAACCGCGCATAAGTGAACACAGCCAACTGTTCCCCGTCATACGATATCATCATTCATCATAAACAAGCGGGATATCGAAGCAGGATCAAAATGGATGAGACACACAGCTCACGGTGTGCACAGAGCACTTAACTCAGTAGCTCCTGCAACAAGCCGGACTTGGAATATGAGGAAACTGCAAGAAGGAACACTTTTCAGACATAGCCTTCAATGGTTCCTGCCGCCTATCCACCATATACCATGGGAGTTTACGTCCTCCCGAAAATGATGATCGTCGTAGCACTTTATGATGTTAGGCCATCATTGATGACTCCAATTCCAAACATATAGACACACAGTGGTGGTAAGTTATCATTTCCAATCCAACAGAAGCCACATGACCTGTAGTTAGTAAAAACACAATTGATGATGTTCTCCGCTCCCTTCTTGTAGCTGCCGCCACACGATTCTGATGCCTCATTAACTTGGACATCATTCAAGAACAATGTCAGATGAACATTCCATAGATATGGCTTTGCTGATGAAGTTCTTGGTGCAACAGTTGTATCAATCATAGTGGAGGCTCCTGGTATGTGGTCATTAATATCACAGACGGCACATGATGTTGTTATATTCAGAATTTCTTTCAGGGGTGTAAATACGTGGCACACACATGGAGAGTGGTTTGTGGTCACAGTAATCCCATTAAAGGCAATTCTAGGGTAGCATGGCATAGCTGTTTCAGAACAGCACAATCCTGTGATGTTTTCTGTGTTCGCTATAAAACTGCTGCTGTTACCCAATCCTGACCAATTATAGGTGTGGACATTATTCACTTGCAATGACAAAACTGCTTTGTTTACATCATAAACCTCTGGAAGCGAATCATTTATGGGACTAATAGTACAATTTATTCTTCCATCGGGGATATCTTCATTGAGTCCCCAAAAAAAGGTCTTTGGTTAAAAAGCACATATGCTTTTGAGTTAAACACAAAATGAGCCCACTTCATAGATTCAAAATGATCCTTGCCAATGCCATCCGTTTGCACAAGTTAGGTCCTTAGCTACCAATGTCACAAACTAAGCCATGAAATTAACGACTTTATCTACAGCGAAGGTTAACGAACTGTGAACAAATATTTATGTTCAAACCCCTGAATACATTTTCAAAAATCTGCCAACTCGCCGCAATAACATTTATCGTGGTATTCAAAGTAAACATTGCTTAGTCCATAGCTAGAATATAAATAAGCTGCCATTTTGGTGCGTCCCATGACGTCATCATTTACTAATAAATAGCCTTGAGTTTGTATGAAGGTCAACGCTACTACAAAAGCACAACGACATTTATCGGCCTTGGAATGTGTGTCGATGGTACCCCATTTCTGCAATTACCTCCTCGTTGCCACGACAACAGAAGAATGACTAATAAGATGGAGTTCTGTCTCTCAATTGAAACATATAGAAGTAGAACCAATAGGAGACCACCTTATCTAGAACCTAAGTACGATCACTGCAAAGCGTTTTTATATCAAATAAAGCTGGAACAAAACTGTCAGGAACTTTTATGAACAGAAAAACTTTAGTTTGATGTATAGTGGAAATAACTAAGTTAATACGATATCATTATAATGATGGTAATATAGGTAACTAATTGAAGCAACTATTTTACATAGAGTAAATTGTTGTAATGTCGAAAATTGATGTAATGTTGGAAATTGCTGTCGTGTTGGAATTGTTGTAATTTCGAAAATTGCTGTAATGTCGAAAATTTTTGTAATGTCGAAAATTGCTGTAATGTCGGAAATTGCTGTCATGTCGGAATTGTTGTAATTTAGAAAATTGCTGTAATGTCGAAAATTGCTGTAATGTCGGAAATTGCTGTCGTGTCGGAATTGTTGTAATTTCGAAAATTGCTGTAATGTCGAAAATTGCTGTGATGTCGGAAATTGCTGTCGTGTCGGAATTGTTGTCATTTCGAAAATTGCTGTAATGTCGAAAATTGCTGTAATGTCGGAAATTGCTGTCGTGTCGGAATTGTTGTCATTTCGAAAATTGCTGTAATGTCGGAAATTGCTGTCGTGTCGGAATTGTTGTAATTTCGAAAATTGATGTAATGTCGAAAATTGAAGTAATGTCGAAAATTGATGTAATGTCGAAAATTAACTGGATAAAGGTCGAACCTAAAGTTCGATCTCCTCAAATTTCGAAACCCCCATCGCCTGTCACCTCGTCATCTCATCTACATTGAGGTTTGGGTTACTAGAACAGAAAACAACAGCTCTCTACATTTGATTCCAACCAGGTATCCATCTTAACCTCCGCGCTACAATATCACCCATCCCCTCCGAATTATTATTTTAGTGTTTGACTAACTATATATAAGTAGTATATGACATCAATCTCATTTATTCTAAAGTGCACTAAAGTGCAACACACATCTTTTAATCTCTCTCTGGTGCAATGTAGTATGACCCTGCAATCAGGAATGTATCAGGTAAATTACATTCAACTGTGCAATCCCCCTGTCGTTTGGTGGATAGTAAACATTAAACAAACAAAGTAAATAAGCAATAAAACTGTAGATTATCACATATTTATCTTCGTTTTCTCTAAACAAATCTACTTTGCTATTTCTTGCAGAATTGCCGATTGATGCCTCTTGCCAAATCATGTCAGGAAGTTTATACATGTTTTAGTTCCAACAAACATCGTTAGAAGCCAGTTCATCATCGCTTCGTCCAGTCATTAAAGGACAAATCGTCCTTGACCTCAATGATCACTCGTATAAGTTTTCTATTTATGCTACAAATAAGAGTCTGGCTTGTCATATTATTACAAGATTTGCTTTTACCTTGGCAGTTTATTTGGTCCAAACCCTTATTTACTTTAGCGACTCAAAGAAAGTAATGTTTATTTTCAGTCTGGTCAAAGATTTTAAATATTTTGAGAAAACCAGTTTGTTAGTTCTGGAGACACACCATCTTAAGATTGTGACCTGAGAGAGAAAGTTTGTTAGTTCTGGAGACATACCGTCTTGAGATTGTGACCTGAGAGAGAAAGTTCCAAGAAACAAGGTTACAATAAGCCCTGGAGATACATAGTGTTTGATACATAAGATTTGAGAGGTTTAACGTATCCGAAGACAGAGACGTGATGTTCCAAAACAGACCTGCAACGTTAAGTTCCAAGTGTTATAACCACGTGACATGTCGTAAACATAAATCTAAAATAAGCTGATTGGTATTGACTTCAACTTGTATACAAAATTCAAGATCGGCACCTCAACTACATGTACATGTGGACAGGCGCCCCAGACTGCTGAACACACTCAAAGACTGTGCTGAATATAGTAGACTGAGGAAAATCCATTGGCCCATAGATACAACACTACAGACAAAACTATATGGGCCACTGCAAGAATTACAAAATATAATTTTATTCAGGAAACGACATAGCAGATATAGACAATACTTCAGACGAACGAAAGAAAAAATGATAATATAATATAATCCAGTGCTATACACTGTAATGTAATGTAATGTAATATTCTGCAACATAATGTCTTTGTCAGAATTGAAGCTCTATCAAGAAAATAGATAGGGAGCAATTTTCAGAGAACTTAGAACGATAAGAGGCGATTGTAGACCATCAGTTCAAGCAATTAATGACCACAATGAAAACACAATAACTGAACAAAAGGATACATTGCAAAGATGGAGCGATTACTGCACAGAAATGTTCGAAGATACTTCAAAATACTCAAATATGTTAATAGAAAGTGAAGAAAATGAATCACAGCCTATACGAAATGAAGGTCGTTTCGCAATTTTAAAAAATCTGAAGAGAGGGAAGTCTCCAGGAAGTGATGATGTTCCAGCTGAATTTATCTAAGCTGGAGGGTAGGCCAGCGTTCGTATTTGTCATGTAGTGTGTGTGTGTTTTTGTGTGTGTGGTGTGTATGTGTGTGGTGTGCGTGTGTGGTGTATGTGTGTATGTGTATGTGTGGTGTGTGTGTGCGTCTGTGTGTGGGTGTGTGGGTGTGTGTGTGTGTGGTGTGTGTGTGCGTGCGTGTGTGTGTGGTGTGTGTGGTGTGTGTGAGTGGTGTGTGTGTGCGGTGTGTTTGTGTGTGTGTGTGTGTGGTGTGTGTGCGTGTGCGTGTGTGTGTGTGTTGTGTGTTGTGTGTGTGTGCGTGTGTGTGTGCGTGTGTGTGCGTGCGTGTGTGTGTGGTGTGTGTGGTGTGTGTGAGTGGTGTGTGTGTGGTGTGTTTGTGTGTGTGTGTGTGTGGTGTGTGCGTTGTGTGTGTGTGAGTGGTGTGTGTGTGTGGTGTGTTTGTGTGTGTGTGTGTGGTGTGTGTGTTGTGTGTGTGTGTGCGTGTGTGTGTGTGTGTGTGTGTGTGAAGATCTGAAACAATGCAGACTGTCCAAAATGTCTGAAAAGTTCACTGTACATCCCCATTCCAAAGAAAGAAAATCTGAAGCTGTGTTCCAACTACAGAACTATTGTCCCAATAAACCATGTCAGCAAACCACTCTTGTGGATCATCTTGAATAGGGTAGGAGGAAAGTTAGAACAAGAAATTCATATAGCTCAAGCAGGTTTCAGACATAGTAGAGGTACCGGGGACACGTCTTTAACATGAGAAACATACGTGAGAGGTGTAGAGAATACAGCATATAACTGTGTACATGCTTCATAGATTGCAGCATGGTCTTTGACTGCGTACATCATCAGAAACTGACATATATAATGAAATAAATGGAGTTTCCAAAACACCTATTACAACCTATCGCTATATCACGAACATAAAACAACTATCTGAATATAGGGCGAAAAAAGCAAATTAGTTTGAAGTATAAAAACGGGTAAGGTAGAGATGCATCCTCTCTTCATACCTGTTCAACATCTACGCTACGAACATCATGAGAAATGTCAGAAACGATGACAGATTTGTGAAGTTCTTCCCTTTCACAATAAATGCCAATATAATTCCAGAACTCAGACACGCTGATGACACAGTCCTCTTCTCAAACAGTGCAGAAGGACTAAAAGAGACAATTGAATGTGTTAAAAAAACAGAGTGAAGAGCAACACCTCTACATGCAGAAAACGAAATTAATGTCCATTGACCATATTAATGTCCATTGACCATATTAATGTCCATTGACAAAACAAAAAGCCAACCCAAAACCCTCATCAACAGTGAAGAACTTGAAATTGTAACAAACTATGAATATCTGGGATCTGTAGTAACTAACAATGGAGACTGCCAGAAAGAGATCACAAGAAGATTAGGGCGCCTAGTTGGTCTCGAGACATAACGCCGGCCTCGAGACAGAGAGGTTGTGGGTTCAAATCCTGGATGCACCAGTTGGGATTTTTTATTTATGATTTCTCTATGCGGCAGCGACACCTGGTCTCGGCAGTGAGGCCCGGCTTGAAATGTCAATTACACATGGACGGAAAAAAATATGAGTACCTCCGAAGACGGGGTTATCTGCAACATATGCCTGTAAATCATGGTCAAATTCACAAAAAAGAAAGGAAGAAATTTGATTCATTCGAAACAAAATACTACAGTAAATCCTTACGATACCTTGGACAATGAAAAAGAGCAATGAAGACATATTAAAAGATTTAGACATGAAAAAGAACTAGCTTATATTTACCATTTTATGGAGGAATTAAAATACTATGGCATCGTCCAAAGGCACAACTAGTTGGAAAGAACAATAATGGAAGGCATGGTTCCTGTGCGATGCATGAGGGACAGACCAAGAAGAAGGAAGTTTCAAGACATCAAGGAGACCTTGAACATGACAACAGAGGAAGTGGGAGATTTGGCTAGAGACAGAGATTCTTTCAGACAGTCGGTGGTGAATGCAATGTTCTGTGGGAGATTTGGCTAGAGACAGAGATTCTTTCAGACAGTCGGTGGTGAATGCAATGTTCTGTGGGAGATTTGGCTAGAGACAGAGATTCTTTCAGACAGTCGGTGGTGAATACAATGTTCTGTGGGAGATTTGGCTAGAGACAGAGATTCTTTCAGACAGTCGGTGGTGAATACAATGTTCTGTGGGAGATTTGGCTAGAGACAGAGATTCTTTCAGACAGTCGGTGGTGAATGCAATGTTCTGTGGGAGATTTGGCTAGAGACAGAGATTCTTTCAGACAGTCGGTGGTGAATACAATGTTCTGTGGGAGATTTGGCTAGAGACAGAGATTCTTTCAGACAGTCGGTGATGAATGCAATGTTCTGTGGGAGATTTGGCTAGAGACAGAGATTCTTTCAGACAGTCGGTGGTGAATGCAATGTTCTGTGGGAGATTTGGCTAGAGACAGAGATTCTTTCAGACAGTCGGTTGTGAATGCAATGTTCTGTGGGAGATTTGGCTAGAGACAGAGATTCTTTCAGACAGTCGGTGGTGAATACAATGTTCTTCGAAGGACATGCGACCTGGTGATGATATATACAATACAATACAATACAATACAATACAATACAATACAATACAATACAATACAATACAATACAATACTATACAATACAATACAACACAATATTATTCAATACGAAACAAACGATGAAGTTTTAAAACAACTGAAAATAAAAAGAGAAATATTAAATACAATTAAGACAAGACAAATGAAATTGTGGGGGCATGTTAAAAGACACAACAGCCTACTAAAAGTAATATTGGAAGGGAAAATACAAGGTAAAAGAGGGAGAGGCAGACCAAGACTAACATGGACGCGTAACATCAAAAGATGGACAAGTCAATCTATGACAGCCTGCACCATCAAAGCAAGAAACAGAGTAGAATGGCGATCCATGGTAGCCAACCTTCGTTGCGGAGAAGGCACTCGCTGATGATGATGATGATTATTCAATACAATTCAACATTAACACAACTATTGCTGAGTCAGCCAAAAGAGCATCATGCTGGGTCTGGCGAATCCGAGACATAAGCCCAGAAAATCCCAGGATCAGACGATTAGGCGATTAACCCAATGTACACATGACCGCTCCTAACTCAAAATAAAGTCAACAGTACATCGGCAGTGTAACCCTTAATAGTTTAAGGCGCGGTCGATAAGGTGACAAGAAGTCACTAACTACACCGACACAGTGTGAGCCACACCCAACGCTCACAGTGCCGACAGTTCAATGGAGTAGAGTGCCACAGCTCGACATCAAGTTATCACTTATTATCAATTACTGACCCGTCCCAGGTCACCCTCATTACCCCTTGACAGAAGCAGCGTGCCTGTGACTGTATATAAAGAAAGCCGCGAGATACTAGCCATGTAAGAATATAGCCACAACAAAGATGACATCAATCTGTGGGTTAAAGCTAAGACAAGTCGTATACGACAGAGTAGTGGCAGAAGAATCGCTCAGAATTGTTGCACACAATGATTGTAGTTATTTCATATCATGCCTCATTTAGGTTATCATGAAGTTAAAGGGCCGAAACTCTTGTTCGACAGGGTCCATTATAATGATCAGATTGCCTCTGCTGCGAAACTCATATAATATAATATAATATAATATAATATAATATAATATAATATAATATAATATAATATAATATAATATAATATAATATAATATAATATAATATAATATAATATAATATAATATAATGTAATATAATGTAATATAAAATAACATAACATAATATAATAAAATATAATGAAACAATATAATTTAATGTAAATTAATATAACGTAATATAATAGTATATGAATGTACGGCAAAAAATAATGTTAATGTCATGAAAAATATACTAACATCAAAACAAATAACACCAGGGATAAAACTAAGAATAGTAAAATGTTACATCTTATAAATATTCCTATATGGTGCAGAAACATGGACATTAGACAAGAAAACAGAACATAAAATTGAAGCCTTTGAAACGTGGATTTATAGAAGAATAGGTAGAATTGGATGAAAACAAACGATGAAGTCTTAAAACAACTAAAAATGAAAAGAGAACTACTAAATACAATTAGAACAAGACAAATGACATTTTTGGGGGCATGTTAAAAGACACAACAGTCTAATAAAAGTAACATTGGAAGGGAAAATACAAAGTAAAAGTGGCAGACCAAGACTAACATGGACGAGTAACATCAGAAGATGGACAAGTCAACCTATGACAATCTGCACCACCAAAGCAAGAGACAGAGTGGAATGGTGCTCCATCGTAGCCAACCTTCGATGCGGAGACGGCTCTCAATGAATGAATGCATGGATGGATGAAGTATACGAGTATAACTATATATAGCACGAAGCTCTATAATATAATATTATTATGATATATAAGAGTCCAGTACCCCACCTAACTTTAATGTGCTATACACATGCGACGACTTCGGGTCAAAATGGCGGATAGGCAGCAATGAGCCGTTGAGGCACTGTCTGACAAGTTCTCTTATTGTAATTTCCTCATATTCCAAGTCCGGCTTGCTGCAGGAGCTACTGAGATTAGTGCTCTGTGTACACCGTGAGCTGTGAGTTTGAAGGTTCCGATTGTTTAAGATGAATGATGATATCGTATGACGAAGAACAGCCCAGTTGCGTTCACTGTCTGTGCTAAATGCCCTATGTCCTTTAACGTGTGCTGTGTTTGCTACGATGGTGGCTGCAGCTGCCTTTATTTTTTTGGATATTCGATGAGATGTTAATTCTGATGATTCTACTACCACCGGCGGTTGAGCAATTATGGATTTCCATTCGTTTATAATGATACCGGGACCTTCGACTAACTATAACACATGTAACGTATAATTTATAACGAAATGTAATACAATACGGTACTACACAGTACAGCGCATACAATACATAATGTATTGTGAAGTTGTATAATATAGCCTTGAATAATCGGTTTATATATAAAAAGGTGTACCATCAAATAGTTATTGGTACAACAATGGTGTACCTCCCAATAGTTATTGGTACAACAATGGTGTACCACCAAATAGTTATTGGTACACCATGGTGTACCGTTCAATAGTTATTGGTACAACAATGGTGTACCACCCAATAGTTATTGATACAACAATGGTGTACCACCCAATAGTTATTGGTATAACAATAGTGAACCACTATAATAGTTATTGACACAACAATAGTGAACCTCTAATAATTATTGGTACAACAATAATGAACCACTCTAATAATTATTGGTACAACAATAGTGAACCACTCTAATAATTATTGGTACAGCAATAATGAACCTCTAATAATTATTGGTACAACAATAATGAACCGCTCTAATAATTATTGGTACAACAATAGTGAACCACTCCTTTAATTATTGGTACAACAATAGTGAACCACTCTAATAATTATTGGTACAACAATAGTCAACCACTCTAATATATATTGGTACAGCAATAATGAACCTCTAATAATTATTGATACAACAATAGTGAATCACTCTAATAATTATTGGTACAGCAATAGTGAACCTCTAATAGTTATTGGTACAACAATAGTAAACCTTTAATAGTTACTGGTACAACAATAGTGAACGTCTAATAGTTATTGGTACAACAATAGTAAACCTCTAATAGTTATTGGTACAACAATAGTGAACGTCTAATAGTTATTGGTACAACAATAGTAAACCTCTAATAATTATTGGTACAACAATAATGAACGTCTAATAGGTATTGGTACAACCATAGTAAACCTCTAATAGTTATTAGTACAACAATAGTAAACCTTTAATAGTTATTGGTACAACAATAGTGAACCTTTAAATGTTATTGGTACAACAATAGTGAACCTCTAATAGTTATTGGTACAACATTAATGAACCACTCTAATAGTTATAGGTACAACAATAGTGAACCTCTAATAGTTATTGGTACAACAATAGTAAACCTCTAAATAGTTATTGGTACAACAATAGTGAACGTCTAATAGTTATTGGTACAACATTATTGAACCACTCTAATTGTTATTGGTACAACAATAGTAAACCTCTAAATAGTTATTGGTACAAAAATAGTGAACGTCTAATAGTTATTGGTACAACATTAGTGAACTACACTAATAGTTATTGGTAGAACAATAGTGAACGTCTAATAGTTATTGGTACAACATTAGTGAACCACTCTAATAGTTATTGGTATAACAATAGTAAACCTCTAATAGTTATTGGTACAACAATAGTGAACGTCTAATAATTATTGGTACAGCATTAGTGAACCACTCTAATAGTTATTGGTACAACAATAGTAAACCTCTAATAGTTATTGGTAGAACAATAGTGAACGTCTAATAGTTATTGGTATAACATTAGTGAACCACTCTAATAGTTATTGGTACAACAATAGTGAACCTTTTATAGTTATTGGTACAACAATAGTGAACGTCTAATAGTTATTGGTACAACATTAGTGAACCTTCTAAAGTTATTGGTACAACAATAGTGAACGTCTAATAGTTATTGGTACAACAATAGTGAACGTCTAATAGTTATTGGTACAACAATAGTGAACGTTTAATAGTTATTGGTACAACAATAATGAACCTTTTATAGTTATTGGTACAACAATAGTGAACCTTTTATAGTTATTGGTACAACAATAGTGAACCTTTTATAGTTATTGGTACAACAATAGTGAACCTTTTATCGTTATTGGTACAACATTAGTGAACCACTCTAATAGTTATTGGTACAACAATAGTGAACCTTTTATAGTTATTGGTACAACAATAGTGAACCTTTTATAGTTATTGGTACAACAATAGTGAAACTTTTATAGTTATTGGTAGAACAATAGTAAACCTCTAATAGTTATTGGTAGAACAATAGTGAACGTCTAATAGTTATTGGTACAACAATAGTAAACCTCTAATAGTTATTGGTAGAACAATAGTGAACGTTTTATAGTTATTGGTACAACAATAGTAAACCTCTTATAGTTATTGGTACAACAATAGTGAACCTTTTATAGTTATTGGTACAACAATATTGAACCACTCTAATAGTTATTGGTACAACAATAGTGAACCACTCTAATAGTTATTGGTACAACAATAGTAAACCTCTTATAGTTATTGGTACAACAATAGTGAACCTTTTATAGTTATTGGTACAACAATATTGAACCACTCTAATAGCTATTGGTACAACAATAGTGAACCACTCTAATAGTTATTGGGACAACAATAGTGAACCACTCTAATAGTTATTGGTACAACAATAGTAAACCTCTTATAGTTATTGGTACAACAATAGTGAACCTTTTATAGTTATTGGTACAACAATATTGAACCACACTAATAGTTATTGGTACAACAATAGTGAACCACTCTAATAGTTATTGGTACAACAATAGTGAACCACTCTAATAGTTATTGGTACAACAATAGTGAACCACTCTAATAGTTATTGGTACAACAATAGTGAACCACTCTAGAATTTAACCATTCATGAAAATCCAGGTTACGTCGTCACCACTCCAATTTCTACATGCTGGATTTTCATTTTCCCTTTTGTCCTCGTTAGCATTCTATTATTATAACCATTATTCTCACCTTTAATTGATGTTTATATTACCATCTGTTTTCATGCATATCTTTGTTCTGTTCACAAAGTGAGGATTTCATCATCATTATTTATTAATTAATTTTTATTCAGAAACATAATTATCTCTTCCCCCCCCCCACCCTCCATATTTTCTTCTCTGCATCACCATTAATATTTGTTGAACTTTCCACATATTGTTTTTGATTCAGAAATAAAATTCTCTCGATTTTTCCAATCTATACACTTTATAATTTTAGTTTAAAGGTTAACTATTTACGCTTTAATTGAGTGTGTAATTAAACAAAACACTGGCATTCCGGTTATCAATCTTCCATCTTATATTTCTCGTGTTTTTCTACAAATTATAAACGTTCACGTCGTTTGTTAAGTTGTAAAGTAAAAAAAATGTGTTATAAAACAAGCATAAAGATAAGACAATTTAATACAACTGTACATGCAGTCCTATACTATAGGAGAGACAAGGATGTTAAATAATTCGATAAATATTGCAAACATTAGTAAACAAGTGTTGAAGGACATTTATGTACGCCAGATAGTGTAACAGGGTAAGAAGAGATAAGGTAAAGAGCAAAACAAGGGCCAATCTAGCAGCAGATTATGAAAGGAAAGATGGATTTGACACACACTAAGAAAACCTGATGACAGCAAAACAAGACAGACACTGTCATAGACCCCACAGGGGAAGAGACCGCCAGGAAGGCCAAGAATACATAGAGAAAAGAAGACGTGGAAACCTTCAGAAAGCATTGGCCTAGATTGAAGAGAAGTAGAGAAAATATTCAAGAGCATTGGCCTAGATTGAAGAGAAGTAGAGAAAATATTCAAGAGCATTGGCCTAGATTGAAGAGAAGTAGAGAAAATATTCAAGAGCATTGACCTAGATTGAAGAGAAGTAGAGAAAATATTCAAGAGCATTGGCTTAGATTGAAGAGAAGTAGAGAAAATATTCAAGAGCATTGGCCTAGATTGAAGAGAAGTAGAGAAAATATTCAAGAGCATTGGCCTAGATTGAAGAGAAGTAGAGAAAATATTCAAGAGCATTGGCCTAGATTGAAGAGAAGTAGAGAAAATATTCAAGAGCATTGGCTTAGATTGAAGAGAAGTAGAGAAAATATTCAAGAGCATTGGCTTACATTGAAGAGAAGTAGAGAAAATATTCAAGAGCATTGACCTAGATTGAAGAGAAGTAGAGAAAATATTCAAGAGCATTGGCCTAGATTGAAGAGAAGTAGAGAAAATATTCAAGAGCATTGGCTTAGATTAAAGAGAAGTAGAGAAAATATTCAAGAGCATTGGCTTACATTGAAGAGAAAATATTCAAGAACATTGGCCTAGATTGAAGAGAAGTAGAGAAAATATTCAAGAGCATTGGCTTAGATTGAAGAGAAAATATTCAAGAACATTGGCCTAGATTGAAGAGAAGTAGAGAAAATATTCAAGAGCATTGGCCTAGATTGAAGAGAAAATATTCAAGAACATTGGCCTAGATTGAAGAGAAGTAGAGAAAATATTCAAGAACATTGGCCTAGATTGAAGAGAAAATATTCAAGAACATTGGCCTAGATTGAAGAGAAGTAGAGAAAATATTCAAGAGCATTGGCTTAGATTGAAGAGAAGTAGAGAAAATATTCAAGAGCATTAGCTTACATTGAAGAGAAGTAGAGAAAATATTCAAGAGCATTGACCTAGATTGAAGAGAAGTAGAGAAAATATTCAAGAGCATTGGCCTAGATTGAAGAGAAGTAGAGAAAATATTCAAGAGCATTGGCTTAGATTAAAGAGAAGTAGAGAAAATATTCAAGAGCATTGGCTTAGATGGAAGAGAAAATATTCAAGAACATTGGCCTAGATTGAAGAGAAGTAGAGAAAATATTCAAGAGCATTGGCTTAGATTGAAGAGAAAATATTCAAGAACATTGGCCTAGATTGAAGAGAAGTAGAGAAAATATTCAAGAGCATTGGCCTAGATTGAAGAGAAAATATTCAAGAACATTGGCCTAGATTGAAGAGAAGTAGAGAAAATATTCAAGAACATTGGCCTAGATTGAAGAGAAGTAGAGAAAATATTCAAGAACATTGGCCTAGATTGAAGAGAAGTAGAGAAAATATTCAAAAACATTGGCCTAGATTGAAGAGAAGTAGAGAAAATATTCAAGAGCATTGGCCTAGATTGAAGAGAAGTAGAGAAAATATTCAAGAACATTGGCCTAGATTGAAGAGAAGTAGAGAAAATATTCAAGAGCATTGGCCTAGATTGAAGAGAAGTAGAGAAAATATTCAAGAACATTGGCCTAGATTGAAGAGAAGTAGAGAAAATGTCCAAGAACATTGGCCTAGATTGAAGAGAAGTAGAGAAAATATTCAAGAACATTGGCCTAGATTGAAGAGAAGTAGAGAAAATGTCCAAGAACATTGGCCTAGATTGAAGAGAAGTAGAGAAAATGTCCAAGAACAGGGATGGATGGAGAGACATTGTTCGCAGCCCAGTATTGGTCTAAAGGGCTTTTATTGATGGAAATTCATATTACCTTTGGAGGCAAGACCCTTTACAGCCACATAGTTCAAAGCTGGCAGCGATTCATACATGATGGCTTGCGCCAGGATCAGTGAATCAGCCCCATCCAAAACCTACGCCACCTCTTCGTAGTGCCTCAAGAAACAAATTAACCAGTCTTGTCTGGCCAAGGAAGTGGGGATCAAGGAGGAAAGACAACCAGATACTCAAAAATTATGCGCTGAAGTCGGATGTGTTGGGCCGAAAGATGTAAATATCACAGTTCTAAAGCGAAATACATCACAGCGCATCCAGGTGCACTTAGCGTCCGTGCAATGACGGATGTCGACTTTCCCTTTAGTCATCTGGTGAACCCCAGAGAGAAAGAGATATACTATTTTTGAACAGCAATGTCCCGTGACATATATTTGTTTGATGAACTAAAATTGCACTGTATTATACCACAACTGTTGCATTCGAGGGGAAAAGTGCTCGTTCCCGCTGTCACTTCAGTCCCCCAATGTTTTTTAGCCTACCTACTTTATCAACTGAGTCAACAAGCGAGAGAGAGGAGCGCGGATAGAGAAGACTATATATATGGCTACTGCCAGGGTGAAATAGTTAGTATAAACCTACCCACACCGTGGATCTCGGGCCGTGCTACGGAGTTCGTCCACATGAGCCAGCATTCTTTTCGGAATTACTTCACGGGGACATCGGGGCACCTCTGGATTCGTCGGGTGTGCAGCGATGATGATCCTAGCAACAAACAACAACAGCTACCAGCAACAAGTTTTCAAAGCATCAAATGTCATAGTGATGTGATGTATTAAATATTATAGAGATGGGAGTTACGGTGGGCACAGCCATAAACAAGAAACTTTGTGGGCGTGTAGAGAAGACTAATTAACCAACACAGAACTGGAGTCGTCAGTGGCTGGAGACTTGCTGATCAGGGGATCTAAGCAACTATGGGTATGTTCAGAGTGCAATGATGATGACCCGCTAATAACTCAATAACACAATTATATATATATATTTACTACACAAGTACATTTACTACAGGCTACATAATTTGGAGGTACAGAAATGACAATATACCAGGCTACATAATTTGGAGGTACAGAAATGACAATATACCAGGCTACATAATTTGGAGGTACAGAAATGACAATATACCAGGCTACATAATTTGGAGGTACAGAAAGGTCGATATACCAGGCTACATAATTTGGAGGTACAGAAAGGTCGATATACCAGGCTACCTAATTTGGAGGTACAGAAAGGTCGATATACCAGGCTACATAATTTGGAGGTACAGAAAGGTCGATATACCAGGCTACATAATTTGGAGGTACAGAAATGACAATATACCAGGCTACATAATTTGGAGGTACAGAAAGGTCGATATACCAGGCTACATAATTTGGAGGTACAGAAAGGTCGATATACCAGGCTACACAATTTGGAGGTACAGAAATGACAATATACCAGGCTACATAATTTGGAGGTACAGAAATGACAATATACCAGGCTACATAATTTGGAGGTACAGAAAGGTCGATATACCAGGCTACATAATTTGGAGGTACAGAAAGGTCGATATACCAGGCTACATAATTTGGAGGTACAGAAAGGTCGATATACCAGGCTACATAATTTGGAGGTACAGAAAGGTCGATATACCAGGCTACATAATTTGGAGGTACAGAAAGGTCGATATACCAGGCTACATAATTTGGAGGTACAGAAAGGTCGATATACCAGGCTACATAATTTGGAGGTACAGAAAGGACGATATACCAGGCTACACAATTTGGAGGTACAGAAAGGACGATATACCAGGCTACACAATTTGGAGGTACAGAAAGGACGATATACCAGGCTACACAATTTGGAGGTACAGAAAGGACGATATACCAGGCTACACAATTTGGAGGTACAGAAAGGACGATATACCAGGCTACACAATTTGGAGGTGCAGAACACACGATTCTATATTCTCCAATACTGTCAAATACCTTCCTCTACTCTTTGAGCCGTTTATTTTGTTTTCTGTCGACATACAATGAGGCCTGTCACGCCATGATTTAACCTCAATCATCTTTTTTTTTTAAAACGAAGAGTTCAAGAAAGAAGGAACAACGGGATATTGTAAAAATATGGAGATGTCACAGCAAACAAAGTCTAAACAAGTGCAAAAAGTGTCAAGTGCAAAAACACAAGTGATCGTAAATTGTGTCTTTCCTCGACACAATAAAGCACATGAAGAAAGCAACAAGATAAGCCAACACGTCAAGCATGAAGATATTGATGCTCGCAATTACTTTGTGGCTTGTAAATTATTTACCTTCTTCTGTCTATTTCTGGGTATACGGGTTGAGATAAGAAAGGCTGAAAATAATGAGCGATGTCAGTGCTGTCACCGCTTAGAGTACAGGTTATTATTTCTTTTTCACCACTCCATTGTAGCTACATTAAATTGCAAGCTGCCGATCCAATAATATTATCAACATGGAAGCCTATGGGAGTTCACATGCCGACTTTTAAATTGTGTTTTTTCCCTGATGATATCCAATTACTGATAGCAGCATTTAGATGATTTCTTTGTTTACATTCCCATTTTACTATATTACCTGTATTCTATAATAAGGTTCGATCTGACCGTTAGATCATGTGACATCTCCATGACAGTGTCATCTGTCTTTCTTTACTGAAGCTAAAAGTTATTTCATCATAATTTTTTGCCGCCTCCGCATTGAAGGTTGGCTACGATGGAGCGCCTTTTTGCTTTGATAGAACAGGTTGTCATAGGCTGACTTGTCCCTCTTTTGATGTTACTCGCCCATGTTAGTCTTGGTCTGCCTCCTTTACCCTGCATTTTCCCTTCCAATATTACTTTTAGTAAGCTGGTATGTCTTTTAACATGACCCAACAATCTCATTTGTCTTGTTTGAATTGTGTTTAGTAGTTCTCTTTTCATTTTTATTTGTTTTATGACTTCATCATTTATTTTATTATCTTTCCATCTAATTCCTCCTATTCCTCTATAAATCCACATTTCAAAGGCTTCAATTTCCTGTTCTCTTTTCTTGTCTAATGTCCATGTTTCTGTAATACATAGGAATATTGAGAAGATATAACATTTTGCAATTCTTAGTTTTAGCCCTGGTGTTATTTGTTCTGATGTTAGTATATTTTTCATAGAGAACAACTGGAATATATTGTAATAACTGGGAAATTTGAGGGACGAAGAGATAGAGGAAAGCAAAGAGAAAAAATACCAGACAGCTTAAGAGAATGGCTTGGCAGAAGGTCAACAACAGAAATGATAAATAACTGTCGAGATAGAAAATTGTGGAGAGACATGATCACCTACGCCAGCAGGCCCGGTACTTGATGATGATGATATTTTTTCATGGCATTAAAATTATGTTTGCCATTCCTATCCTTTATTTCAGATTTACATTTTCCATCATTGGTATGTTCAAGTTAGTTGTAGTTCTGAACTGTCTCCAGGTCGATTCCTTCAACTTTGATTTCCACTTGTGGATTTTGAGTATTATCTTTGTTTATTGTCATAGTTTTAGTCCTTTTGATATTCACGTCTAATCCATAATTTTTGTTTGTTATATTTCATTCACTAAGTAATTGGTGTAGATTTTCAAGATTGTCTGCTAGTGATACAGTATCATCAGTATAACTTAGGTTATTGATTATCTTTACATTAATGTTTAGACCTGGCATCTCTGTGATGTTTTTAAAGATTTGCTCAGTGTATAGATTGAACAAGCTTGGTGATAGGACGCATCTCTCTATCTTACTCCTTGTTGTATGTCAATAGGTATAGAGTTCTCTTTGTTATATTTTATTATTGGTGTTTGCTCCCAGTATAAATTACATGTTACTGGTATATCTGAGTTATCATTTATATTCTTTAGGCAGTCTATAAGTTGTCTATGGTGCATTCTATCAAAAGCTTTGGTGTAGTCTATGAAGCAGGCATATATTGGTTTGTTTACTTCTGTGTACTTTTCGATTAATGCTGCCATGCAGAATATGACTTCTTTTGTACCACTGTTTTTCCTAAATTCAAATTGTTAATCTTCTTATTCCATCTTGATTTTATTCTAAATCCTTCCTTGTATAACTTTTAGCATGGCTCATTAGGTTGATTGTTCTCAAATCACTGCATTCAACTGCACCATTATTTTTAAGCAATATAATGAAAGTTTATGTTTTTATCTCATTAGATAAGGATCTTGTATAGTATATTTCTTTGTACATGTCTGTGATCACTCCAATGCCAACACCTTCTAGTGCCTTTATCATCTCTATCTGTATGTTGTCAGGTCCTGCAGCTGTTCCGTTGTTCATTGTTTGTGTAGCTTTTTCCACTACATATTTAAAGATTTAATAGCTGGACCTACATTTTATAAATGGTTTCCTTTCCCTTTCAGAAGTGTGTCTACGGACCAATGTTATTGGTGATTCCTTATGCCCTCGCCTTTGTCTTCTCTATTGGATTAAAAGCCATACAAAGAGACCAATAAACTGTTCTGCCCTTGGCTGTACCTTTCAATTTGAAGCCAGGCGTATCTAATGTTTGTAGTCGTGGTCGATAAGTCTCATTTCCTTGTGTTTCTAGATGTTCTTTAATGTTTGTAGTCATGATCGATAAGTCTCACTTCCTTGTGTTTCTAGATGTTCTTTAATGTTTGTAGTCATGGTCGATAAGTCTTACTTCCTTGTGTTTCTAGATGTTCTTTAATGTTTGTAGTCATGGTCGATAAGTCTTACTTCCTTGTGTTTCTAGATGTTCTTTAATGTTTTTAGTCATGGTCGATAAGTCTTACTTCCATGTGTTTCTAGATGTTCTTTAATGTTTGTGGTCATGGTCGATAAGTCGTACTTCCATGTGTTTCTAGATGTTCTTTAATGTTTGTAGTCATGGTCGATAAGTCTCACTTCCTTGTGTTTCTAGATGTTCTTTAATGTTTGTAGTCATGGTCGATAAGTCTTACTTCCATGTGTTTATAGATGTTCTTTAATGTTTGTAGTCATGGTCGATAAGTCTTACTTCCATGTGTTTCTAGATGTTCTTTAATGTTTGTAGTCATGGTCGATAAGTCTTACTTCCATGTGTTTCTAGATGTTCTTTAATGTTTGTAGTCATGGTCGATAAGTCTTACTTCCTTGTGTTTCTAGATGTTCTTTAATGTTTGTAGTCATGGTCGATAAGTCTTACTTCCTTGTGTTTCTAGATGTTCTTTAATGTTTGTAGTCATGGTCGATAAGTCTTACTTCCATGTGTTTCTAGATGTTCTTTAATGTTTGTAGTCATGGTCGATAAGTCTTACTTCCATGTGTTTCTAGATGTTCTTTAATGTTTGTAGTCATGGTCGATAAGTCTTACTTCCATGTGTTTCTAGATGTACTTTAATCTTTGTAGTCATGGTCGATAAGTCTCACTTCCACGTGTTTCTAGATGTTCTGTATTTTTTTCTTCCCTGAATGTTTCAGGAGACAGTTTGTTTAGCAGTGCATCTGCCTGTCTTTTGAAACGTGTGTTGCTTGTTGCTAATTGTTGAGATCTCGTTATGCTAACGACAGTTGTATACAGACTTCTTTAATATCGCATTATGTGTCCATCTTTCTCAGGTATGTAAGAATATTGATAGCAATAACGAGTGCGGGTAGCAAAATCTGATATTTTCGATTAAAATATTTGTGTTTTCTCAATTGTTATTATCACCCACGTTAGTCTTGTTTATGTTAACTCAGCACGGATTTCAATATTTCAGGCTAAAGATTCTGAGTATATGTGTTCAATATTAAGATTGTTGTGAGTCACTGAAGAATGACTTGTCATCTTTATGAAACTGTTGTTTGTTGGACATTATTTTGTATATTTCTAATATAGATCCCCGTTCTATTGTGGCTAGTTGTGGACATTAGATTAAATGAGAAGTTGCATACAGACTAGAGACTGAACTATGAGATGCTGGCAGTGTAACCTGACAATATCTTCAGTCAGAACTTGTTGTGAGCTGTTGGGCTCAGACACAGCAGGAGGTCGGCTTATGCTGCCTCGCTCCCTTCCGTCCCCCTTGAAAGAGTCCAGAAGCTAAAGAGCGAAACAATTGCTTGCCCATGATCAGACTGCCTCCTGCTGCAAAGCTCTTCATAAAGAGTTTCCTATTGTCGATAGATTATTAATAAAGCATTACTCGCTACATCGATAATATCGTCTGCAAAATGCTGAAGAGACGTGTTCCATTCTTATATCTGTATTATGCAAGTTTGTCTTTTCAAAAGAATGATTATTTATTTTAGTGAAAAAAATGCGATCGTAAACAAGTTCTAAACACTTCTTCTACTTTCTTCAATTAAAGTGGGACACATTTCTTGTAGCCCACATTTTGATAACAGCTGCAAGTGGGACACATTTCTTGTAGCCCACATTTTGACAACAGCTGCAAGTGGGACACATTTCTTGTAGCCCACATTTTGATAACAGCTGCAAGTGGGACACATTTCTTGTAGCCCACATTTTGATAACAGCTGCAAGTGGGACACATTTCTTGTAGCCCACATTTTGATAACAGCTGCAAGTGGGACACATTTCTTGTAGCCCACATTTTGACAACAGCTGCAAGTGGGACACATTTCTTGTAGCCCACATTTTGATAACAGCTGCAAGTGGGACACATTTCTTGTAGCCCACATTTTGACAACAGCTGCAAGTGGGACACATTTCTTGTAGCCCACATTTTGACAACAGCTGCAAGTGGGACACATTTCTTGTAGCCCACATTTTGACAACAGCTGCACTGCATAAAGTGAACATATGGTTGATATGAGTTTCTTCACGACGATGTAACTGTTCAATGTAGCCAATAGAGTTGATGCAGTGCCCCATTTTCTGCTTCCAAAAGATGCTGATGACGGAACAGATAGGAAATTGATGTTCGCTCAACCATTAAGTAGTTGGATATATACTCTAGAACTCTTCACATTTTTCTAAAGCCATTAAACAATTTCTCTAGAGACAAATAATAATTAATGAATATTATAATTGAGGAAAACATCTGCGGCGATAGACCAGCGAATCATTTCAGGTGAAGAGGAATGTGTACAACAGCAGGAATAAAATCACAAATAATCAACAATAGAAAAAAACAAAAACATATTTTTGCACAGGCGTTTAATTTACTCAGAATATTTTTAGCGTTTTTTGTACTGGCATGAATAATTAGACTAATGGTTCAGTGACGTTGTTGAAGCCTGTCAAACTCCACATCCTGTCGATTTTTGATTAATTCTACGGCACCGTAGTTATCACAAGATTCATCCCCGAGCCCCGTTTCTGCTGACGTAGTGTTCATGTCTTTCTATCTTTACAGGTTCATGTTTGCTATTATTTCTTAGTACTTTATTATGCCAACCTAGGATTTGTCCAAATGTCACGCCATATTTCAGCAGGTTTGTTTCCTTCTCATTTCATGATCATACAAAGATGACCGTTTCTTCTTGACGCTGGCAATCATCTCTTATTACTTGGTATTCAACGATCTCGTACCCTCTTGTTTAGCTTCCACGATTGTTTCATCACCTTTATTCTCTTACCTCTGCTTCCTTGCCTTTGGTCCAGAATTCACTTCCTGGTGACAAGGTTGGCTCTACCCAACATTAAACAGCGAGTTCTCTCAATTTCATTCACAAAAATGGGTTTCCTTGCTTCCATTATCAAACGCATCTCGGTGACAGGTCGACAAGCAATCACTGGCCAGTACCTTTAGTTGTATGGAATAACGACAAGGTTTCCAAACATCGTGCAGTCCCTGACCGCTTTTAGCAGGTTGCCCAATGTCTGGCGAACACGAAGCCTTTCACGACAGGTTTTTTTTTTTTTTTTTTTTTTTTTGGGGGGGGGGTCTAGCCCTCTTTCTCTTTCATCGCCCGCCCCCTCCCCGCTCCAATAGAGCACTGTAAACCTGTTCTTGTGATGTTTTTCTGGATATTTTCACATCACACGACCTATCCAGCTCCACCTCCAACCTTAGGTTGATTACCTCAGATGGTTACTTAGCTCTGTCTACATGACATCATCAAAGTTATCTCCGCCCCTTAGGTTGATTACCTCAGATGGTTACTTAGCTCTGTCTACATGACATCATCAAAGTTATCTCCGCCCCTTTGGTTGATTACCTCAGATGGTTACTTAGCTCTGTCTACATGACATCATCAAAGTTATCTCCGCCCCTTTGGTTGATTACCTCACATGGTTACTTAGCTCTGTCTACATGACATCATCAAAGTTATCTCCACCCCTTTGGTTGATTACCTCAGATGGTTACTTAGCTCTGTCTACATGACATCATCAAAGTTATCTCCACCCCTTTGGTTGATTACCTCAGATGGTTACTTAGCTCTGTCTACATGACATCATCAAAGTTATCTCCACCCTTTTGGTTGATTACCTCACGTGGTTACTTAGTTCTGTCTACATGACATCATCAAAGTTATCTCCACCCTTTTGGTTGATTACCTCAGATGGTTACTTAGCTCTGTCTACATGACATCATCAAAGTTATCTCCGCCCCTTAGGTTGATTACCTCAGATTGTTACTTAGCTCTGTCTACATGACATCATCAAAGTTATCTCCACCCCTTTGGTTGATTACCTCAGATGGTTACTTAGCTCTGTCTACATGACATCATCAAAGTTATCTCCACCCCTTTGGTTGATTACCTCAGATGGTTACTTAGCTCTGTCTACATGACATCATCAAAGTTATCTCCACCCTTTTGGTTGATTACCTCACATGGTTACTTAGTTCTGTCTCTTGCTTGGTGGTGCCCTCACTATAACCCTGGTCCACATCTTGATGCTGTCTGTCCAACTTAGTCTTCTGTCTAGTCTTTCTTGTCATTTCCACCCATGTTAACTTTCATTTTGTTATTATCTCTCTACGAGTACAACAAATATCATTTGCCCTATTCGAAGTGTGCTATATAGTGCTTTCTTTTTTCTTCGATCCTTTCATAACTTCATTTTCCACTGTTTCAGAACTTCATTTTTGACACTTTCAGAACTTCATTTTTGACTCTTTCAGAACTTAATTTTTGACTCTTTCAGAACTTCATTTTTGACTCTTTCATAACTTCATTTTCCACTGTTTCAGAACTTCATTTTTGACTCTTTCAGAACTTCATTTTGAACTGTTTCAGAACGTCATTTTCCAATGTTTCATAACTTCATTTTCTACTCTTTCAGAACTTTATTGTATCTTTTCTTCTCTGTTCAACCAATTCTATGCTAACATCAACGGCTGCAATGGAACATATTTGTACATTTATCTTTTTTATAAGGTTGAGAAGTGAGCACTTTGGAAGCAGGTCAAGAAAATAAACGCAGTCTATGAGATGAGAGGCTGAACAATCACATTTAGACCCACTCCTCGCCAATCTCATATAACAATTCCCTATCTACATAAATAAACCAGTTTAATAAACAACACAATGAAGAATACAACTGAGCAAACTAAAGGAAGCTGATACAAGTGTTGCATTTGTAAGCAAAATAAAAGAAGCTTGCCTAAAAAAGGAGGTTAACTTCCCAAAGAAAACAGAAACAGTCGAAAAAGAATGAAAACTAGCTAAGCTTTGGTGATAGCTGTCAGTGAAGTATTTGGGACTGTAAGAAATAATCAACAAAAAGTGAAAAAGATTTCCATGGTGGAAAGGTGGAATGAAATAAGCAGCTGTAAAAGAAGAAAAATGATGAAATAAGTGCACTGCAGCTAAAGAGAATAGCAACTTTCATGAGTACAGAATAAAGCAGACAACACTTTAGAGATGCAAGATAAACTCATGGCGGAAATACGGAGAATCATTAAATAATGACAACATAGAAACAATAACATAATTACATTAGAGAAGCCAAGACAAATAGAACAAAACAATATAAGATCACATAGATGGTCAAAGATGAAAACGGAAGAAAGTTGGTAACATCGAATTTGTGTTAGAAAGATGTGAAGATCACTTTAAGCGACTACTATATTCAAGTTGGAACATATAAATGCAACCACACCATCAATGACAAAACATAAACCGAACACTGTATTCTAAATCTGAAATAAAAGTAGCAGTCTTAAAGAAAAGACCAATAAATAAAGCTATTGGCTTTAATTGTAGGATGGACACTAAGCGAACTGTTATAATTTGTTGGAGATAAGGATACGTCATATTGGCTACATCGATTATACAACAGGGAAGTATAACAATATAAACACTCGAAATGAAGAGAATCAACCGTGACTGTATCAGATAAAGAGGGATATCACTGGTAGGTCATGACGACAAAATGATTTGTCAGCAACTAGAGAAGAGACTAAGACCCTTAATGGAAGCACAACTAATGAAACGCGGATGTGGTTCAGAATAAATCGGAGTTTTCCTTCTGCCATTTGTCTTCTTCTTCTACCTTCCAGCTCCCTGTGGAGCATAGGTCTTCAACAAGCACTTTCCAAATCGTTTTGTTTCTTGCTATTCTTTTAAGATCATTCCTTGTCTTCCCCATCATCTTCATCTCTGCTTCTAACTGTCTTCTCCAAGAATTCCTTGGTCTTCCTCTTTGTCTTTTCCTCTGGGGATTCCAAAAAGGGCATGTTGTGTAATACTCTAAGTTGGCTTCCGCAATGTATGTCCTATCCAGCGCCTTCGTCTTCGCTGTATCTCTTTATCCACGGGTATTTGACTGGTACATTTCCATAATTCATTATTAATGAATTTTTCCTGCCATTTCCATCCTTTTGTTCAGCTTAATCATCCATTATTGAAAGTCTGTATCCCCATGATTGTCAATTTTGTTGTTCTCCATGTTTCACAGTCATATAATAGGACTGACTTAACATTGGAGTTTAAAATTTTTGTTTGTATTTAACCTAATTTCTTTGGACTTCCATGTGTTTCCCAGTGCAACAAACGCTCCTCTTGCTTTTGATATCCATTTTGATGCCATTTTTACACTAAGACAATTAATAAGAATAAAACAGAGAACGACTAAGTGGTGTACATAGCGTTGACGATCAAAGAAAAGGCCTTTGGTAGATAGACAACAGCCGTGTTATATTACAATAGAACAGCTACACAATCACACGCGTAAGCCTACACAAAAATAGCGAAGTCACGTAACAACCAATACTGGTCAAAGAGGTATTTAACACCAAGACGAGAGTTAAGCAGAAGCCCCTATAGATGGCAACTCACTAATCGAGCTTCTCTTTAAAGACAACCAGACAATAATAACACATTAACAAAATGAATGACAACAGTATCTTAATGAAATGAATGAAGACTTCAAGATACACGAAGTAAAAAATACAGAAAAAACAGACATCATGATTATTAGCAGAAAAAAGAAGCAATTCGCAAAGAATTGTAATAAGCTCAAATATATGGGTAGTTTTATACCAGCAATTGGAAAAATGAAATCAGAATTGAAAACAGAGGCAACAAAGCAAACCAAATAATAGAACAAATAACACCCATTAATTGGGCACAATAATAACATCAGAAGGAAGATGCACTACATAAATAAAAAGCAGAATAGCTCAGGCCAAAATAGCATTTCAGAAAATGACAAAGTCTTGTGCAACAAGTCAATGTGGATAGAAGTGAGAAAGAGAGTTCATCGGTACTTTACGGATCCATTTTTGACCTATGGACGCGAATCATGGACAGTAGATAAACAAATAAAAAGACGATTAGAGGCTACGGAGATAAGATTTCTCAGAAGAATGTTGAAAGTTCCATAGACAGCTAGAAAGACCAATTAGGACATTCTCAAAGAAGCCAACACAAAAAGGAAGCTCCCAAAAAAACAACAGAAAGAAACAATCAACATTTTTTGGGCACATCATGAGAAGAGGAAAGTTGGAATACTTGGTAATAACTGGCAACATACAGGGAAAGAGAGATCGCGGACAACAACGAGAGAAGATATAAGAAATCTTGGTATCATGGCATGAAAACAGTCAACAGCAGAATTGATACGATGCACTGTGGATAGAAGATTGTGGAAGATCGCCTACGGCAACCGGTATGGCTAGGGTTGCCATCCGTCCCGCTTTTTCCGGATTGTCCCACTTTTTCATCAAAAATTAATTGTCCCGCCTAAGGGTCTGGGGGACAGCAATTTGTCCCGCTTTTTAATCCAGCCAAATTTTTCACCTACAAATTTTAATATTTTCTTAAATTATTTATTATTGGTTTGAGTTTTGTTACAAAATGAAGCTTCTTAGTCCGAAACGTCTATTTGTAGAGTCCTGCGCTATCGCTGTTTAATAATAAAGTTTGTAGATACAACTCATCTCATAAATACTCATTTGAGAATATCCAGCACAAAATTGTTAGTGCGGAAGGCGGTATTATTTAAAAATTTACAAAAGATGACGTCTTCGGCTTCGTCTTACTCTTAGGCGACTCTTAGCCGAGGCGCCGAGCCTTACTCTACCCATCTCACCGCTCACGTGATCTGTGCCTACGTGACAATCTGCCTGCATGCTTCTGTGTGCTATCTCTGACTTTTCCTATGGCTATTATGCTTTACATGATGTGTCCCGCTTTCGCGTCTAAAAAAGTACCATTTGTCCCGCTTTCTGCTTCGAAGGTTCTGGCAACCCTAGGTATGGCACATGATAATTAACCACTCATAATTGAAACACGAAATACATAATATGGATTTAGTGTCTACTTTCTTTACCAGAATTATCTGGTACCCATTTAAGACTGGCTCAACCTGGAAGTCGATCAGAATCGAACCCGAACTCATTTCCTTAGTAGTCCAGTACACTAGTCACGAGGCTACCTCAGCATACCCTTCCCCTGTCCCCAAGAGATGGACGAACGAAATTTGTGACGTCACACAAAGCACTATGTAAGTGTTCCTTAGCGTTTGGCTTTTCGTGGCAAGGCGCTGTGCCACTGAGTACGGGTTCGATCCTGATTCAGACCATATATTGTTCTTTGTTTTTTTTCTTGTTGTTGATTATTTGTCATTTTTTTCCGAGTGCTGTAAACATAGCTCTTCCTCTGAATTGATTCGCTGTGTATAAGACCAACCTAAGGGCACTGACAAGGAAGCACTATATCTCAACGTCATCAGTTCAGTGGGGAAGGGTGTTACCACAATTCTTTTTCTTTCCTTCATCATTTGCCTTTCAGCGTCGAGGGAAGAGGCAGTACACAGTCTTGCTCTTCTCCTGATGTCCTTTGCTGTTATGTGTTTTCTAGTGTTTCTAACGTTCCATCAATCTATCTTTTTCTGTTGTCGCGCCTATAGTCTGGTGTTCGAGTAGAGTTTGTTAAAGGTTCATTGTGTTCTGTTTTGATCATTCTGTCTTATCACATGGCTAAAACATGTATCTGTTGTTTCTTTATGTTTTCAATTACGGGGAATCATTCCTAGCATTGGAGCCGCGATAGCTCAGTGGTTAGTGAACTGGACTACCACGGACAAGGGGTAGGGTTCGATCCCAACCGACGGCTTCCGGGTTCACCCAGCCTTAAATGGGTACCGGATTTTTTTCTGGGAAAGTAAATCAGCACGGGCGTAATACTGACCACATTACCCTAAAAAATCATCTATGTAAAATATAGGGTCACTAACACCATATTTCCCTATACGCCACTTGGCGTGACGGGGGGTACTTTACTTTTATTCCTAGCATTTCTCTCAGTTCTTCATTTATGATATGCCTCTCAGGCTGCTCTCTGTCATGTGCTTAACCCCTTTAATTTCGGTAAGGGTTATCATTCTTACTGTTCTGGAGTCCAGGTCTGACGTTTGTAGCACAACTTTGGGATGAGGATAATGTGATGGAGTCCAGGTCTGACGTTTGTAGAACAACTTTGGGATAAGGATAATGTGATGGAGTCCAAGTATGACGTTTGTAGCACAACTTTGGGATGAGGATAATGTGATGGAGTAGAGGACTGACATTTGTAGCACAACTTTGGGATGAGGATAATGTGATGTAGTAGAGGTCTGACATTTGTAGCACAACTTTGGGATGAGGATAATGTGATGGAGTCCAGGTCTGACGTTTGTAGCACAACTTTAGGATGAGGATAATGTGATGGAGTCAAATTGTGACATTGGTAGCACAACTTTCGGTTGAGGATAATGTGATGGAGTCCAAGTCTGACGTTTGTAGCACAACTTTGGGATGAGGATAATGTGATGGAGTCCAGGTCTGACGTTTGTAGCACAACTTTGGGATGAGGATAATGTGATGGAGTCTAGGTCTGACGTTTGTAGCACAACTTTGGGATGAGGATAATGTGATGGAGTCCAGGTCTGACGTTTGTAGCACAACTTTGGGATGAGGATAATGTGATGGAGTCTAGGTCTGACATTTATGGCACAACTTTGAGATGAGGATAATGTGATGCAGTACACGTCATAGTGTTACAACAGTACGGACATTAAACTCAGGCGGGGCAGCCGCGTGACAAAAAAGCTCCAGTAGACTTTCAGATAAAGTTAAAGAAAATACACACTCATTGTCCACATCTTTATAGTCCAATCTGTTGCCAAAAGAGATACAAATAGCGGCAATGAGCAATGTGCGCACTCTCATCTCTACTTTTTATGATGAAGCCAAATCCATCCTCAAAGGTGAGTACCATAAAAAATGGAAACGAGAACACCCAAAGCATAACGAGAGGGATGGTTACCATCAACTATCAAGGAGGGATAAAGTCATCATACTTCGCCTAGGCACTGGCCACAATAGAATGAAAAATCACATGTTCACCAAATTCAAAATAGGTACAACCAGCCTATGCAACTGTACACTGGACAACATGACTACAAAACATGTTCTACAGGATTGCCCCCAGTACACAGACCTGAGAGGAGCAATGTGGTCCACACCCACCTCCCTGGAAGAGAAACTATATGGGGCAATCGAATTACTTAAACAGACAGCTGACTTCGTGAGAGTGTCTGGAATCCTACTCTGATTGAGTTTTGATTGCAGAGAGAGAGAGAGAGAAAGAGAGAGAAAGAGAGGGAGAGAGAGATAGAGATAGAGAGATCTACTTTACGACATTCTGTCACCGATCTACCACTTCCTATTCTACACGTTCTTCCTTCATCCATGGCTTTAATGAGATCGATAATTTTTAACCGAATTCCAAAATGCTCTAGCAGTCTCCCCATGCTCTCCATATCTACACTATCAAAATCATTAATGTAACACATTATTATAGATCTGTTCTATGGCTTTAGCTCTTCTTGTTTTGCTGTTATTTGTCTTCTTATTTATGTTCTACTCAGTGTCTTTAATATAATCAATGCCTTGCATTGTTGGTTTTAAAAATTCTACTGTCTCCTCACATGTTTTATTCCACCTGCCTTATTCCACCTGTCGTATTCCACCTGTCTCACTCCACCTGTCATATTCCACCTGTCTCACTCCACCTGTCTTATTCCACCTGTCTCACTCCACCTGTCTTATTCCACCTGTCTCACTCCACCTGTCTTATTCCACCTGTCTCACTCCACCTTTCTTATTCCACCTGTCTCACTCCACCTGTCTTATATTCCACCTGTCTCACTCCACCTGTCTTTTTCCACCTGTCTCACTCCACCTGTCTTATATTCCACCTGTCTCACTCCACCTGTCTTATTCCACCTGTCTCACTCCACCTGTCTTATATTCCACCTGTCTCACTCCACCTGTCTTATTCCACCTGTCTCACTCCACCTGTCTTATATTCCACCTGTCTCACTCCACCTGTCTTATATTCCACCTGTCTCACTCCACTTGTCTTATATTCCACCTGTCTCACTCCACCTGTCTTATATTCCACCTGTCTCACTCCACCTGTCTTATTCCACCTGTCTCACTCCACCTGTCTTATTCCACCTGTCTCACTCCATCCGTCGTATTCCACCTGTCTCACTCCACCTGTCTTATTCCACCTGTCTCACTCAACCTGTCGTATTCCACCTGTCTCACTCCACCTGTCTTATTCCACCTGTCTCACTCCACCTGTCTTATTCCACCTGTCTCACTCCACCTGTCGTATTCCACCTGTCTCACTCCACCTGTCTTATTCCACCTGTCTCACTCCACCTGTCTTATTCCACCTGTCTCACTCCACCTGTCTTATTCCACCTGTCTCACTCCACCTGTCTTATTCCACCTGTCTCACTCTACCTGTCTTATTCCACCTGTCTCACTCCACCTGTCTTATATTCCACCTGTCTCACTCCACCTGTCTTATTCCACCTGTCTCACTCCACCTGTCTTATTCCACCTGTCTCACTCCACCTGTCTTATTCCACCGGTCTCACTCCACCTGTCTTATTCCACCTGTCTCACTCCACCTGTCTTATTCCACCTGTCTCACTCCACCTGTCTTATATTCCACCTGTCTCACTCCACCTGTCTTATTCCACCTGTCTCACTCCACCTGTCTTATTCCACCTGTCTCACTCCACCTGTCTTATTCCACCTGTCTCACTCCACCTGCCTTTAACGTGTGTCCAGATATTGTTTAAACTGGGTACATCTCCTTCGTGCATTCCTTCTATAGGGTGTTTATAAAGTCTCACTACACTTGGTATCTAGGTCAATTTGAAAAAAATGTTTATGACGTCATAAACATTTTTTTTTCAAATTGACCTAGATACCAAGTGTAGTGAGACTTTATAAACACCCTGTAGTTCATGAAATATACTATTTAATTGTTTTTGAAAGTTTTATGAGGTTTCTGGACGTTCCAGCAATCACCAAATGTATATTTATTTTCCTTCTCACAACTCACTTGTTGTATTTTTGGCCTTTTCACAACTGAGTTATTGTATCTTGTGTGTTTTCATCTCAGTTGAGCTATCAGTAGAAAGTGATCAGTCGCTGCATTTGCATCTCCTTGAACTCTGACATTTCACAATGTTCGGAGGAAGCATTTCCTGACACAAAACTTCGTCAATCTATTTCTCTGATGTTCTTGGTTATGCCCATGAGACTTTGTGTGGAAACATGCTTCCTCCTATCACCAGATCATTGAACATGCTTCCTCCTATCACCAGATCAGTAAACGTGTGACAACGTCGTGGTCACTGCCAACATCGTTATACTACTCGTGGTCACTGCCACCATCGTTATACTACTCGTGGTCACTGCCAACATCGTTATACTACTCGTGGTCACTGCCACCATCGTTATACTACTCGTGATCACTGCCACCATCGTTATACTACTCGTGGTCACTGCCACCATCGTTATACTACTCCTGGTCACTGCCAACATCGTTATACTACTCCTGGTCACTGCCAACATCGTTATACTACTCGTGGTCACTGCCATCATCGTTATACTACTCGTGGTCACTGCCACCATCGTTATACTACTCGCGGTCACTGCCAACATCGTCATGCTACTGGTGCTCATAACGAACGTACGACTTTTCATTTCTCGACCATTAAGGCCACCTTATCTCATGCCTACAAGGCTCCAACATTCTAGCATGTTCTAGTAACCTAGTAACACGTTTCCTGCTGCTCAGTTGGGATCTACAGGCCCTACAGCCTCCTTTTGGCTTTGACTACTTGACTTCATTATCTCATTTCTCAGAGTTCTTTTATTTGTCTAGTAATGGAGAAATTGATTTCATTTCCTGTGTAAAGGCTGAATTTTTGTTTACATGTGACAGGTTGACCCCCAACACTGCCTGATCTCCAGCCTCCTTAGTCGCCTCGTGGCACGTGACAACGGCTCTTTTCTCCCCTTACAATTGTCAGGACCCCTGTAGGCACACGTACGATTACACTATTGTAATCAACGTCAAATGAGGACTTGATGAGGACTTAGAATAATACACTTGTTTGCTTAATCTGTGTGTTCAAATAGCTGTGAAGAAGTAATGAACAATAGTGCTTATTTGAGAATGGCCACAAATGTAATTTTTGAATTAGCAGTTATCCTCATTTCTGGTGCCACAGACACATTTAGATTATTTTGCACTGAAATGATCCAAAGAGACAAGACATAACAGGAGAATGCACTTGCTGATAACGCAGCTTGGGAGTTCTCACTGATCAAATATTTATACTTTTTCGTTTTAAACACTCGCTATTGTCAACTATCGAGGTCCGTATGGAGGGCTCATATTGCCCGTGCCACTCACTACTCATCCATCATTTAATGTTTTCAGGTGTCTGGGGTACCCACAATTCTGGCATTTCTTTTTTCAGGTTTGAGTTTGAATATTTTCCCGAAAAAATGTTTTTATTTGGGTCATGTTCCAGTTCAGGTGGTTCTTTCAAAGTGTGTGTGTGTGTGTGCTTATGTATGTTAACATGGATGTGAACGAATGCAAATGTGTGTAGATGTGGATGGGTCTGTACGTGATTGAGTGCATTTGCGTATGCAAATGCAAGGTAACTGTGTAGATGTGTCGCTAAGTCTGTGTTGGTGGATCTGTGTGTGGCTTTTCTGTGTGAGTTTGTGGATTTGTCTATGTATGGATGTATACGTTGATATGTGTGTGGTGACCGTCATGGGAATGAGAGCCCTATATGTTATTCCCTATCAGCGGATAACATCCCAATAAGTTACTGGCCACAATGACAACATTAGACACAGGGGCTGTACAGATCTATGCCTTGATAATGAAACCTTTCTTCTCATCGTCGTACTGGCTACCGCAGATCGTCATCTCTTGTCTTGACGCTGCCACTTCTTTATTTGTCAATCCACTTTGTCTCTACTTTTCCTATCTTGTTTTCATCCCACCCACATGAACGTCAGTTTGTTATTGTCTCTTTATCTATACAATAACGGTATTGGTATTTTGTTTTCCAATTGCATTAAACACTTCATACATTCTCAACTGTTTCAATCTTCATTCGACGTTTCCACTGAGTAGATTGCAATACTAGTCTGTTCACATCAACATATTTAAACAACGAGAGCACACATACATTCGATCTGTTGAGCTGAACATCAAACTTATAAAAATCAAGTTCGTGAAATAAAATGTTACGTGAGAAAGTCTGCATCGGTTGCAACAGTAAAACCGGACCAATCGGTTGACAAAGGAATTCAACATTTTCTAGTTGGAACTATGACCGCTATTCTCAGGTTGGCTTGGTTCAATTCATTGATATTAACATAAACATCATCACCATGGACCGCCACACAAGAAAGTACCAAGGTTGGTAACATTGTCAACAGTCAAGCAGGGATGTATAAATGACCATATCCTATTCCGTATAATTCACTCTGCCCTTCTTGAGAGACGAAAAACAACCAAACGACATACCAGTGATGAATTATAAGGATGTTTCCAATACTTCCTTGACATAATTCTCTATCGGCGTCAAGAAAACTGGTAAAACCTGGTCGTATTACGCAGAGAAAAAAACAACGACACAGCAACATTTGAGGAAGAGATGATATTACAATTCGAAGATAAAAGTCGCAGGAGAAAAGAAAGGAGACCAGGCACCACAAAGGCATCATGCACATTCTAGTGTAAGATCAGTCAGATTCAGCCACTAGAGAAGCTGATCAGTAAAACAGCATCGGGAATAAGGTAGGAATAAATCATAAACCTACAGACAAATCATGATTGCTTGCTATGCCAGACACCATCATCAAGTACCGGGCCTACTGGCGTAGGTGATCATGTCTCTCCACATCTTTCGATCACGACAGTTATTTATCATTTCTGTTGTTGACCTTCTGCCAAGCCATTCTCTTAAGCTGTCTGGTATCTTTTCTCTTTGCTTCCCTCTATCTCTTCGTCCCTCAATTCTCCCAGTTGTTACAATATATTCCAGTTGTTCTCTTCTCATTACATGGCCAAAAAATTATGATTGTTTCTTCCTAATATTGCAAATTAGCTAATTTTTGCTTTGGCCTCTTTCAGAACGTTTTCATTACCTTCTTAGTTGCCCATGGTATTTTCAATATTCTTTCGTAAAACCACAATTATACACCCTCCAGTAATTTTCTTGTCCGTTGACCCATTGTCCATTATTCACATCCATATGTTAAGACTGACTCTACATAATATTTATGAACTTTTTTTTTTGTTTTTGTTGTCAAAAATGGATTGCATAGTATATTCCTCATTTTTTGGAAAGCTGCTTTTGCCTGAGCCATTCTGCATCTCACCTCTTTTGTACATCTTCTATCTGAGGTTAACAAAGTTCCCAAATACTTAAATTCATTTACCTGCTTTAATATTGTTCCACTTGTCTTTATTTTGCACTAAGGTGATGTTTTTTTCTTTGTTGTTACCATTACCTCTGTCTTTTTGCTATTAAGGCTGAGTCCTGTATTTTTGCTTTCTTTCACTATAATGTCCAACATTTCTTGTAACTCATTTTCACTCTTAGCGATTAAGACTGTATCATCAGCATACCTTAGATTATTTATATTATGACCTCCAATTGTTATTCCAGGCATGCCCCTTATGGATCTTAAAATAATATAACTATACATATTAAACAAATCTGGTGACAGCACACAACCTTGTGTAACACCCTGTTTTATTTGTTGAAACATTCCCAAATGATTTCCAGTTCTTATGGCCGCTGTTTGTTGCCAGTATATGTTCTTTATTATTCTTAGATCTTTGCTCTACGTTTATGCTTTCTAAAATTTTGATTATTTCTTGGTGCTTTACTTTGTCAAATGCTTTGATATAATCTATGAAACATAGATTTAGATCTGTTTTCACCTATATGGCTCTTTATACTAAAGATCTTATGATGTATATGGCATTGCTCGTTCCTTTATCTCTAACAAAACCACACTGTTCATCGCTAATTTCTGGACTGATTTTGTTTCGCACTCTTCGCATGATGATTCTTAATAATATCTTAGCCATGTGACTCATAACGCTTATTGTGCGATGATCATCGCATTCAATCGCACCAGATTTCTTTGGTAGGGCTAAATATTATTGTGAAGGTAAAAAAAATAAAGACAGCCTCTCAGACATAGCAAAAAGACAGAAGTAATGGTAGCAACAAAGAAAAAGACATTACCACAATGCCCAATAAAGATACGTGGACCATATTAAAACAGGTAAATGAATTTAAATATCTGGTAACAATGTTAACCTCAGATGGTAGATGTACAATAAAGGTGAGATGCAGAATGGCTCAGGCAATAGCAGCTTTGCAAAAAATGCGGAAGATACTATGCAATCCATTTTTGACAATTGAAACAAGAAAAAGAGTTCTTAAATGTTATGTAGAGTCAGTCTTAGCGTATGGATGTGAAACCTGGGCAATAGAACAACATACATGAAAATCACTGGAGAATGTAGAAATATAGTTTTACAGAAGAATGTTGAGAATACCATGGACAACTAAAAAGAGGAATTAAAACGTTTTGAGAAAGGCCAAAGCAAAGGAGAGCCAATTTCCAATATTAGGAAGAAACAATCATCGCTTTTTGGTTATGTAATGAGAAAAGAACAACTGGAATATATTGTAACAATTAGAAGAAAATCAAGGGACGAAGAGATAGGGGGAAGCGAAGAGAAAATTACCATACAGCTTAAGAGAATGGCTTGGCAGAAAGTCAACAACAGAAATGATAAATAACTGTCGAGATCGAAATTTGTGAAGAGACATCATCACCTACGCCAGCAGGCATGGTACTTGATGATGATGGTACTACCAACAATCTGTCAAGACTCCAAAGAGCACATAGGGAGTAAAATAAATAACAAACAATAATCACAAAGCTAACACACTTAACGATGTGAGCTTTATTGATACAATAAATAGGTACACACTACTTTCTCACTGTGCTCACTCGACAGTAAATTACGTCATCTAAACCATGTTGAAGGTCAAGTACATGTCCCCTATACACTCTAGGTAAAGTATATGTCCCCTCTACACTCTAGGTAAAGTATATGCTCCCACTACACTCTAGGTAAAGTATATGTCCCCTCTACACTCTAGGTAAAGTATATGTCCCCTCTACACTCTAGGTAAAGTATATGTCCCCTTTACACTCTATGTCAAGTATATGTCCCCTCTACACTCTATGTCAAGTATATGTCCCCTCTACACTCTAGGTAGAGTATATGTCCCCTCTATACTCTAGGTCAAGTATATGTCCCCTCTACACTCTAGGTAAGATATATGTCCCCTCTACACTCTAGGTAAAGTATATGTCCCCTCTACACTCTAGTTAAAGTATATGTCCCCTCTACACACTAGGTAAGGTATATGTCCCCTCTACACTCTATGTAAAGTATATGTCCCCTCTACACTCTAGGTAAAGTATATGTCCCCTCTACACTCTAGGTAAAGTATATGTCCCCTCTACACTCTAGGTAAAGTATATGTCCCCTCTACACTCTAGGTAAAGTATATGTCCCCTTTACACTCTATGTCAAGTATATGTCCCCTCTACACTCTAGGTAGAGTATATGTCCCCTCTATACTCTAGGTCAAGTATATGTCCCCTCTACACTCTAGGTAAGGTATATGTCCCATCTACACTCTAGGTAAAGTATATGTCCCCTCTACACTCTAGGTATAGTATATGTCCCCTCTACACTCTAGGTAAAGTATATGTCCCCTCTACACTCTAGGTCAAGTATATGTCCCCGCTTCACTCTAGGTAAAGTATATGTCCCCGCTACACTCTAGGTCAAGTATATGTCCCCTCTACACTCTAGGTAAAGTATATGTCCCCTCTACACTCTAGGTAAAGTATATGGTCCCTCTACACTCTAGGTAAAGTATATGTCCCCTCTACACTCTAGGTCAAGTATATGTCCCCTCTACACTCTAAGTCAAGTATATGCCCCCTCTAAACTCTAGGTCAAGTATATGTCCCCTCTACACTCTAGGTAAAGTATATGTCCCCTCAACACTCTAGGTCAATTATATGTCCCCTCTACATTCTACTTCAAGTATATGTCCCCTCTACACTCAAGGTAAAGCATATGTCCCCTCTACACTCTAGGTAAAGTATATGTCGCCTCTACACTCTAGGTAAAGTATATGTCCCCTCTACACTCTAGGTAATGTATATGTCCCCTCTACTTTCTAGGTAAAGTATATGTCCCCTCTACACTCTAGGTAAAGTATATGTCTCCTCAACACTCTAGGTAAATCATATGTCCTCTATACACTCTAGGTAAAGTATATGTCCCCTCTACACTCTAGGTAAAGTATATGTCCCCTCTACACTCTAGGTAAAGTATATATCTCCTCTACACTCTAGGTAACGTATATGTCCCCTCTACACTGTAGGTAAGGTATATGTCCCCTCTACACTCTAGGTAAAGTATATGTCCCCTCTACACTCTAGGTAAAGTATATGTCCCCTCTACACTCTAGGTAGAGTATATGTCCCCTCTACACTCTAGGTCAAGTATATGTCCCCTCTACACTCTAAGTCAAGTATATACCCCCTCTAAACTCTAGGTCAAGTATATGTCCCCTCTACACTCTAGGTAAAGTATATGTCCCCTCTACACTCTAGGTCAATTATATGTCCCCTCTACATTCTACTTCAAGTATATGTCCCCTCTACACTCTAGGCCAAGTATATGCCCCCTCCACACTCTAGGTCAAGTATATGTCCCCTCTACACTCTAGGTCAAGTATATGTCCCCTCTACACTCTAGGTCAAATATATGTCCCCTCTATACTCTAGGTCAAGTATATGTCCCCTCTACACTTTAGGTCAAGTATATGTCCCCTCTACACTCTACAACCTCAAGAAATCAGACGTTCAACCCGCATTTGTTCAATAACTATTATCATCTAGCTGCTTGTCGTTGGAGCTGAACTCCCCTGATAGCTACTCTGAATTGTGTTCTTTGTTCCACACGAGAAGTCCATCTTCTGCAACATTGAATCCCAGCACGTCTGTGATATCTTTCACTCATCGTCTTCTACGACTTCCGATCTCCTGTTTTTCTGGAACTATGCTCTCCAGAATTATCCGATTTAGACCATTATTTCATTGTACATGATCAACACAATTTGTTTTCTGTTTTTGTGTTTTTGTTAACTTGTTTCTCGAAACTTGAGCGTTAACAAGGAACAAAGAAAGGCGACGTATAGCAATATTTGCGTTATGAACGTCACATATTTTTTTAATAATTTGTATCAGCTGATTCAGAATCAAGTATTACCATCATTGACTGCCATCTCTGCATCGAAGGTTGGCTACCATGGAGCGCCATTCGCCTTTGTCTCTTGCTTTGATGGCGCAGGTTGTCATAGGCTGACTTATCCATCGTTTGATGTTACTCGTCCATATTAGTCTTGGTCTACCTCTTTTACCTTGTGTTTTCTGTTCCAAGATTACTTTTAGTAACCTTATGTGTCTTTTAACATCAAAATCAATACTAGAAAAAAATAGTTAGGTAATCGACATGTAATGTAATAAAATGTAGCAGGATATGAATGTTTGAGAAGTTGATTACCTATATCAAAAAGATATCATGTGAAGATTCTGATATAAGATATTGACAGCCGAGTTAATTAAAGTGGGTCAACGGAAATCCGAGGGATCAAAGAAAGTCGTGGATGCCTGCGAGTAAACAAGGAAAGCAAAACTCACTGCAGGATAAGGTTCATGATGAAGGAAAGAGGAGAGAACGAGATTCATGCGCGTATGGTACAAAGTGTGGGGTGGTGGGGGGAGAAGGGGGTATAAGTATGCCAGGCATAGACATGTTAAAGAAAATAGTTCTTGCTCACATCATGTTGTGTCTCACAGTAGTATGAGAAATGGTAGTGATTTAAACACATCTCTGCTATCTTCTTCATATAAGGTTTCTACTTATCGCTCGGTTATTATATTATTCCATTATTTTCTGAGTCTGTTCTGTTTTTGATTTCCTAGTGTACTTCAGTTCGCTGCTTCTTTCGGTGTTATTTTGTTCTAGTGTCGTCCAATGATCGGATATGAACGATTCACTCTTGACACTTCAAGGTGTAGCGCATGATGATGATATCTACCCGATTTATTTTGTGTTTATTAACTATTTATTTTATTTCATAATTTCATGAACATTCACTCATTTGTGAGTTTGTTCTTTTCTGTTTTCATGTTATTCTCAATTTGTCTTCTGTTATCTATATTTCTATTATCTCAATTTTTAGGACACTCTTAAACCCACTGAAGATTGTTACAACAGACGTGATTATGATGGGCATGGTAGCCGTGGGCGAGAGGAAATTAAAGATCATTTTGTTGGGTATGATAGCCGTGGGCGAGAGGAAAGCAAAGAGCATTATGTTGGGTATGGTAGCCCGGGCGAGAGGAAAGCAAAGAGCATTATGTTGGGTATGGTAGCCGTGGACGAGAGGAAAGCAAAGAGCATTTTGTTGGGTATGGTAGCCGTGGGCGAGAGGAAAGCAAAGAGCATTATGTTGGGTATGGTAGCCGTGGGCGAGAGGACAGCAAAGAGCATTTTGTTGGGTATGGTAGCCGTGGGCGAGAGGAAAGCAAAGAGCATTTTGTTGGGTATGGTAGGCTTGGACAAGAGGAAAGCAAAGAGCATTTTGTTGGACATGGTAGCCATGGAAAAGAGAGCGGAAAAGCACTTTTGTTGGAATTGGTAGCCATTGAAAAGAGAGAGGAAAGTTACTTTGGTTGGACATGGTAGCCATGGAAAAGAGAGAGAAAGTTACTTTGGTTGGACATGGTAGCCATGGCAAAGAGAGAGGAAAAGTACTTTTGTTGGACATGGTAGCCATGGAAAAGATTGAGGAAAGATACTTTTGTTGGACATGGTAGCCATGGAAAAGAGAGAGAAAGTTACTTTTGTTGGACATGGTAGCCGTGGAAAAGAGAGAGGAAAGTTACATTGGTTGGACATGGTAGCCATGGCAAAGAGAGAGGAAAAGTACTTTTGTTGGACATGGTAGTCATGGCAAAGAGAGAGGAAAAGTACTTTTGTTGGACATGGTAGTCGTGGAAAAGATTGAGGAAAGATACTTTTGTTGGACATGGTAGCCATGGCAAAGAGAGAGGAAAAGTACTTTTGTTGGACATGGTAGTCGTGGAAAAGATTGAGGAAAGATACTTTTGTTGGACATGGTAGCCATGGAAAAGAGAGAGAAAGTTACTTTTGTTGGACATGGTAGCCGTGGAAAAGAGAGAGGAAAGTTACATTGGTTGGACATGGTAGCCATGGCAAAGAGAGAGGAAAAGTACTTTTGTTGGACATGGTAGTCATGGCAAAGAGAGAGGAAAAGTACTTTTGTTGGACATGGTAGTCGTGGAAAAGATTGAGGAAAGATACTTTTGTTGGACATGGTAGCCATGGCAAAGAGAGAGGAAAAGTACTTTTGTTGGACATGGTAGTCGTGGAAAAGATTGAGGAAAGATACTTTTGTTGGACATGGTAGCCATGGCAAAGAGAGAGGAAAAGTACTTTTGTTGGACATGGTAGTCGTGGAAAAGATTGAGGAAAGATACTTTTGTTGGACTTGGAAGTCGTGGAAAAAAGAGAGAAAAAGTACTTTTGTTGGACATGGTAGTCGTGGAAAAGAGAGAGGAAAAGTAATTTTGTTGGACATGGTAGTCGTGGAAAAGAGAGAAGAAAAAGTACTTTTGTTGGACATGGTAGCCATGGAAAAGAGAGAGGAAAGATACTTTTGTTGGACAAAGAGAGAGGAAAAGTACTTTTGTTGGACATGGTAGCCGTGGAAAAGAGAGAGAAAAGTTACTTTGGTTGGACATGGTAGCCATGGCAAAGAGAAAGGAAAATACTTTTGTTGGACATGGTAGTCGTGGAAAAGAGAGAGGAAAATACTTTTGTTGGACATGGTAGTCGTGGAAAAGAGAGAGAAAAAGTACTTTTGTTGGACATGGTAGCCATGGACAAGAGAGAGGAAAAGTACTTTTGTTGGACATGGTAGCCGTGGAAAAGAGAGAGGAAAGTTACATTGGTTGGACATGGTAGGCATGGACAAGAGAGAGGAAAAGTACTTTTGTTGGACATGGTAGCCGTGGAAAAGATTGAGGAAAGATAATTTTGTTGGACATGGTAGCCATGGACAAGAGAGAGGAAAAGTACTTTTGTTGGACATGGTAGTCGTGGAAAAGATTGAGGAAAGATAATTTTGTTGGACATGGTAGCCATGGACAAGAGAGAGGAAAAGTACTTTTGTTGGACATGGTAGTCGTGGAAAAGATTGAGGAAAGATAATTTTGTTGGACATGGTAGCCATGGACAAGAGAGAGGAAAAGTACTTTTGTTGGACATGGTAGCCGTGGAAAAGAGAGAGGAAAAGTACTTTTGTTGGACATGGTAGTCGTGGAAAAGTTTGAGGAAAGATACTTTTGTTGGACATGGTAGACACGGAAAAGTTTGAGGAAAGATACTTTTGTTGGACATGGTAGCCATGGAAAAGAGAGAGGAAAAGTACTTTTGTTGGACATGGTATCCATGGAAAAGAGAGGAAAGATACTTTTGTTGGACATGGTAGCCATGGAAAAGATAGAGGAAAGATACTTTAGTTGGACATGGTATCCATGGAAAAGAGAGAGGAAAGATACTTTTGTTGGACATGGTAGCCATGGAAAAGATAGAGGAAAAGTACTTTTGTTGGACATGGTATCCATGGAAAAGAGAGGAAAGATACTTTTGTTGGACATGGTAGCCATGGACAAGAGAGAGGAAAAGTACTATTGTTGGACATGGTAGCCGTGGAAAAGATTGAGGAAAGATAATTTTGTTGGACATGGTAGCCATGGAAAAAAGAGAGGAAAGTTACATTGGTTGGACATGGTAGCCATGGACAAGAGAGAGGAAAAGTACTTTTGTTGGACATGGTAGCCGTGGAAAAGAGAGATGAAAATTACTTTTGTTGGACATGGTAGTCGTGGAAAAGATTGAGGAAAGATAATTTTGTTGGACATGGTAGCCATGGAAAAAAAGAGAGGAAAGTTACTTTTGTTGGACATGGTAGCCATGGAAAAGAGAGGAAATATACTTTTGTTGGACATGGTAGACATGGAAAAGATTGAGGAAAGATACTTTTGTTGGACATGGTAGCCATGGAAAAGAGAGAGGAAAAGTACTTTTGTTGGACATGGTATCCATGGAAAAGAGAGAGGAAAGATACTTTTGTTGGACATGGTAGCCATGGAAAAGATAGAGGAAAGATACTTTTGTTGGACATGGTATCCATGGAAAAGAGAGAGGAAAGATACTTTTGTTGGACATGGTAGCCACGGAAAAGATAGAGGAAAGATACTTTTGTTGGCCTTTTTAGCCATGGAAACGAGAGAGGAAAGATACTTTTGTTGGACATGGTATCCATGGAAAAGAGAGAGGAAAGATACTTTTATTGGACATGGTATCCATGGAAAAGAGAGAGGAAAGATACTTTTGTTGGACATGGTAGCCATGGAAAAGATAGAGGAAAGATACTTTTGTTGGACATGGTAGCCATGGAAACGAGAGAGGAAAGATACTTTTGTTGGACATGGTATCCATGGAAAAGAGAGAGGAAAAGTACTTTTGTTGGACATGGTAGTCGTGGAAAAGATTGAGGAAAGATACTTTTGTTGGACATGGTAGCCATGGCAAAGAGAGAGGAAAAGTACTTTTGTTGGACATGGTAGTCGTGGAAAAGATTGAGGAAAGATACTTTTGTTGGACATGGAAGTCGTGGAAAAAAGAGAGAAAAAGTACTTTTTTTTGGACATGGTAGTCGTGGAAAAGAGAGAGGAAAAGTAATTTTGTTGGACATGGTAGTCGTGGAAAAGAGAGAGAAAAAGTACTTTTGTTGGACATGGTAGCCATGGAAAAGAGAGAGGAAAGATACTTTTGTTGGACATGGTAGCCATAGCAAAGAGAGAAAAAGTACTTTTGTTGGACATGGTAGCCGTGGAAAAGAGAGAGGAAAGTTACTTTGGTTGGACATGGTAGCCATGGCAAAGAGAAAGGAAAATACTTTTGTTGGACATGGTGGTCGTGGAAAAGAGAGAGGAAAATACTTTTGTTGGACATGGTAGTCGTGGAAAAGAGAGAGAAAAAGTACTTTTATTGGACATGGTAGCCATGGACAAGAGAGAGGAAAAGTACTTTTGTTGGACATGGTAGCCGTGGAAAAGATTGAGGAAAGATAATTTTGTTGGACATGGTAGCCATGGACAAGAGAGAGGAAAAGTACTTTTGTTGGACATGGTAGTCGTGGAAAAGATTGAGGAAAGATAATTTTGTTGGACATGGTAGCCATGGACAAGAGAGAGGAAAAGTACTTTTGTTGGACATGGTAGTCGTGGAAAAGATTGAGGAAAGATAATTTTGTTGGACATGGTAGCCGTGGACAAGAGAGAGGAAAAGTACTTTTGTTGGACATGGTAGCCGTGGAAAAGAGAGAGGAAAAGTACTTTTGTTGGACATGGTAGTCGTGGAAAAGATTGAGGAAAGATACTTTTGTTGGACATGGTAGACATGGAAAAGATTGAGGAAAGATACTTTTGTTGGACATGGTAGCCATGGAAAAGAGAGAGGAAAAGTACTTTTGTTGGACATTGTATCCATGGAAAAGAGAGGAAAGATACTTTTGTTGGACATGGTAGCCATGGAAAAGATAGAGGAAAGATACTTTAGTTGGACATGGTATCCATGGAAAAGAGAGAGGAAAGATACTTTTGTTGGACATGGTAGCCATGGAAAAGATAGAGGAAAAGTACTTTTGTTGGACATGGTATCCATGGAAAAGAGAGGAAAGATACTTTTGTTGGACATGGTAGCCATGGACAAGAGAGAGGAAAAGTACTTTTGTTGGACATGGTAGCCGTGGAAAAGATTGAGGAAAGATAATTTTGTTGGACATGGTAGCCATGGAAAAAAGAGAGGAAAGTTACATTGGTTGGACATGGTAGCCATGGACAAGAGAGAGGAAAAGTACTTTTGTTGGACATAGTAGCCGTGGAAAAGAGAGAGGAAAAGTACTTTTGTTGGACATGGTAGTCGTGGAAAAGATTGAGGAAAGATAATTTTGTTGGACATGGTAGCCATGGAAAAAAAGAGAGGAAAGTTACTTTTGTTGGACATGGTAGCCATGGAAAAGAGAGGAAATATACTTTTGTTGGACATGGTAGACATGGAAAAGATTGAGGAAAGATACTTTTGTTGGACATGGTAGCCATGGAAAAGAGAGAGGAAAAGTACTTTTGTTGGACATGGTATCCATGGAAAAGAGAGAGGAAAGATACTTTTGTTGGACATGGTAGCCATGGAAAAGATAGAGGAAAGATACTTTTGTTGGACATGGTATCCATGGAAAAGAGAGAGGAAAGATACTTTTGTTGGACATGGTAGCCATGGAAAAGATAGAGGAAAGATACTTTTGTAGGACATGGTAGCCATGGAAACGAGAGAGGAAAGATAATTTTGTTGGACATGGTATCCATGGAAAAGAGAGAGGAAAGATACTTTAATTGGACATGGTATCCATGGAAAAGAGAGAGGAAAGATACTTTTGTTGGACATGGTAGCCATGGAAAAGATAGAGGAAAGATACTTTTGTTGGACATGGTAGCCATGGAAACGAGAGAGGAAAGATACTTTTGTTGGACATGGTATCCATGGAAAAGAGAGAGGAAAGATACTTTTGTTGGACATGGTAGCCATAGCAAAGAGAGAAGAAAAATACTTTTGTTGGACATGGCAGCCATGGAAAAGAGAGAGGAAAGATACTTTTTTGGACATGGTAGCCATGGAAAAGAGAGAGGAAAGATACTTTTGATGGACATGGAAGTCGTGGAAAAAAGAGAGGAAAGATACTTTTTGAACATGGTAGCCATGGAAAAAAGAGAGGAAAAATACTTTTGTTGGACATGTTAGCCATTGAAAAAAGAGAGAGGAAAGGTACTTTTGTTGGACATGGTAGCCATGGAAAAGAGAGAGAGGAAAGATACTTTTGATGGACATGGTAGCCATGGAAAAGAGAGAGGAATGATACTTTTGATTTACATGGTAGCCATGGAAAAGAGAGAGGAAAGATACTTTTGTTGGACATGGTAGCCATGGAAAAGAGAGAGGAATGATACTTTTGATTTACATGGTAGCCATGGAAAAGAGAGAGGAAAAGTACTTTTGTTGGACATGGTAGTCGTGGAAAAGATTGAGGAAAGATAATTTTGTTGGACATGGTAGCCATGGACAAGAGAGAGGAAAAGTACTTTTGTTGGACATGGTAGTCGTGGAAAAGATTGAGGAAAGATAATTTTGTTGGACATGGTAGCCATGGACAAGAGAGAGGAAAAGTACTTTTGTTGGACATGGTAGTCGTGGAAAAGATTGAGGAAAGATAATTTTGTTGGACATGGTAGCCATGGACAAGAGAGAGGAAAAGTACTTTTGTTGGACATGGTAGCCGTGGAAAAGAGAGAGGAAAAGTACTTTTGTTGGACATGGTAGTCGTGGAAAAGATTGAGGAAAGATACTTTTGTTGGACATGGTAGACATGGAAAAGATTGAGGAAAGATACTTTTGTTGGACATGGTAGCCATGGAAAAGAGAGAGGAAAAGTACTTTTGTTGGACATGGTATCCATGGAAAAGAGAGGAAAGATACTTTTGTTGGACATGGTAGCCATGGAAAAGATAGAGGAAAGATACTTTATTTGGACATGGTATCCATGGAAAAGAGAGAGGAAAGATACTTTTGTTGGACATGGTAGCCATGGAAAAGAGAGAGGAAAAGTACTTTTGTTGGACATGGTATCCATGGAAAAGAGAGGAAAGATACTTTTGTTGGACATGGTAGCCATGGACAAGAGAGAGGAAAAGTACTTTTGTTGGACATGGTAGCCGTGGAAAAGATTGAGGAAAGATAATTTTGTTGGACATGGTAGCCATGGAAAAAAGAGAGGAAAGTTACATTGGTTGGACATGGTAGCCATGGACAAGAGAGAGGAAAAGTACTTTTGTTGGACATGGTAGCCGTGGAAAAGAGAGAGGAAAAGTACTTTTGTTGGACATGGTAGTCGTGGAAAAGATTGAGGAAAGATAATTTTGTTGGACATGGTAGCCATGGAAAAAAAGAGAGGAAAGTTACTTTTGTTGGACATGGTAGCCATGGAAAAGAGAGGAAATATACTTTTGTTGGACATGGTAGACATGGAATAGATTGAGGAAAGATACTTTTGTTGGACATGGTAGCCATGGAAAAGAGAGAGGAAAAGTACTTTTGTTGGACATGGTATCCATGGAAAAGAGAGAGGAAAGATACTTTTGTTGGACATGGTAGCCATGGAAAAGATAGAGGAAAGATACTTTTGTTGGACATGGTATCCATGGAAAAGAGAGAGGAAAGATACTTTTGTTGGACATGGTAGCCATGGAAAAGATAGAGGAAAGATACTTTTGTTGGACATGGTAGCCATGGAAACGAGAGAGGAAAGATAATTTTGTTGGACATGGTATCCATGGAAAAGAGAGAGGAAAGATACTTTTGTTGGACATGGTATCCATGGAAAAGAGAGAGGAAAGATACTTTTGTTGGACATGGTAGCCATAGCAAAGAGAGAGGAAAGATACTTTTGTTGGACATGGCAGCCATGGAAAAGAGAGAGGAAAGATACTTTTGATGGACATGGAAGCCGTGGAAAAAAGAGAGGAAAGATACTTTTTGAACATGGTAGCCATGGAAAAAAGAGAGGAAAAATACTTTTGTTGGACATGTTAGCCATTGAAAAAGAGAGAGGAAAGGTACTTTTGTTGGACATGGTAGCCATGGAAAAGAGACAGAGGAAAGATACTTTTGATGGACATGGTAGCCATGGAAAAGAGAGAGGAATGATACTTTTGATTTACATGGTAGCCATGGAAAAGAGAGAGGAAAGATACTTTTGTTGGACATGGTAGCCATGGAAAAGAGAGAGGAATGATACTTTTGATTTACATGGTAGCCATGGAAAAGAGAGAGGAAAGATACTTTTGTTGGACATGGAAGCCATGGAAAAGAGAGAGGAAAGATACTTTTGTTGGACATAGTAGCCATGGAAAAGAGAGAGGAAAAGTACTTTTGTTGGACATAGTAGCCATGGAAAAGAGAGAGGAAAAGTACTTTTGTTGGACATAGTAGCCATGGAAAAGAGAGAGGAAAAGTACTTTTGTTGGACATGGTAGCCATGGAAAAGAGAGAGGAAAAGTACTTTTGTTGGACATAGTAGCCATGTAAAAGAGAGAGGAAAAGTATTTTTGTTGGACATAGTATTCATGGAAAAGAGAGAGGAAAAGTACTTTTGTTGGACATGGTAGCCATGGAAAAGAGAGAGGAAAAGTACTTTTGTTGGACATGGTAGCCATGGAAAAGAGAGAGGAAAAGTACTTTTGTTGGACATGGTAGCCATGGAAAAGAGAGAGGAAAAGTACTTTTGTTTGACATGGTAGCCATGGAAAAGAGAGAGGAAAGATACTTTTGTTGGACATGGTAGCCATGGAAAAGAGAGAGGAAAGATACTTTTGTTGGACAATAGTAGCCATGGAAAAGAGAGAGGAAAGATACTTTTGTTGGACATAGTAGCCATGGAAAAGAGAGAGGAAAGATACTTTTGTTGGACATGGTAGCCATGGAAACGAGAGAGGAAAGATACTTTTGTTGGACATGGTAGCCATGGAAAAGAGAGAGGAAAAGTACTTTTGTTGGACATAGTATCCATGGAAAAGAGAGAGGAAAAGTACTTTTGTTGGACATAGTATCCATGGAAAAGAGAGAGGAAAAGTACTTTTGTTGGACATGGTAGCCATGGAAAAGAGAGAGGAAAAGTACTTTTGTTGGACATGGTAGCCATGGAAAAGAGAGAGGAAAAGTACTTTTGTTGGACATGGTATCCATGGAAAAGAGAGAGGAAAGATACTTTTGTTGGACATGGTAGCCATGGAAAAGATAGAGGAAAGATACTTTTGTTGGACATGGTATCCATGGAAAAGAGAGAGGAAAAGTACTTTTGTTGGACATGGTAGTCGTGGAAAAGATTGAGGAAAGATACTTTTGTTGGACATGGTAGACATGGAAAAGATTGAGGAAAGATACTTTTGTTGGACATGGTAGCCATGGAAAAGAGAGAGGAAAAGTACTTTTGTTGGACATGGTATCCATGGAAAAGAGAGGAAAGATACTTTTGTTGGACATGGTAGCCATGGAAAAGATAGAGGAAAGATACTTTATTTGGACATGGTATCCATGGAAAAGAGAGAGGAAAGATACTTTTGTTGGACATGGTAGCCATGGAAAAGAGAGAGGAAAAGTACTTTTGTTGGACATGGTATCCATGGAAAAGAGAGGAAAGATACTTTTGTTGGACATGGTAGCCATGGACAAGAGAGAGGAAAAGTACTTTTGTTGGACATGGTAGCCGTGGAAAAGATTGAGGAAAGATAATTTTGTTGGACATGGTAGCCATGGAAAAAAGAGAGGAAAGTTACATTGGTTGGACATGGTAGCCATGGACAAGAGAGAGGAAAAGTACTTTTGTTGGACATGGTAGCCGTGGAAAAGAGAGAGGAAAAGTACTTTTGTTGGACATGGTAGTCGTGGAAAAGATTGAGGAAAGATAATTTTGTTGGACATGGTAGCCATGGAAAAAAAGAGAGGAAAGTTACTTTTGTTGGACATGGTAGCCATGGAAAAGAGAGGAAATATACTTTTGTTGGACATGGTAGACATGGAATAGATTGAGGAAAGATACTTTTGTTGGACATGGTAGCCATGGAAAAGAGAGAGGAAAAGTACTTTTGTTGGACATGGTATCCATGGAAAAGAGAGAGGAAAGATACTTTTGTTGGACATGGTAGCCATGGAAAAGATAGAGGAAAGATACTTTTGTTGGACATGGTATCCATGGAAAAGAGAGAGGAAAGATACTTTTGTTGGACATGGTAGCCATGGAAAAGATAGAGGAAAGATACTTTTGTTGGACATGGTAGCCATGGAAACGAGAGAGGAAAGATAATTTTGTTGGACATGGTATCCATGGAAAAGAGAGAGGAAAGATACTTTTGTTGGACATGGTATCCATGGAAAAGAGAGAGGAAAGATACTTTTGTTGGACATGGTAGCCATAGCAAAGAGAGAGGAAAGATACTTTTGTTGGACATGGCAGCCATGGAAAAGAGAGAGGAAAGATACTTTTGATGGACATGGAAGCCGTGGAAAAAGAGAGGAAAGATACTTTTTGAACATGGTAGCCATGGAAAAAAGAGAGGAAAAATACTTTTGTTGGACATGTTAGCCATTGAAAAAAGAGAGAGGAAAGGTACTTTTGTTGGACATGGTAGCCATGGAAAAGAGACAGAGGAAAGATACTTTTGATGGACATGGTAGCCATGGAAAAGAGAGAGGAATGATACTTTTGATTTACATGGTAGCCATGGAAAAGAGAGAGGAAAGATACTTTTGTTGGACATGGTAGCCATGGAAAAGAGAGAGGAATGATACTTTTGATTTACATGGTAGCCATGGAAAAGAGAGAGGAAAGATACTTTTGTTGGACATGGAAGCCATGGAAAAGAGAGAGGAAAGATACTTTTGTTGGACATAGTAGCCATGGAAAAGAGAGAGGAAAAGTACTTTTGTTGGACATAGTAGCCATGGAAAAGAGAGAGGAAAAGTACTTTTGTTGGACATAGTAGCCATGGAAAAGAGAGAGGAAAAGTACTTTTGTTGGACATAGTAGCCATGGAAAAGAGAGAGGAAAAGTACTTTTGTTGGACATAGTAGCCATGTAAAAGAGAGAGGAAAAGTATTTTTGTTGGACATAGTATTCATGGAAAAGAGAGAGGAAAAGTACTTTTGTTGGACATGGTAGCCATGGAAAAGAGAGAGGAAAAGTACTTTTGTTGGACATGGTAGCCATGGAAAAGAGAGAGGAAAAGTACTTTTGTTGGACATGGTAGCCATGGAAAAGAGAGAGGAAAAGTACTTTTGTTTGACATGGTAGCCATGGAAAAGAGAGAGGAAAGATACTTTTGTTGGACATGGTAGCCATGGAAAAGAGAGAGGAAAGATACTTTTGTTGGACATAGTAGCCATGGAAAAGAGAGAGGAAAGATACTTTTGTTGGACATAGTAGCCATGGAAAAGAGAGAGGAAAGATACTTTTGTTGGACATGGTAGCCATGGAAACGAGAGAGGAAAGATACTTTTGTTGGACATGGTAGCCATGGAAAAGAGAGAGGAAAAGTACTTTTGTTGGACATAGTATCCATGGAAAAGAGAGAGGAAAAGTACTTTTGTTGGACATAGTATCCATGGAAAAGAGAGAGGAAAAGTACTTTTGTTGGACATGGTAGCCATGGAAAAGAGAGAGGAAAAGTACTTTTGTTGGACATGGTAGCCATGGAAAAGAGAGAGGAAAAGTACTTTTGTTGGACATGGTAGCCATGGAAAAGAGAGAGGAAAAGTACTTTTGTTGGACATGGTAGCCATGGAAAAGAGAGAGGAAAAGTACTTTTGTTGGACATAGTATCCATGGAAAAGAGAGAGGAAAAGTACTTTTGTTGGACATAGTATCCATGGAAAAGAGAGAGGAAAAGTACTTTTGTTGGACATGGTAGCCATGGAAAAGAGAGAGGAAAAGTACTTTTGTTGGACATGGTAGCCATGGAAAAGAGAGAGGAAAAGTACTTTTGTTGGACATGGTAGCCATGGAAAAGAGAGAGGAAAAGTACTTTTGTTGGACATGGTAGCCATGGAAAAGAGAGAGGAAAAGTACTTTTGTTGGACATGGTAGCCATGGAAAAGAGAGAGGAAAGAAACTTTTGTTGGACATGGTAGCCATGGAAAAGAGAGAGGAAAGAAACTTTTGTTGGACATGGTAGCCATGGAAAAGAGAGAGGAAAGAAACTTTTGTTGGACATGGTAGCCATGGAAAAGAGAGAGGAAAAGTACTTTTGTTTGACATGGTAGCCATGGAAAAGAGAGAGGAAAGATACTGAGTCTCTCTCACAGGAATGACATTTCAAAGAAGTGTTCATGGGAGTTGACTTCAGCAATGACAAGCTTAGATTGATAGATGATGATGATGATGTGGATAAGGGTGATGGCGATGGTGGTGGTGATAACGATAGTGATGTGATGGTGGCAATGATGGTGCTGATGATGATGTTAATATGCCAAAGTGTTAGACTTTCGGTAACATGCCACTGTTTCTCTGTAGCGATTACCGTTCTGTAATTTTCTTCTTCCCAATCTGTTTAATTGTAGTCGCTGCCTACTTTCATGTGGTGCCATTGTCATCGAAACTGAGACTGATGGTTATAGTTAGTCGAAGGCCATGGCATCACTGCAAACGAATTAAACTCCTTAATTACTCAACTACCTGTTAAAAATAAGTAAAGTACCCCCGTCACGCCAAGTGGCGTATAAGGAACATGGTGTTAGTGACCATACATTTTACAGGCTTTCGGCACATTATTTTTGGGGTAATGTGGTTGGTATTACTCCCGCGCCGCTTTACTTTCCCAGAAAAAAATCAGGTATCAATTAACCATTAGGTGAACCGGAAGCTGTCGGTTGGGATCGAACCCTACCTCTTGTCCTTTGTAGTCCATTTCACTAACCACTGAGCTATCGCTTATCTCATCTCCATGTGCCTGTGGATATCATCTGAATTAAAACTCATCTTCCAAAAGATCCAAACAAAGAATTGCAGTTGCAGACCCCATCATAGTAGCTACAGCACAAGTCAAAAGACATAAGGCCAAGCGACACCGAAAATGAACGCAGCTAAACAGTCCTTCGTCTGATATGATATCATCATTCGTCGTAAGCAATCGAAACATCGAAACACGATACGGATGAAAAACACAGCTGACAGTGTGCACATAGCACTAAACTCAGTAGCTCCTTCAGCAACCTGGACTTGGAATATGAGGAAACTGCAACAAGAAACACTTTTCTTCAACAAGCAGTTTCTTCAACAAGCAGTTCCTTCAACAAGCAGTTTCTTCAACAAGCAGTTCCCTCAACAAGCAGTTCCCTCAACGAGCAGTTCCCTCAACGAGCAGTTCCCTCAACGAGCAGTTCCTTCAACGAGCAGTTCCTTCAACGAGCAGTTCCTTCAACGAGCAGTTCCTTCAACGAGCAGTTCCTTCAACAAGCAGTTCCTTCAACAAGCAGTTCCTTCAACAAGCAGTTTCTTCAACAAGCAGTTCCCTCAACAAGCAGTTCCCTCAACGAGCAGTTCCCTCAACGAGCAGTTCCCTCAACGAGCAGTTCCTTCAACGAGCAGTTCCTTCAACGAGCAGTTCCTTCAACGAGCAGTTCCTTCAACGAGCAGTTCCTTCAACAAGCAGTTCCTTCAACAAGCAGTTCCTTCAACGAGCTATATTTGAGTTTATTTAATCTGGAAAGTGTGTTTCCGATTTACACATTTTTTATTTGTCTGTTGGTTCATATGATGTCTTTTTCGATGACGATTAGGGCTTCCAGATACACCCAAATTCAAATGAGTAGCACATTTTTTTAATGAAAGAAAGACCGCCCGGAGTACTGGCAACGAGTAGGCAAAGTTAGTAGAAAAGGTTATGGGCACTAGCCTCATATTTCCTGTACGACACCGGGTTCTTTGTCATTTCTTAATTTTTCTTACAAGAAATATTCCTTCACACCTACGAGAATAATGAAAGAGTATAGCTGCCTCGCTATATCTATCACCTCCCCTCCTACACTCTCTCTTTCTCTATTGTCATTTCATTTCTCTCTCTCTCTCCTGAACCCATTATCACTTTCACTTTTCTCTCTTTCTCTCTTCATCCTAACATCGCTATCTCCTTTCTCCTCTCTCTCTACTCTGTCTCTACTCTCTCTCTACACTTTCTCTACTCTCTCTCCTCTCTCTATTCTGTCTCTACTCTTTCTCCTCTCTCTCTACTCTCACTCTACTCTCTCTCCTCTCTCTCGCTACTCTGTCTCTACTCTCTCTCCTCTCTCTCTACTCTGTCCCATCTCTCTTTTATCTCTATCTACTCTCTCCTCTCTCTCTACTCTGCCTCTACTCTCTCCTCTGTCTCTACCCTCTCTCTGCTGTCTACTCTCTCTCCTCCCTCTCTACTCTCTCTACTCTCTCTACTCTCTCCTCTATTTCTACCATCTCTTTGTTGTCTCTACTCTCTCTCCTCCCTCTCTACTCTCTCTCCTCAATCTCTACTCTGTCTCTACTCTCTCCTCCCTCTCTATTCTGTCTCTACTCTCTCTCCTCAATCTCTACTCTGTCTCTATTCTCTCTCCTCAATCTCTACTATGTCTTTCTCCTTTCTCTCAACTGTCTCTATTCTCTATACTCTCTCTCTTCTCTCTCTCTTCTCTCTCTACTCTGACTCTACTCTCTCTCCTGTCTCTCTACTCTGTCTCTACTCTCTTTCATCTCTCTTTACTCTGTCTCTACTCTCTCTAATCTATCTCTTCTCTGTCTCTATTCCCTCTCCTCTATCTCTACTCTGTTTCTACTCTCTCTCTTCTGTACTCTAATCTCTCTCCTCTATCTCTACTCTCTCTCCTCTGTCTATATTCTCTCTCCTCTGTCTCTCCTCTCTCTCCTCTTTCTCTAGTCTCTCTTCTATGTCTCTACTCTCTCTCCTCCCTTTCTTCTCTGTCTCTACTCTCTCTTCTCTATCTCTACTCTGTCCCTCTCCTCTCTCTCCACTTTGTCTCTACTCTCTCTACTCTCACTATATTCTATCTGCTCTGTCTCTACTCTCTCTCCTCTCTCTCTACTCTGACTCTACTCTCTCTCCTCTCTTTCTCCTCTGTCTCTCCTCTCTCCTTTCTCTCTCTTTACTCTGTCTCTACTCTCTCTCCTCTCTCTACTCTGCCCTACTCTCTCTCCTCTCTCTACTCTCTCCTCTGTCTCTGCTCTCTCCTCTCTCTCCTCTCTCTCCTCTGTCTCTACTCTCTTTCTAATCTGTCTCTACTCTCTCTCCTCCCTCTCTACTCTGTCTCTACTCTCTCTCATCTATCTCTAGTCTGTTTCTACTCTCTCTCCTCTGTACTCTAATCTCTCTCCTCTATCTCTACTCTCTCTCCTCTGTCTCTACTCTCTCTCCTCTGTCTCTACTCTCTCTTCTCTGTGTCTACTCTCTCTCTCTTCTATCTCTACTCTGTCCCTCTCCTCTCTCTCCACTATGTCTCTAGTCTCTCTAATCTCACTATGTTCTCTCTACTCTGTCTCTACTCTCTCTCTCCTCTCTCTACTCTCTCTCCTCTCTTTCTCCTCTGTCTCTCCTCTCTCTCTTCTCTCTCTTTACTCTGTCTCTATTCTCTCTCCTCTCTCTACTCTGCCCCTACTCTCTCTCCTCTCTCTTCTCTCTCTTCTGTCGCTCCTCTCTCAACTGTTTCTACTCTCTCTCTCTAATGTGTTTCTACTCTCTCTACTCTATCTCCTCCCTCTCTACTCTGTCTCTACTCTCTCTCATCTATGTCTACTCTGTCTCTCTCCTCTCTCTCCACTGTGTCTCTATTTTCTCTACTCTGTCTCTACTCTCTCTATGCTCTCTCTACTCTGTCTCTACTCTGACTCTACTTTCTCACGTCTCTACTTTCTCTACGCTCTTTCTACTCTGTCTCTACTCTCTCTACTATGTCTCTACTTTTTCTACGCTCTCTCTACTCGGTCTCTACTCTCTCCCCTCTCTCTACCCTGTCTCTACTCTATCTCCTCTATCTCTACTCTGTCTCAACTCTCACTCCTTTCTCTCTACGGTGTTTCTACTCTCTCTATTCTCTCTCTACTTTCTCTCTACTCTCTCTCTCTACTCTATCTCTATCTCTCTCTACTCTCTCTCTCTTCTCTGTCTCTACTCTCTCTCTCTACTCTGTCTCTACTCTCACTCCTCTCTCACTCCTCTCTCTCTACTCTATCTCTACTCTCACCCCTCTTTCTCTACTCCCTCTCCTCCTCCTCTCTCTCTACTCTGTCTCTGCTCTCTCTCCTCTCTCTCACTACCCTGCTTATACTTTCTCTCCTCTCTCTAATCTGTCTCCACCCTCTCCTCTCTCTCACTATTCTGTATCTACTGTCTCCCCTCTTTCTCTACTCTGTCTCTACTCTCTCCTCTCTCTCTACTCTGTCTCTATTCTCTCTCCTCTCTCTTTACTTTGTCTCTACTTTCTTTCCTCTCTCTCTACTCTCTTGTCTCTATCTACTCTGTATCTACTGTTTTCCCACTCTCTGTACTCTGTCTCTACTCTCTTTCCTCTCTCTCTCTCTCTACTCTGTCTCTATTCTCTCCTCTCTCTCTACTCTGTATCTACTGTTTCCCCATTCTCTCTACTCTGTCTCTACTCTCTCCTCACTCTCTCTCTAGTCTGTCTCTACTCTCTCTCCTCTATGTCTCTACTCTCTCTCCTCTCTGTCTCTACTCTCTCCTCTATCTATATCTACCCTGTATCTACCGTTTCCCCACTCTCTCTACTCTGTCTCTACTCTCTTTCCTCTCTCTCTCTACTCTGTCTCTACTCTCTCTCTACTATGTTTCTATTTTCTCTCCTCTCTCTCTCTACTCTGTCTCTACTGTCTCCCCTCTCTCTCTCTACTCTGTCTCTACCCTCTCTGCTCTCTGTCTCTATTCTCTCTCCTCTCTCTCTCTACTCTGTCTCTATTCTCTCCTCTCTCTCTTTACTCTGTCTCTATTATCTCCTCTCTCTCTCTCTACTCTGTCTCTACTCTCTCTCCCCTCTGTCTCTATTCTCTCTCCTCTCTCTCTCTACTCTGTATCTACTGCCTCCCCTCTCTCTCTCTACTATGTCTATATTCTCTCTACACTCTCTCTACTCTCTCTCTACTCTCTCTCCTCTCTGTCTCTATTCTCTCTTCTCTCTCTCTACTCTGTCTCTACTTTCTCTCCCCTCTGTCTCTACTCTCTCTCCTCTCCTCTCTGTCTCTATTCTCTCTCCTCTCTCTACCCTGTCTCTACTCTATCTCCTCTATCTCTACTCTGTCTCTACTCTCTCTCCCCTCTGTCTCTATTCTCTCTCCTCTCTCTCTCTCTACTCTGTGTCTACTGCCTCCCTCTCTCTCTACTATGTCTCTATTCTCTCTACACTCTCTCTCTACTCTGTCTCTACTCTGTCTCTACTCTGTCTCTACTCTCTCTCCTCTCTGTCTCTACTCTCTCTCCCCTCTGTCTCTATTCTCTCTTCTCTTTCTCTATTCTGTGTGTACTGCCTCCCCTCTCTCTCTCTCTACTATGTCTCTACTTTCTCTACGCTCTCTCTACTCTGTCTCTACTCTCTCTACTATGTCTCTACTTTCTCTACGCTCTCTCTACTCTGTCTCTACTCTCTCTACTATGTCTCTACTTTCTCTACGCTCTCTCTACTCTGTCTCAACTCTCACTCCTCTCTCTCTACGGTGTTTCTACTCTCTCTATTCTCTCTCTACTTTCTCTCTACTCTCTTTCTCTACTCTATCTCTATCTCTCTCTTCTCTCTCTCTCTTCTCTGTCTCTACTCTCTCTCTCTACTCTGTCTCTACTCTGTCTCTACTCTCACTCCTCTCTCACCCTCTTTCTCTACTCCCTCTCCTCCTCCTCTCTCTCTACTCTGTCTCTGCTCTCTCTCCTCTCTCTCACTACCCTGCTTATACTTTCTCTCCTCTCTCTAATCTGTCTCCACCCTCTCCTCTCTATCACTATTCTGTATCTACTGTCTCCCCTCTTTCTCTACTCTGTCTCTACTCTCTCCTCTCTCTCTACTCTGTCTCTATTCTCTCTCCTCTCTCTTTACTTTGTCTCTACTTTCTTTCCTCTCTCTCTACTCTCTTGTCTCTATCTACTCTGTATCTACTGTTTTCCCACTCTCTGTACTCTGTCTCTACTCTCTTTCCTCTCTCTCTCTCTCTACTCTGTCTCTATTCTCTCCTCTCTCTCTACTCTGTATCTACTGTTTCCCCATTCTCTCTACTCTGTCTCTACACTCTCCTCTCTCTCTCTCTAGTCTGTCTCTACTCTCTCTCCTCTATGTCTCTACTCTCTCTCCTCTCTGTCTCTACTCTCTCCTCTATCTATATCTACCCTGTATCTACCGCTTCCCCACTCTCTCTACTCTGTCTCTACTCTCTTTCCTCTCTCTCTCTCTACTCTGTCTCTACTCTCTCTCTACTATGTTTCTATTTTCTCTCCTCTCTCTCTCTACTCTGTCTCTACTGTCTCCCCTCTCTCTCTCTACTCTGTCTCTACCCTCTCTGCTCTCTGTCTCTATTCTCTCTCCTCTCTCTCTCTACTCTGTCTCTATTCTCTCCTCTCTCTCTTTACTCTGTCTCTATTATCTCCTCTCTCTCTCTCTACTCTGCCTCTACTCTCTCTCCCCTCTGTCTCTATTCTCTCTCCTCTCTCTCTCTCTACTCTGTGTCTACTGCCTCCCCTCTCTCTCTCTACTATGTCTCTATTCTCTCTACACTCTCTCTCTACTCTGTCTCTACTCTGTCTCTACTCTCTCTCCTCTCTGTCTCTATTCTCTCTTCTCTCTCTCTACTCTGTCTCTACTCTCTCTCCCCTCTGTCTCTATTCTCTCTTCTCTTTCTCTATTCTGTGTGTACTGCCTCCCCCCTCTCTCTCTACTATGTCTCTATTCTCTCTACTCTCTCTATATCTGTCTCTACTCTCTCTCCTCTCTGTCTCTATTCTCTCTCCTCTCTCTCTCTCTCTACTCTGTCTCTACTCTCTCTCCCCTATGTCTCTATTCTCTCTCCTCTCTCTCTACTCTGTATCTACTGCCTCCCCCTCTCTCTCTACTATGTCTCTATTCTCTCTACTCTCTCTCTCTCTACTCTGTCTCTACTCTCTCCTCTCTGTCTCTATTCTCTCTCCTCTCTCCTCTCTCTCTCTACTCTGTCTCTACTCTCTCTCCCCTCTGTCTCTATTCTCTCTCCTCTCTCTCTACTCTGTATCTACTGCCTCCCCTCTGTCTCTACTCTCTCTCCTCTCTGTCTCTACTCTCTCCTCTCTCTCTCTCTTCTCTGTATCTACTGCCTCCCCTCTCTCTCTCTACTCTGTATCTACTGCCTCCCCTCTCTCTCAACTTACATTTCTCATCTTTCATGTCTCAGCTCTCCCTCCGCTCTTTCCGCCCATTCGCTCATTTGTATCTTTCTTATCCTTTCTCGTTTTTATAACTATTCTCTCTCTTTAGGTCATTTCTCTTCACTCTATCTTTTCTCTTCTCATTCTCTCACCTTTTTTCACTCCCCTCACTCTCAAATCTATCTCTCATATCCCTCTCCTCTTTATTTTCTTTAATTTCTCACCTCTCTCTCTCTCTTTCACTCTTCACTTTCTCTCATTTACAAAAGGCAAAGAAGTGTTCTCATATCTTAGAAATTAGAAGACAAGTGAAAGTTGCTTAGTCTTCATTATACCCACACACATAGAGAAGACAAGGGAAAGTTGCTTAGTCTTCATTATACCCACACACATAGAGAAGACAAGTGAAAGTTGCTTAGTCTTCATTATACCCACACACATAGAGAAGACAAGTGAAAGTTGCTTAGTCTTCATTATACCCACACACATAGAGAAGACAAGTGAAAGTTGCTTAGTCTTCATTATACCCACACACATAGAGAAGACAAGTGAAAGTTGCTTAGTCTTCATTATACCCACAGACATAAAAAGCAACACCTATTCATCCTAGTTGTTCTCTTTCTTAAAACCCGAAGGAAAATTAATTCTTTGCGAACCTTTAACTTCTATCGCTTCACATACATGGCTTAAACACCTCGCCTCTACAGCTCATCCCCTCTCCTCTCTGCAGGCATTTAAAGTGCTTGTTATATTTATTTTTAGAACGTCTCTTCATAGAGTCAAACGTTGATGTGGGAGATCTAGTGTTTTGTATATTTATATTGAGACCTCTACATCTAACTTTATTGAGTTATTTGAGGGTCATCATCGTTCCACTTCGAACACGGTTATGGATATGTAAGACCCCGGTATCACTGCAAACAAATTAAAATCGTTAATTGCTCAACCCCCCGTGCCAGTAGAATTATCAGAACTAATATCTCATCTCAAAAACAAAGAAAGGTGGCTGCAGTTCCCATCACAGTAGTCTCAGCATACGCTAAAAGACATAAAGAGAAACCGCACAAAAAGTGAACACAGCCATCTGTTCTCCAAACATGTCCTTATGTGCTCAGATTTCGTCCTCAGCAAGTCCTGTATGGTCCAGCGACTGGGGACTCAAGCTCGTCTTTAACTTTATTATTATTATAGTCCGTTCAGAAATTCATAATCACACCTGAATTAGCTTTGCGCGATAACCGCTTGTTATTTTGCTTACACATTTTGCATGCAATCTTAGAATATTAATGACGCAAATATTTTGGTCTTTTTTATTCCACAAACACAACAGATTTTGCACATCAGCGAATTCCTTTGATCTTTTATGACGATATCACACAAGTTGATTCAAATTTTAGAGTTTACAGTAATCGTGATGAATTGTCCAGTTTACAGCAATTCTTGTCAGAGGCGTAACTACATAGTGCTTAATTGTGGATGTTGTTCGTTATGTGTATTTGCAAACATGAATTCAATTGGTTACAATTAGTCTTGTCCTCCGGTCACCATTAGACCCCAGGACGTCCTAACTGCAGCTGGAATTGAATTCATCTTAATTTTAATCATTCCGAATCTGACGATTCCAAGAGGTTGATAATCATTACTGGCTGGACAAATAGTAATCCATCTCGTTTCCAGTACTCATCTTCCACCCGCAACACATGTTCAACACACTTCTTTTGCATAGTTATAAATTTGCATTTCAAACTCATTGTAATTTAGATATAGATGTTAGTATTTAAAGTCAACAAATTGTCTACTCAGTCTTCACAAAATTAATAAAGATACGCCTTCCCTTCGGTAATTAATGCCCAGGCCGTGGTGCGTCATGTCGTTCAATAACAATTCAGTTTTGTGCACGGGATTTTCCTGAAGTTAGTGTTTCTGCAATAGCCAAACTATTCTACGTCAACGACCGCACCAAATTAATGTATATATCCTAAAATGGTCTCAAATTCGAACAGGGTGAATTTAATATACCCTAAAGAAGAAAACTTTTAAACTAGATCAAATTTCTCAGAGCAAAAAATATTTCTATATCGTCATCAATATTCTAAGATTCCATGCAAAATGTGAAACCAAAATAACAAGCGGTTATCACGCAAAACTAATTCAGGTGTGATTATGAATTTCTTAACGGACTATAGTATCAGGTCATCAATACACTGTTTAATGCATTTTAAATATTTGCAATCTTCCGTTTTGTTCTCGTTTGGAGACAGTATGAGTTAACACTTAGGTTTGTGTACATTTGTCTTATCTGTTCCAGAAACATCAGTTTTTAGTTATTTTATTGAGTCTTTTTCAACTATGGTTCTGTTATAGGTCCAGCTTTTAATAACGACATTAACAAAAATAGTTTCAAGCAAAGATGTTTCAGTTGGAGCCAGGATTTGAGCACCATACCAGAGATGATTGCACATAGAAGGATGTTGTTGTTGCCCTACTCAGTATTCTGTGTAACTGTGGTATCAGGTAAACTTCTCAATTCGTGACCACATTCATCATCATCATCATCAAGTACCGGGCCTGCTGGCGTAGGTGATCATGTCCCTCCACAACTTTCTATCTCGACAGTTATTTATAATTTCTGTTGTTGACCTTCTGCCAAGCCATTCTCTGAAGCTGTCTTGCATCTTTTCTCTTTACTTCCCTCTATCTCTTTGTCCCTCAATTTTCCCGGTTGTTACAATATATTCCAGCTGTTCTCTTCTCATTACATGGCCAAAAAATGATAATTGTTTCTTCCTAATATTGGAAATTAGCTCTCTTTTTGCTTTGGCCTCTTTCAGAACGTGATCACATTAAAGGAGAAAAAAGAAGCAAGAAGTGAAGACGTAGCACACATGTTGTCTTATTAAACGTTCCTAAGTGTTGCACTAATGTTTTAATTGCATTATGTGCTCACGGTTGATGCACTATTTATTTAACTGATTGTACAACTTCATTTCATGTTCCCTTTGGCGCATGTTTGAAATGAAACTGTTGTAGGATCACAATGAATATTTAATGGGAATGAGCTTCAAATGTTGAATTCTTAATACTTCATTTAGGCCTGCCTCAAGTGCATGAGAGTTAATGCTGATTGTGAAGCAATAATAAATATTAATGGTTAGCTTGCTGTTGCACTTAATGTTTTCTTTGTTGTTTGTAATTATCATCATCATAGGCCATACCATTTGACATAGATAACCACGTCATTCAACAACTCTTTGTCCTCAGAACAGCGTATAAGTTCTGTCGTTAACAGTTTTCTGAACCACGACACCCAGCTATCTAGTATCTTCTCTTCTTTATCATTAGTAACATCTCATTTCCTGTATTTTACCGGTTAGAACCAAGTATCCCAACTTTCCATTTCGCAAGATGTAAAAGTAGTAAAGTAAAGTACCCCCGTCACGCCAAGTGGCGTATAGGGAATATGGTGTTAGTGACCATAAATTTTAAAGACCTTCGGCACATGATTTTGGGGTAATGTGGTCGGTATTACGTCCGGGCCGCTTTACTTTCTCAGAAAAAATCCGGTACCCATTAAAGGCTGGGTGAACCCACAGCCGTCGGTTGGGATCGAGCCCTACCTCTTGTCCTTTGTAATCCAATTCACTAACCATTGAGCTATTTAGCAAGATGTGATTTATAAATATATGTTGTTTCTTTCTCATATTTCTTTGGAGCTCTTTTTCATTTTTTTTTTTTTTTAGAATTTTCTGGTTGGTCTTTTTGGCTGCTCAGGGATTTTCCATGACATGCCATCTCTGTGGCCTGTCCTGTCCTCTGTTTGTCTAGTGCCTATGATTAAATGTGTTGTTAAGTCGTAGATGTTTATGAAGAATGTAGTAACAGAACAATGATCTAGACTGGTCTCCGAGGTGCTTGTTGAGATCGAGAAGTTCTAAAGTGTGTGTGTCGTTGACACAGCAGACAACTACTACACATTAGCAGTTGATTCGGCTTGATCAAGTATCTTAGAATCTTCTGTGTAGTAGTTGATTCGGCTTGATCAAGTATCTTAGAATCTTCTGGGCTGTGTTAATGAATAACATTAAAAGATTAACATTAAAACAAAAAATCAGTGCTAAAACTAAGAATACCAAAATGTTATATTTTTTCAACATTACAGTTCAATACAAAATTGAAGGCTTTGAACTGTGAACTGATAGAAGAATAGGATGAATTGGGCAGTAAGAAAAGAAAACAAATGATGAAGTCTTAAAACAACTAGAAAGAAGAGAATAAATACAATTAAAACAAGATAAATTAGATTTGTGAGGCATGCAAAAGGCACAGCAGCCTACTAAGAGCAATCGTAGAAAGGTAAAAGAGACAGAGGCGGACCAAGATTAACATGAGCGAGTAACATCAAAAGATGGACAAGTCAACCTATGACAACCAGCACTATCAAAGGAAGAGACAGAACGGAATGGCGCTCCATGGTAGCCAACTTTCGATGCGGAGACAGCACTCAACAATCATGATTACAAGAAAAACCGCAGACCTATTTACAAGCCAAAGCTTGTGAGTTAAATCATCTCACAGTATAGTGCTTTGCTACAGCTAATTTTTTTTACTTGCTGACCTTATATAATTATTTCAACACATTTATGACTAATTTGAGCTGTATCTCTCACATGTTCCAACAACAACAGTTACCACCAACCAGACGTCAGGATTTCAGTCCCAAATATTGGATTTTTTTTTTCTAATGCGGCTTTGGAATTCATTCAACCTCTAAGAAATCTATTCATCCATCCATCCATCCATCCATCCATCCATCCATCCATCCATCCATCCATCCATCCATCCATCTTCCATTCATCCATCCATCCATCCATCCACCCATCCATCCATCCATCCATCCATCCATCCATCCATCCATCCATCCATCCATCCATCCATCCGTCTATCTGTCTATCTATCTATCTATCTATCTATCTGTCTATCTGTCTATCTGTCTATCTATCTATCTATCTATCTATCTATCTATTCTATCTATCTATCTATCTATCTATCTATCTATCTATCTATCTATCTATCTATCTATCTATCTATCTATCTATCTATCTATCTATCTATCTATCTATCTATCTATCTATCTATCTATCTATCTATCTATCTATCTATCTATCTATCTATCTATCTATCTATCTATCTATCTATCTATCTATCTATCTATCTATCTATCTATCTATCTATCTATCTATCTATCTATCTGTCTGTCTGTCTGTCTGTCTGTCTGTCTGTCTGTCTGTCTGTCTGTCTGTCTGTCTGTCTGTCTGTCTATATATCTATCTATCTATCTATCTTTCCAGTGTGACAATACACGAGAATGTGCCCATGAATGACTTTGTAGGCACCGGTATCCACTCCCTCGCCAGCGTTGATATTGGTAAGCGTGTTTGATGACATCTTCTGCTCGGTCCACCCATGATTTGCTTCTTTTCGGCCTTCATCTGTACTTATTTTCAGGTACAATCGTGCCTCCAGATCTTGATCCTGTCATCCATGTTTGGAAAGTCAAGAATATACCTCATTGCTACACAGGGAGTGTCCCTCGTACATCCCAAGAAAATGCGCATGGCTTCATTCTTTATTTTCTCCAGCCTGTCAATTTGTTTCGTGCTGACAGTAAGAATTGCTACGGCCTACTCGATTGGTGCGAGGTCTAGCCCCTGGAAAATACCGGTATGTAGTCTCTGTTCGATGTTGGCAGCTGCCATGATCTTCAAGGCGGCTAATCCTTTGTGTGATTTTATTGTCACTGAAAACACAGGATGCAATCAAACTTAATCTGGCCACTCTAAATGCTGACATTAAACTCTTTGGCCAGTTTTTGCAAGTCGTCGTCAGCTAAATTGCCTATGGTGTCGTACCGAACACCATCTGAACCAGGAGCAGTGTTGTGTGACCTTTTAAGTGTTGTGCGAAATGTATCGGTGGTGGTTGTGAAGATCTTCTCCCAGCACTACATCCTCACACAATTCTGAAATGGAACCCCCTCACCACCCCCTCCCCCATTACTCGTTCTGACAGCCTCATTTCTTTGATCAGTCTGCTCAATGTAGCGGGCCAGCAGGGCCTTCCCTTTGCTCTCATCAGATGTGTGCCATATCTGGCCTGTGCTCTGGAAGTCTGGTATGCCTCTGTGTCTTGTGCCATTCATGCTCTGATGTAGGCGCCAGAATGTGGCTAGCGATTGTTCTGAGCACCCTGAACATCATTAATGGCCGACCTCTTCTTTGAGACGCTTCAAGAGCTCTGGTTGTGTACTTCCATTCTTTCTGGATTTCTGCCATGTCTTGACCGTTTGTCTCTTGTTCCGCCAAGCTTTCTCGGCTTCAACATTCCACCAGGATGGCTTTGTTCATTTCTCCTGATGACATATGGATAGTGATATTTTCAGTGGAAATATAGTTTTTTTTAATATTCATATGTAATCCATATTATTTGCTTGTCATGTTTATTTCATTAAGTAATTGTTGTATATATTTAGGATTTTCTGCTAGTAGTATCATCAGCATATCTTAGGTTATTGATTATCTTTCCATTAATGTTTAGGCCTGGCATCACTGTGATGTTTTTAAAGGTTGCTCAGTGTATAGATTGAACAAGCTTGGTGATAGGATGCATCCGGTCTTATTCTTCTTTTTATATCCATGGGTGTAGAGTTCTCGTTGTTATATTTTATTATTGTTGTTTGCTCCAGTATAAATTACATATTTGTCGTATGTCTGTGTAATCTAGATGTATATCTTTTATGCGGTCTATAAGTTGTTTATAATGAATTGTATCAAATGATTTGGTGCAGTCTATGAAGCAGATTGTATTTGTTTGTTTACTTCTATGTACTTTTCGATTAATGTCATCGTGCATAGTGTGGCTTTTTTTTGTCCCACTATTTTTCCTAAATCCAAAATGTTGTTCTTCAAATTCAATATTGATTTTATTCTGAATCATTCCGTGTAAAACTTTAAAGAAGATTTTTGTTACCTGACTCATTACGCGTAATTTCTAAAGTCACTGCATTCAACAGCACCATTCTTTTTAGGCAATGCAATGCAATTTGATATTTTTGTTCATTTGGTATGTATCCTGTTTGGTATATGTCGTTGCATATGTCTGTGATCACTTCAATGCCATAACTTCTAGTGCCATTACCATGTCTATCTGTAATTTATCAGAACCTGCAGCTTTTCCTTTGTCATTGCTTGAATAGTTGTTTCCACTTCAGATTTTAAGATTGTATAGCCTGATGGAAATTGTATAATTGCTTTCATTTCCCTTTTGTCATAAAATTATTCTGTTATATACTCCTGCCATCTATCTATTATTTCTTTGTTGTCTGTTAGCATTTGTTATCATTTTTATTTATTTATTTTTTTTTTGCAATACATCCACTTTCTGTGTATTTAAAAAAAAATGTCATAGTCATTCTCTTTATTTCTGTGTTTATCTATCCCTCTTAAATCTGTATTTATTCTATATAGTATTACCTTCTAGACATCTTTGGCTCAGCCAGTCCTCTTTAGCCTTTTTCTATATTTTGCTTTTATCATTATCTATTTTGTTGTATTGGATAGTGTACTATGATTATCTTCTTTCTTCCATTTATTCCAAGATTGGTAGTCTCCATATATCCTGTATAAAATCAATGGAACATTCATGTTTACCTATGTCTTGTTAAATACACCGATTCAACTACAACACACGCCTCAATCCCCCCCCCTCACTTTTCTATCGGTGAGTTTTGGCTCCCTGTTCTAATTATATCTTCTTTTGTTATCCACATCTACTTACATCACAGCCCGTCCCTAAAATCACTAACAATCCATTTAAATTCTCCTATTAAATTCCGTCTCTTAAAAATCCATTTAAATTCTCCTATTAAATTCCGTCTCTTAAAAATCCATTTAAATTCTCCTATTAAATTCCGTCTCTTAAAAATCCATTTAAATTCTCCTATTAAATTCCGCCTCTTAAAAATCCATTTAAATTCTCCTATTAAATTCCGTCTCTTAAAAAATCCATTTAAATTCTATTAAATTTCGTCTCTTAAAAATCCATTAAAATTTTCCTATTAAATTCCATCTCTTAAAAATCCATTAAAATTTACCCACAATGACATACTGGCAACCATATTATTAGACACAGTTATCTCTGACCACTTTTAATATTTTCTTTATATTTCACTATATACAACCTTTTGTGTCAGGGGCGTCAACCCTCAGATCTATTTCCATTTTTTTATTAATATTCTTATATAACACCCTTTTGCGACAAGCACGAGAACCGTCTGGTCACTTTAATATCTTTTTCTACATCCCTATCTAAAACATTTTGCCACAGGGGCGACACACCACACTCTACAATCCGGCTCCATTCACGCCACTATCTTTCTTCAACCTGTCAGCTTGGGGGGGGGGGGGAAGTGGGGGGTCACATTCTTTACTGTCCCACCTAAAATTATTGATAATCAATTGAAATCACCCACCATTCTATGTTAATCTACCCTAAATCAGCCAACTCGCATCATATAACATTCACTAAATCAGTCCAATTTGGTTCTTACATTAAGGACCAGCTTTGTTTGTTACATATCTTACCACACCTCACTATTCATCCCCACAATCACTAAGATTCCATTAAAATGTCTTTAAAGTACAATTTGGAAAAAAATCAGTTGGTCATCTATGAGTCAGCCAATATTTATTCTTCTTATGTATTTATATGTAATTCTGTATTACCCCCACATCACACATACCTTTCAGTGACTCTAAAGACCCATTTAAGGCCTTTGGCGTCTTGACAGATGGTTTGTAGCAAGCAATCATGATAAGTCAGTAGTTTGGTAAAGCATTAGTGTCTCATACTGGGTGCTGCTTTACTGAACATCATCTCTCGTGGCTGAATTTGCCAATCCTGGACAGATAGATCCATTCATAGAACGAGCAAGGTGTATTTGCGGTACCTGGCCTTGCCTTTTTTCTCTTGTGCCTTTTGTCTTCTGAATTTGATATCAGCACCATTTTTCTTGGTATCTTCCTCTTCTTCTTCTTTTCTCTTTCACTGATACCTATGAAACAGGGAATAGATGAGGGTGTGTGAAACGGGTGTGTAGCGGGGCAACAAGAGAAACAGAGTATTGATGAGAGTTGATTGAAACAGACGATATTAGTAGAGAAATAATAAACATCTAGGGGAGACAAGCAGAAGTGGTCAGGTGTGAGTGAGTGAACTGTTTTATAGAGAAATGCGAAATAAGCGTGAATGGGTGAGATGTTTTCAGGGGAAGTGGGGAGTTGAGAATAGACGTAGATTTTAAAGTCAGTGTGCATTTGAGCCGGGTCCAGTGCGGACGTCTAGAGAAATCTAGTTAGCTTACCGCGGACTAGAAAGGAGTTGTAAATAGATGAAAGTTAAGACAGATATAGGGCGACAGCCAATTAGTTTAGTTATCCTATTTCCAGGAGTTGTGATTGTTAGTTACTAAATGTTGTGTTAGATATGGCAAGATAGAATAGGTGTGAGTGTCACTGTTAAGGTTAGGGTTACCTTAGCGGCAACGAAACTGATTGTGAATCAGTGGAATTGACACAGTAGAACATTGTTGGAAACTTGTTAAGTGTCCAGCGCTCGCCGACTTTGAGGGAGTCGTAGAGCAAGATTTATGAAGAATATAGAATCAGTGGGATTGTCACTGTTAAGGTTAGGGTTACCTTAGTGGCAAAGAAACTGATTGTGCATCAATGAAAGTGACACAGTAGAACATTGTTGGAAACTTGTTAAGTGTCCAGCGCTCGCCGACTTTGAGAAAGTCGTGGAGCAAGACTTATGAAGAATCTAGAAGTGTGATTGTAGCTGTTAAGGTTAGCGTTACCTTCTCGGCATAGAAGCTGATTGCGAATCAGTGCAATCGACACGTTGTTGGATAATCTCGCTGACTTCGAGGAAGTCGTGGCGGGAAAGTTTAGGAAGCTTATGACAAAGCTTCTACCATGAAGAGAGACTTTTATCGATCGTGTAGATCGTCCACATCATTGGGAAACTTCAAGTAAGGGTCCTCAGAGACTTGGGAGCTTATGACTAGCTTCTACCATGAAGAGAGACTTTCATCGATCGTGTAGATCGTACACATCATTGGGAAACTTCAAGTAAGGGTCCTCAGAGACTTGGGAGCTTATGACTAGCTTCTATGACACACTATTGAACTTGTTAGTCAAGTAGATTACATAGAGTTGGGAACTCGACAATAGAGTTCCACCGAGTTTGGGCTAAAGTAGCAGTCCATGAGAAGTGCACCTGAGGGTGGCACTAATGTTAGTTCAGGGAGGGAATTGTCACTGTGAATATATGTACTGTTAATTTGTGAAATGTGTTTACATGATCCGGACATGTGCCTTGTCAAATAAAGATGTTTTGTGTGTAGTCAGGACTTGAGTCATTAAAACATCTTCAGTGTTACAACCATCTAGCGAGTGAACGAGCTGGGAGAATCGCGGGGGAATTGATAAGTTACAACGTGAAGTACTACACTATAGATCATAACGGTCCAAGGAGAGTCGCAACAGAATGACGTGAAGTACGAGGCATCAATCATGGCGGTCCAAAAGACTGACATGGCAGCTTGAGAACGGGGCAGATCATCAGAGTGGCGAGGAACTCGTCATTCAGCAATCCGGCCATAAGCAGCATCACGAGCCCTCGCTCATCGTGCTAAAGCACCTCTGGTACTCGGGCTCGTGGTGAAGAGGAGTGATCTCAATCTCAAGGGGACGAGAGGTCAGTCGATCGTTCATGAATCGTCATTTCATCGGTCACGACATTGATCAGTCAAGTTGATCATCAAGGTCATAAGAAGTTGATTATCAAGTATTAGTGTTTGGGCTCTCTGTTTTCATTATTACATCACGCTGGAGAGCTCTCTCAGCGCAGCTCATTCTCTCGAGGACTCTAACAATTTCATTATTACATTGGTGGCTGATCAACGCTAGATCGGTTGCAACAAGACAACTGAAAGGCACAAAGAGAGAAAGAGAGAAAAATGTGTTTAAGTATTCTAAGGATCATCGAGGATGTGATTCAGTAATTAGTTAATTAAATTGATTGAAAGATAATATGTGAATGGAAGAGTGATTGAAAAAGAGACAAATTACTAACAAATGAGTGTGATAAAGAAGTATTGGAGTCATGTGTGTCGAACATTTTTGTAGATAGAATAGAGTTAACGGATGAAGAATTAAAGGAAGGGGGTAGAATAGGAAAATGAGTAGGATTTAAATTGATAGACACACATGGCTAGAATACAGGAAAGAAAGAAATAAGTTGTGTGAGATAAGTCAAACAATTGAAAGAGTTTGACATGAGATGTAAGAGTATTGTGTAGAAGGCTGGAATTTTTTTTGTTGTATGGTTGTAAAAGGTATATGGTTAATATGCCAATTGAGAAAACATCGACAAGAAAAGGGAAATAATTCAGAATGAATTTTTTGTGTGTGTATTGTTGGTAAATGTATATTGTTAAGATATCAATAGAAAAACCTTTACAAGAAAGGGGGAAATAATTAGCAAATAAGGTATTGTATAAAATGATGAATTTTTTTTTTAAATGATTGTTGCTAAAGGTATATTATTAATTTGGCAATAGAAAACCTCTACAAAGAAAGGAAATAATGAGCAAATGAGGTATTATGTAAAATGCTGAATTATTTTATGTTGTAAAGAGATATAAGTGAACGTATCAATAGGAAGACCTATGCAAAGAGGGAAAAGATAATTAACAAATGGAGAATATATCTCAGGAAGGGTACTTGTGGAAGCGGTGCAAAAGATGGGAGAAGTGATTGAAAGATTAAGTGGTAGTTTGCAGATGCAGGAAATAACAGGTAGAATACCAATATTTGAGGGACAAGTAGAAACGTTTGAAAATTGGATACAAGCAATTGAGTTCTGGGGTAATAGAAAAAGGTTAAATCAAATAGAATGGAAAGACTTGGCAGTGGCCACAAGTCAAGGGGCAGTGCTAGCGTGTGTAAGGAGAAGAGTTGAAGATAGAAATGAAGAACCATGGCAGGAATTTAAGTCATATTTAGCAAGTAGATATGGGAGATTTCAGGATGAGCAGCATGCGCTAATGGAGTTAAAGAGAGTAAGGCAAGAAAGGTATGAAACGGTACAAGAGTATGGGGAAAGGATAAGGGAGATGGCTGAAAGAGGATTTGGCAAAGGGGTTGAGTCAGAGCAGGTAGACAAGATACTGATAGCGACATTGATAGAGGGAGTAAGGGATAAAGGGTTAAGGTTAACATTATCAAGGAAAAAGAACATGAAATTGTTGCAGTTATTAGAAATAGCAGTTGAAGAAGAAGGGTTAGTAAGAAGATTTCAAGAACATAGTCAACAAAGAGAAAAAGGGGGGATAGAAAGACAAGACAGTCCGATGGAAGTAGACCATTTTAGGAGAAGGGATGAGCAACGAGAAGGTAGACAAATAGTGAATAGCATACAAGAGAGAAGAACATGCTATAGATGTGGGAAGATAGGACATATAAAATATGAGTGTAAACAAGGAAGTATGAGACAAAGAAGAGGACAGGTAATAGAGGTAGGGGAGACAAGAAGATGTTATGGATGTGGCAAAGTAGGGCATTTAGTGGGTAGGTGTAGAGATAATATAAGGTACGGGAGGTATAATTAGCAAGAAGTGGTAAGGAATAATAGTCTGGAAGTTATTACAGATGTTTAAATAACTTGCGGAAGGTATAAGGCAGTGAAACAGGGAATAGATGAGGGTGTGTGAAACGGGTGTGTAGCGGGGCAACAAGAGAAACAGAGTATTGATGAGAGTTGATTGAAACAGACGATATTAGTAGAGAAATAATAAACATCTAGGGGAGACAAGCAGAAGTGGTCAGGTGTGAGTGAGTGAACTGTTTTATAGAGAAATGCGAAATAAGCGTGAATGGGTGAGATGTTTTCAGGGGAAGTGGGGAGTTGAGAATAGACGTAGATTTTAAAGTCAGTGTGCATTTGAGCCGGGTCCAGTGCGGACGTCTAGAGAAATCTAGTTAGCTTACCGCGGACTAGAAAGGAGTTGTAAATAGATGAAAGTTAAGACAGATATAGGGCGACAGCCAATTAGTTTAGTTATCCTATTTCCAGGAGTTGTGATTGTTAGTTACTAAATGTTGTGTTAGATATGGCAAGATAGAATAGGTGTGAGTGTCACTGTTAAGGTTAGGGTTACCTTAGCGGCAACGAAACTGATTGTGAATCAGTGGAATTGACACAGTAGAACATTGTTGGAAACTTGGTAAGTGTCCAGCGCTCGCCGACTTTGAGGGAGTCGTAGAGCAAGATTTATGAAGAATATAGAATCAGTGGGATTGTCACTGTTAAGGTTAGGGTTACCTTAGTGGCAAAGAAACTGATTGTGCATCAATGAAAGTGACACAGTAGAACATTGTTGGAAACTTGTTAAGTGTCCAGCGCTCGCCGACTTTGAGAAAGTCGTGGAGCAAGACTTATGAAGAATCTAGAAGTGTGATTGTAGCTGTTAAGGTTAGCGTTACCTTCTCGGCATAGAAGCTGATTGCGAATCAGTGCAATCGACACGTTGTTGGATAATCTCGCTGACTTCGAGGAAGTCGTGGCGGGAAAGTTTAGGAAGCTTATGACAAAGCTTCTACCATGAAGAGAGACTTTTATCGATCGTGTAGATCGTACACATCATTGGGAAACTTCAAGTAAGGGTCCTCAGAGACTTGGGAGCTTATGACTAGCTTCTATGACACACTATTGAACTTGTTAGTCAAGTAGATTACATAGAGTTGGGAACTCGACAATAGAGTTCCACCGAGTTTGGGCTAAAGTAGCAGTCCATGAGAAGTGCACCTGAGGGTGGCACTAATGTTAGTTCAGGGGGGAATTGTCACTGTGAATATATGTACTGTTAATTTGTGAAATGTGTTTACATGATCCGGACATGTGCCTTGTCAAATAAAGATGTTTTGTGTGTAGTCAGGACTTGAGTTGAGTCATTAAAACATCTTCAGTGTTACAACCATCTAGCGAGTGAACGAGCTGGGAGAATCGCGGGGGAATTGATAAGTTACAACGTGAAGTACTACACTATAGATCATAACGGTCCAAGGAGAGTCGCAACAGAATGACGTGAAGTACGAGGCATCAATCATGGCGGTCCAAAAGACTGGCATGGCAGCTTGAGAACGGGGCAGATCATCAGAGTGGCGAGGAACTCGTCATTCAGCAATCCGGCCATAAGCAGCATCACGAGCCCTCGCTCATCGTGCTAAAGCACCTCTGGTACTCGGGCTCGTGGTGAAGAGGAGTGATCTCAATCTCAAGGGGACGAGAGGTCAGTCGATCGTTCATGAATCGTCATTTCATCGGTCACGACATTGATCAGTCAAGTTGATCATCAAGGTCATAAGAAGTTGATTATCAAGTATTAGTGTTTGGGCTCTCTGTTTTCATTATTACATCACGCTGGAGAGCTCTCTCAGCGCAGCTCATTCTCTCGAGGACTCGCAAAAGTTCATTATTACACCTAAAAGGTGTCGTGATTTATATCATTTGTCGTTCTTGTGCTGCTCGAATTGTCTGAATTAGTGATTTTCCTTTTTTGTTACATGTCTCTGTCACTGCATCTATCCATCTTCTTCTGGGTCTTCCTCTTGGTCTTTTCCCATGCATTCTCGAGAAGAACGCCCTTGATGGTGATTGGTGAGGATTCATTCTGACCAGGTGGCCGAACCATTTAAGTTTTTGTTGTTCTATATATTCTTGGCAGGGTTTTGTTCCTACCATTTTTCTTATGGTTTCATTTGGTATTCTATCTCTTCTTGTGTTGTTTGTTACTTTTCTCAAGCATCGCATCTCACATGTATTGATCTTTCTTAAATGTGATTTAGAAAGGGTCCATGTTTGACTTTCATAGCACAAAGTTGGTATGAAGATGCTATTTATCATTTGTTGTTTAGCTGGCATAGAAATGTTTGGATGTCTTAACAATGGTGAAAGCTGGTATGTGACAGCATTTGCTTTTTGTATTCTCATGTCAATTTCTCTGTCTAGTTTTCCATCTTCTGTGAACATTGCGCCTAAATACTTGAATTCCTCTACTTGTTTTATTTCTTTGTCTTTGATCTTGATGTTTAATGGGTGTCTCAATTTGCTTATTCTTATAGCCTCTGTTTTTGCTGTGTTAATTTTCATACTGTAGTTTGTGCAGCTTTTATCTAGAGATGTTAAATGCTGTTGTAGCAGGTTTTCATCCTCATATATTAGGCATTGGTCATCTCGAAGAGTAGCTCATTGATGTTGGAGTTTTCTACCTCTATGTTATTATTTGATTTGTCCTTGTTGTTGGTTGTTTCCTGATTTATTTTGTCCATATATATGAAGAAGAGGAGTGGTGAGAGAACACATCCTTGTCTTACTCCTGTTGTGACCTGAAACCATTCTGACTGACCTTCCGGTGTTCTGACGGCACTTTGACTGTTTTTATATAGTGCTATTATATTTTCTAGTAGTTGTCCTGCTACCCCGTATGTTTCTAAAGTTTGCCAAAGTTTGTTCCTGTCCACACGGTCAAACGCTTTTTCCTGATCTATAAACACTATATTTAGGTTTCTGTCATATTCTATTGTTTTTTCGCATAGTTGTCTCAATTTAAATATAGCATCAGTGCAGCTTTTGCCTTTTCTGAATCCGAATTGATTATTACTTAATTGTGGTTCTATTATGTATCTTACTCTCCTCTCTAATATTTTAGCAAACATTTTACCAACTTGACTCAATAGGGATATTCCTCTGTATATTTCACACTCCCTTTTACTTCCCTTATTCTTCCAAAATGGACAATGATAGCTTTTTGCCAATCGTCTGGGACTTTTCTTTCTTCCCAAGCCATATTGAATATGATAGTAAGCCAATCTATAGCTGTTTCCTTACAGGCTAGTAGCATTTCTGTTGTTATTCCATCTATACCAGCTGCTTTGTTCTTTTTATTCTGTTTCAATGCCCATTCTACTTCTGCTTTAAGTATATTCGGTTCCTGTTCATCATACTGCCTATGTTTAAACTCTTTATTTCCGTTTGTATTTACCTGGTTTAATAATTCCTTAAAGTATTCTCTCCATCTGATTATTATGTTTTTCCTGCTGCTGATTGGTCTACCTTTCTTGTCGTTTATTATAGTGTTATAGGAAGTTTAGGACTTCCGGTGTGTGACTGTGCTGGCAAAACGACACAATTTTCGATGGGAGTCAAATTTAAGTTATAAGTGAATTTCAATGCCCGTAGAAACAGAAATTCAAGCGTTCTTGTGCTATTTCAAATGGATTTTATATGTGATTTCTTGGTATAATGACATTAAATACACTTTCAAAAATGAAAAAAAAATCGGGTAACAATGGTTCGGCCATATGTTTTTATTTTATCATTGGTCACTCTGTACCCCCCCCCCCCACACCACCCATACCGTTCTGCCACCCTAAAAATCCATTAAGAGTCATTAACATACACTAAAATTAAATCTATGAACAAATGGTTCGGCTATATTTTAATTCCCCCCCCCTCCCTTACAACACTTACAACCCAGCCACCCCTCTCGCACCATTCCGCATAAAAACCCATTAAAACTCACTAAAATACAAATTTTAAAAAATCGGTCAATTATGAGTCGCCACTATTATCCTATTTAACTATTTTATCTCCCCCTTTCCTTTTAATATTCACGCTTATCTCCCCTTTTCACCGTTATCTCCATTTGATGTGTCCTTTGGTTTCCATCATGATCTTTAGGGAATCAGGGGTGTCCCACTGATATTTGGAGGTGTCTCTAGATCCATCCGTGTCCACCCCTATCCGTATCCATATCCATGTCCACCCCTATCCGTATCCATACCCGTGTCCATCCGTGTATCCATCGGTGTTCATAAGTTTCTGTCCATAACAAGTATATCTAGATCATATAATAATGCGGTTATAAACTACATCCCTCATTTCTGTTTCAAATTCTAGTCCAATATTAACCAATATCCATTTCAATATTAACAACTTAATGGATGGTCGAACTTGATGTGTTCCCATCCAGGAGAACAGGCTTTGAATCATGGTGGGGAAAAAAAATGTAAAGTACCCCCGTCACGCCAAGTGGCGTATAAGGGATATGGTATTAATGACCATAAATTTTACAGACCTTCGGCACATGATTTTTGGGGTAATGTGGTCGGTATTACGTGCCGCTTTACTTTCCCAGAAGAAAATCCGGTACCCATTAAAGTCTGGGTGAACCGGACGCAGTCGGTTGATATCGAACCCTACCTCTTGTAGTCCAGTTTACTGAGCTATCGCGGCTCCCTGAATCATGGTGGGTCATGTTTTTATTTTAATTGTGGTGAATTAAACATGATACAAGGAGACCATTTGGAGGACCTGGACTTTGCTGATGACATAGTTCTCATCAGCAATCAGATAAAAACGATGCAGGAAAACACAAATGAACTATCATCAATAGCCAGCAAAATTGGGCTTGAGGTCAATCATGAAAAGACTAAAGTCATGAAAAGTTTAATTCCAACAAGTGACAAAATATACATGGAAAACAAACCAGTAGAAGAGATCGATCACTTCATCTATCTTGGAAGTCACATTGATCGAGAAGGGGATACGAGCAAAGAAATTAGAATCAGACTGGCTAAAGCAGCAATGTCTTTCAGAAGCCTTGAAAAGTTGTGGAAATCAAAACTCATTAGCACAAACACAAAACTTAGGCTATTCAAATCAAATGTACTATCAACCCTTACGTATGCGTGTGAAAGCTGGAAAACAACAAGAGATATAGAAACAAAGTTGAACGCATTCGAAAATAAATGTCTAAGGAAAATACTTGGTATAGAATGGAACGAATTCAAAACAAACGAGGAAATTAGAGAAATCGCCAATCAACCACTAATATCTTCAGTAATAAAGAAAAGACGATGGTCATACGTTGGACATGTGATGAGAAGAGATAATAATCGAATAGCAAAGCAAGCCCTCATATGGGAAACAACAGGTAAAAGAAAAAGAGGAAGACCCAGGGAGACACTGAGAAGAACATTGATGAGAGAGGCAAGAGCAGCAGGAATCGGCTCCCTCAATGAGATAGAACTGCTTGCACAGAACAGAGACAGATGGCGAGATTTGATAAAATATCTTTAAAAGAAAACTGCTAGAACAAAAATTCATATAGGAGAAGGTGTATCTTGGTCTACGCCCTATGGGCCGGTTACGGCTCGAAAGGTCAATAGATAGATAGAATTAAACACTCTGATGCTAATGCTGATGCTGATGATACTGTTCTACTAGCAGAAAATCCTAAAGACCTACAACAATTGCTTAATGTGATAAACATAACAAGCAAAAAATATGGACTAGAAATGAATATCAAAAAGACTAAAACTATTATCATAAACAAAGAAAACTCTAAAGACCTACAATTAAATATCACAGTTGAGGGAATACATCTGGAGACAGTCCAGAGTTACAACTACCTGGGACATACTATAACCAGTGATGGAAAATGTAAAACTGAAATAAACAAAAAGAATTGGTATGGCAAAAAGTAATTTTAATGCCATGAAAAATATACTAACAACAAAACAAATATCAACAGGTCTGAAACTAAGAATAGCAAAATGTTACATCTTCTCAGTATTCCTGTATGGTGCAGAAACATGGACATTAGACAAGAAAACAGAACAGAAAATTAAAGCTTTTGAAATGTGGATTTATAGAAGAATAGGTAGAATTGGATGGAAACAAAAGATAACAAACGATAAAGTTTTAAAACAACTGAAAATAAACAGAGAACTACTAAATACAATTAAGACAAGACAAATGAAATTTGTGGGGCACGTTAAAAGACACAACAGCCTACTAAAAGTAACATTGGAAGGGAAAATACAAGGTAATAGAGGCAGAGGCAGACCAAGATTAATATCGACGAATAACATCAAAAGATGGACAAGTCAATCTATGACAGCCTGCAGCATTAAAACAAGAAACAGAGTAGAATGGCGATCCATGGTAGCCAACCTTAGTTGCGGAGAAGGCACTCGATGATGATGATGATGAAACACTCTGAGCAGAAGACCAGGAGCGATTCATGCGGCATGTATCCACTAGTCATATTCTTCTCTTTTCTCCATCGCCAGCCAGCCCTCAGAAATAAGATAATGTTATCAAGAAACTTATATAATGCTTGAAAACAGGTTTCGTGAAATGATCTCATATTATCAAGAAACTTATATATTGCTTGAAAACAGGTTTCGTGAAATGATCTCATATTATCAAGAAACTTATATATTGCTTGAAAACAGGTTTCGTGAAATGATCTCATATTATCAAGAAACTTATATATTGCTTGAAAACAGGTTTCGTGAAATGATCTCATATTATCAAGAAACTTATATATTGCTTGAAAACAGGTTTCGTGAAATGATCTCATATTATCAAGAAACTTATATATTGCTTGAAAACAGGCTTCTTGAAATGATGTCATATTACCTCGTCAGTGTTTCGGAGTTTGCGCTCCGTGCCTGCAATTCTAAAATCTTAATTGGAACGTTTTCCACTACTCAAAAACAGTTAGGTCACAGACAAACGTAATAATCTATAATAAACAAAAAGATAAAACAATTCACATTTTAAGATCACGGTTCTATCTTTCATATTCTTGTTTGCAATGTTCAAGCTAAAGTGATGTTGAGATAATAAAACTTGACAATTCTCATTTTCAACAGTTGCAAAATGTACAGATAAATAACACTAGGCAATTTTCATCTTCAACAGTTGTTATTAGTTCTATACACCTGCTAATTTTCCTCAGGTTACTAAACATATTTTTGCTGCACAAATGTTTCTTATTAACCGTGATTTATACAGGTATCTTTTGTCACTGTGCTCACAGTTTTTCATGTTTTTTATGTCACTATTATCAATAGTGGATCTTTTTTCCCTCGCTGCCTTGCACATTAGTATGTACATTATAATAGCTGTGCTTTTAATCGTTTTTTGCTTGTTTGAGCAACCGTATCGATGGCGTCAGTTGCTGCTTTACCAATTACTTCTGACATTCGACTATGTTGTGTCATCAGCGCATATCTACTTTTTTTGTGCTTTTTTATATTTATAATGAATCCTGACATTTTTTTTCTTCAAAATGTTCCGTAAACGTGATTTTTTTGTGTGTCTTGTCTTGTTCGTGCAAATATTGAAAAAAAGTAGTTAAAAATGGTATCTTACAGGTTGTGGACATTGAACAGGGCTAGCAATAAATCAGCGTTTCCATGTTAAAGTCCAACTCATGGGAACAACGGCAAGATACCAGAATGAGAAAATACATAAATTCGCACAAAATAGAGATGAGATTATTGTTAAGTTAAATTAGAGTCAGTAGCGTGCTCAGTAGTCTACAGCCTTGATGAGAGTGACTTCCCTTGAAGTGTGCTTGGATAATGTGTTTGATGTCTTTGATCAGGCGCTTCCTAACAGTTAACTTGTACCAAGCTGTCCACGATGTACATCCACAAGTGAGCCTGTTCAAGTACTGAAGCTGAGTGGTCAATTGTTGCAGTTGAAGACTGCGTAGAGACGACTTGTAAGATGTTAAGTAACAACTTCTTTATGTCTTCCTATGTTTCGCTGCAAGGCGCTTTCAGCAATGATTCTGTCACGACTTTCCAATATCTTTAGTTTATTTCACATAGCAAAAGCTGAGAATAACTTGAAATAAACAACGTCAAATGTAGAAACATCTTCCAGATAAAATAAAACAAATCTTCTCATGTGTGCTCAATATGCCCGATTATTACAATCTATAGTACAGCACACTTCAGTTTTGTTTTACAATAACATTGAATGGTTTATCTCATTGTAGATGTAAATCTCTGGGGCAAATCTTCCAAGGTCTTTGTCAATGTTTTCCATTTTAGTGGACAAAAATAAACCTTTACATCTGGAGTTACTCCACGTTTATTTTACGTGTTCAACTTTGGGACAGTCTGTGGTGGTCATATGGAGTCCGCGTTTATTTTACGTGTTCAACTTTGGGACAGTCTGTGATGGTCATATGGAGTCCACGTTTATCTTACTTATTCAACTTTGGGACAGTCTCCGATGGTCATATGGAGTCCACATTTATCCTTACGTGTTCAACTTTAGCTCAGTCTCCGATGGTCATATGGAGTCCACTATTATCTTACTCGTTCAACTTTGGGACAGTCTCCGATGGTCATATAGAGTCCACTATTATTTTACTCGTTCAACTTTGGGACAGTCTCTAATGTTTATATGGAGTCCACTATTATTTTACTCGTTCAACTTTGGGACAGTCTCTGATGGTCATATGGAGTCCACTATTATCTAACGCTTTCAACTTTTTGACAGTCTCCGATGGTCATATCGAGTCCACGTTTATCTTACGTATTCAACTTTGGGACAGTCTCCAATGGTCATATGGAGTCCACGTTTATCTAACGCTTTCAATTTTGGGGTCAGTCTCCGATGGTCATATGGAGTCCACGTTTATCTAACGCTTTCAACTTTGGGACAGTCTCCGATGGTTATATCAGAGAGACTGTCATTCAAATCAGCCAATAGAATCAGCCAATAGAAATAGCCAATAGAATCAGCCAGTAGAATCAGTTATAAAGCAAGATGAAGAGATGGAAACATCAACTGATTGAAACACTTCAGGACTGATAGCTTCATGTTTTCTGCATTCTGTATGGACGAAAATAGATGCTAAAATAAATGAGTTTTGTCCCTCAGATTTACGAATGATCATATCATCTTAACACACTTCTATCTGATCAAGTTAGTGAAACATAAACGATCATCTCAGATGTACAGTGACTTCGTAAAGGAAGGTAACATGGTGTCATGAAAGTAGCCACATACTGCCTGAAATTGAGGCAGCATTTTTATTATCAACTTTACAAATGAAATGCTTCTTCTGAAGAACTTCTCCCATAATTCAACATCAGCTGGTATCAGTCTCGGTCTTAACCGAGAAAGTGGGATTTTATTTTAATGAGAAGATACCACGTTTGTATCATGATATTGATGAATAAAAAAATACTAGGAAATGTAAAAGCAGGAGAGGACAGCAGCAGAGTACAAACTACATCGTCCCTCGACGCTGAAAGGCAAACGGAGAAGGAAAGAAGATGTGTGTAATAATCATGACTTACCGAGATTCCTGCAGTTTAGCTTAGCTAATCAACATATACTCCTCATTTGGAGCCGCGCTAACTCAGTGGTTAGTGAACTGGACTACAAAGGACAAGATGTAGGGTTCGATCCCAACCAACGGCTTCCGGGTTCATCCAGCCTAAAATGGGTACTTGATTTTTTTTCTGAGAAAGTAAAGCAGCACGGACGTAATACCGACCACATTGCCCCAAAAATCATATGCTGAAGGTCTGTACAAATTATGGTCACTAACACCATATTCCCTATACGCCACTTGGCGTGACGGGGCACTTTACTTTTTTTTTTTTTATTATAATCCTCATTGAACATAGGACATGTCTATTAGTTTGAAGCTCCTCGGATTATCTTTTGGATTCTTTGACACAAACTGGTCACTTAGTTGTGAATAACCAAACTGCTGGGGTTCCATTTCCATCTCCTCCGTGTAGTGTTTGTTTTCCAGGTTTTATAATTTAAGGCAACATCTAACACAAGCTGTTCGAAGTGTGTCGATGTCACAGAAAAATAAGACAACATCTAACACAAGCTGTTCGAAGTGTGTCGATGTCACAGAAAAATAAGACAACATCTAACACAAGCTGTTCGAAGTGTGTCGATGTCACAGAAAAATAAGACAACATCTAACACAAGCTGTTCGAAGTGTGTCGATGTCACAGAAAAATAAGACAACATCTAACACAAGCTGTTCGAAGTGTGTCGATGTCACAGAAAAATAAGACAACATCTAACACAAGCTGTTCGAAGTGTGTCGATGTCACAGAAAAATAAGACAACAAAGGCAAGTCTGATGTGAGTCATTCCTACACAACCTGTGGTCCTGTAGACTTGGGGGTTTGTAAATGTTGTGATCTGATCAAAACTTTGCCACGTGAAGGGCTAGAATATGAACTCTCTGCTTCTGAAACAGGGCTTTGAAATCTCTGCACTTGAAGCTAAATAAATAATTTGTCATTAGCCTATATTAAAACAACAAAATCATAAAAAGGTCATTATCATAGAACAGGCAATATCTAATCCCATCACAGACATGAACAACAATTTATGTGACGGGACGAAAATCTAATCCAACCATTTTTAAATGATTTAATATGAAATCTAGTATTAGATTCGACATTAATTGGACAGTTCTAGAGAATTATTTTATTTGCTAGAGTGATAGCGGAATGATTCAATACGTAATCAATGGGAAGGAGGTTAAAGGGTCGCCAACTGTGTCACAACAAACAGATAATAAAAGGGAAGAAATCATTTTTAAATTTCCTTCTTAGTACAGTATGGGTTTATTTCATACCTGCAGCCTGTCCAGCCTCTCACACAAGCTATAATGAATCTTGTGAAAGGTTCATTGCTGCTGTCAAACGTATCCCTTGTCATTATGTTTGCTATTTTAATGAGTTGTCTAATTTTAATCTGGTTTACATCTAAGTAAGTTCATTATAATGATCGAGTCGATCTCTATCATCATGTGCCATACTGGTTGGCGTAGGCGATCATGTACGTTCACATTTTCTGTCCACATAGTATCGCTTTAGTTATTCTTGTTCAATATTTACCAAAACACGAAGCTATCTAGTATCTTCTCTCTTTCTCATTCTCTTTCTCTCTTTCCTCCTCTCATAACAACATGTGGATTGTTTCTTTCTGTTTTCTATGAACGCTTTTATCGTGTTCCGGTCGTCGAGAATGTCCTCGTTAGTCTGTTGAGCTGTCCAGGGGACTCTCAACATTCTTGTAAGAATGCTCGCCTCTGTGGCTTTTAATCCTCTTTCCATTTGTTTGATTCGCTTCCATAGGTCAGCATTGGCTCTATATATACATCATTATCATCAAGTATCATGCCTGCTGGCGTAGGTGATCATGTCTCTCCACAACTTGCGATTTCGACAGTTATTTATCACTTCTTTTGTTGGCCTCCTGCCAAGCCATTCTCTTAAGCTGTCTGGTATTTTCTCTCTTTGCTTTCCTCTATCTCTTCGTCCATCAATTTTCACAGTTGTTACAAAATACTCCAATTGTTCCCTTCTCATAACATGGCCAACAAATAATAATATGATTGTTTCATCCTAATATTTGATATTAGCTCTCTCTTTGCTTTGACCTCTTTCAGAATGTTTTCATTACTATTTTTAGCTGTCCAAGGTATTCTCAACATTCTTCTGTAAAACCACATTTCTACAGCATCCAATGATTTTCTTGTCCGTTGCCCTATTGTCCATGACTCGTTTCCATGTGTCAAGACTGACTCTGTATAACATTTAAGAACTCTCACACACACACACACACACACATATATATATATATATATATATATATATATATATATATATATATATGCGAGAGGAATGAAAGAGGTGAGAAACTTATTGACTGGGCGAGAACACGCAACATGATGATAGGAAACACCTGGGTTAAGGCAACATCCAAGACGTCCGTGAACATGGAAAAGCCAAGGGACAACGCACTTAATCAAATTGATTATATAATGATAAGCAATAGATTTTCAACAGTCTGGTGTGTGTGAAAACTAGACCAGGGCAGATTGCAATAGTGATCATGTACCAGTTGTGGGAAAGCTTAGAGTAAAATTAGAAGCAAAAAAACGAGCCTCAGTTAACATCAAGTTAAATTTAGATTTACTAAAATCAGACAAGAAGCGGCAAGACAAATATACAATTACAATAATTCAGAACCGGTACAATGCAATAGAGAAGATACAAAGCATTGATGAACAGTGGGAAATGCTAAAAGAATGAATGCAACAGACATCAAAAGAGTTCATATCACCAGTGAGGACAAATTCAAGAAAGAAATGGATGACAGATGACATCTTGCAGCTAATGGATACAAGAAGAAGAAATAAAGAAAATAAAGATGAGTATAAGAGATTAAATAAAGAAATTGTAGTAAAATGCAATGAAGCAAAAGAAGCATGGCTAAAAGAGAGATGCAAAGAGATAGAAATGCAACAAAAAGGAGATGCTAAAGCTATATACAAACAAAGTGAGGAATTAACAGGAAGAAAAACGCAATCAAAAACTTGATGTTTAAGATCAAAGGAAGAAGAACTGTTGATTGATCAAGAAAACATAAGGGAACGATGGACAGAATACATTAAAGATCTTTATAATGATGAACGAACGGAAGTAAATATTAAGGATAATGGAGAAGCACCAGAAATACTCAGAGGAGAAATGGAAAACGCCTTGCGCAATATGAAAGCAGGCAAAGCTCCTGGACCAGATAATATAACTAAAGAAGAGATTGAAGCCATGGGTGATTTTGGAATAGAAATAATAACAAAAATATTGAATGATATCTACAACAGAAAATAGATAATTATATTTATTTACTGTTGTAGATATCATTCAATATTTGTATATCATTTATTACATCAATTATATCAATTATTTATATCAACAGCATTAGCTATTGAGAAAATACAGGACATCCAGGATCAGTGGGATATGCTCAAACAATCGATTCAACAAACATCAAAAGAAGTAATACCTGTGACTAAAAGCATCAACAAAAAGAAATGGATGACAGAAGAAATATTACAACTAATGGGCGAAAGAAGAAAACATAAAAAAGAAGAACGGACATACAAAATATTGCACAAAGAGATCCAAAATAAGTGCAGTGAAGCAAAGGAAGGATGGTTAAAACAGAAATGTGAAGAAATGGAAAAACAACAAAAGAAAGACCCAACATTTATGCGCAATCAGTTAAATGAATTAACAGGAAGAAAAGAAGTCAAAGTTTCAGGATGTGTGAAATCAAAGGAAGAAAATATAATAATGGGACAGGAGAAGACAATGGAAAGATGGACAGAATATATCAGTCAACTCTATGATGATGAAAGACCAGAATTAAACAATTCAAATGAAGACACAGGACCACCAATTATGCAGAGTGAAGTGGAGGACGCAATTCAACACATGAAAAGAGGCAAAGCTCCAGGTCCTGACAATATAACAATCGAAGAGATAAATGCATTTGGAGAGCTGGGAGTACAAGTCATAACAAAATTACTCAATGATATATATAACACTGGACACATACCCGAAGATCTACTAAAATCTATCTTTGTAGCCATACCGAAGAAGTCAGGAGCCACTGATTGTGAAGACCATCGCACTATTAGTCTCATGAGCCATATGACTAAAATATTACTAAGAATAATCATGAGACGTATAAGGAACAAAATAAAACCAGAAATAAGTGAGGAACAATGTGGATTTGTGGAAGGAAAGGGCACCAATAATGCAATATACATCTTAAGGACATTGATAGAAAGATCTATAGAGGTAAAGAAAGATCTATATATGTGTTTTATAGACTACACGAAAGCATTTGACAAAGTAAAGCATGTGGAAATAATAAATATGCTGGAGAAATTAAAAATTGATGGCAAGGATCTGCGAATCATAAAAAACATGTACTGGCAACAAACAGCAGCTATACGAATTAACAACCAAACAGTACAATTCCAATATATAAAGCAAGGAGTCAGACAAGGCTGTGTTCTGTCACCGGATTTTTTTCACTTTACAGCAAATATATTATGAGATCAATAGTAGACAAAAAAGGAATTGAAGTCAACGGTCACAACTTAAATAATTTGCGATATGCGGATGACACAGTCTTAATAGCAGAGACAGAGAACGAACTACAAGAAATGATAGACATAATAGTAAAAGAAAGCAACAAGAAAAAATAAAATAGTAAAAAAACAGAAGTAATGGTTATATCGAAGAAACAATCCCCACCATCATGTAGCATAAAAATAAACGAGACAAATCTGAAACAAGTGCAACGTTTCAAATACTTGGGCACAATAATAACATCAGATGGGAGATGCACCACAGAAATAAAAAGCAGAATAGCTCAGACCAAAATGGCATTTCAGAAAATGAAAAATATCTTTTGCAACAAATCTATGTCAATTAAAATGGGAAAGAGAGTACATCGGTGCTATATAGAACCAATTCTGACCTATGGAAGCAAATCATGGACAGTAGACAAACAACTGAAAAGACGATTAGAGGCCACAGAGATGGGATTTCTCAGAAGAATGTTGAAAGTTTCCATACAGCTAAAAAGACCAATGAGGAAGTTCTCAAAGAGGCCAACACAAAAAGGGAGCTCTTAAAAAACATCAGAAAGAAGCAATCAACATTTTTCGGACACATCATGAGAAGCGGAAAGTTGGAATACTTGGTTACAACTGGCAAAATAAAAGAAAAGAGAGATCGCGAGCGACAAAGAGAGAAAATACTGGATAGCTTGGTATCATGGCATGGAAAACAGTCAACAACAGAACTGATACGATGTACTGTAGATAGAAGATTGTGGAGGGACATGATCACCTACGCCAACCGGTATGGCACATGATGATGATGATGATCTACAACAGCGGATATATACAAGACAACATGCTCAAATCATTATTCATAGCCCTACCAAAGAAATCGGGGGCGATTGAATGATCATTCCACAATAAGCCTTATGAGTCATATGACTAAAATATTACTAAGAATAATCATGCGATGAGTGCGACTCAAAATCAGTCCAGAAATTAGCGATGAACAGTGTGGTTTTGTTAGAGATAAAGGACCAAGCTATGCCATTTACATCATAAGATCTTTAGTAGAAAGAGCAATAGAGGTGAAAACAGATCTATACCTATGTTTCATAGATTACACCAAGGCATTTGACAAAGTAAAGCACCAAGAAATAAGCAACATTTTATAAAGCATAAACGTAGACTGCAAAGATCTAAGAATAATAAAGAACATGTACAGACAACAAACAGCGGTCATAAGAACTTGAAACCAATTGGGAATGTTTCAACAAATAAAACAATGTGTTAGACATGGTTGTGTGCTGTCACCAGATTTGTTTAATATTTATAGTGAGATTATTTTAAGATCCATAAGGGGATTGCCTGGAATAGCAATTAGAGGTCATAATATAAATAATCTAAGGTATGTTGATGATACAGTCTTAATCGCTAAGAGTGAAAATGAGTTACAAGAAATGTTGGACATTATAGTGAAAGCAAAAATAAAGGACTCAGCCTTAATAGCAAAATGACAGACTTAATGGTAACAATAAAGAAAAAGACATCACCTCAATGCAAAATAAAGACAAGTGGAACAATATTAAAACAGGTACATGAATTTAAATATTTGGGAACTTTGTTAACCTCAGACGGAAGATGTACAAATGCTAAGAAGAGTAATGAAGATGTTCTGAGAGAGGTCAAAGCAAAAAGAGATCTAATTTCCAAAATTAGGAAGAAACAATCATCATTTTTTGTCCATGTAATGAGAAGAGAACAACTGGAATATATTGTAACAATTGGAAAAATTGAGGGACGAAGAGAAAGAGGGAAGCAAAGAGAAAAAAAATAACAGACAGTTCAAGAGAATGTCTTGGCAGAAGGTCAACAACAGAACTGATAAATAGCAGCCGAGATCGAAAGTTGTGGAGAGACACGATCACCTACGCAAGCAGGCCCGGTACTTGATGATGATGATGATATATATATATATATATATATATATATATATATATATATATATATATATATGTATGTATCTGCGATCAAAACTCAATCAGAGTAGGATTCCAGACTCTCTCATGAAGTCAGCTGTCTGTTTAAGCGATTCGATTACCCCTTATTTTTTCTTCCAGGGAGGTGGGTGTGGACCACATTGCTCTTCTCAGGTCTGTGTACTGGGGGCAATCCTGTAGAACATGTTTTGTTGTCATATTGTCTAGTGTACAGTGGCATAAGCTGGTTGTACCTATTCGAATTTATATTTATATAACTAAGAGGCAGAATAGCACAGGCTATATATATATATATAACATTGATGGAGGGTGTTCGTGGCCGTGACACGACAAAAACCACCGTTCCGCTGGCTGGAAAGCCGGGCGTACGGTGTTCAAAACCCGCCGAAGACGAAATTATTTTTTCTATCGTGGGGGTGAAATAAAAATACTGAGTCTCACACGTTGTGGCGACTGCTTTGACCAAGCGGCCTTTATCCCTCGGGTTCTATAGTGAGCCGCCCGACATACACCATCGATGGTAATATGTGCCACAAAGATATATATATTTTTTTAAAAAATCAATGGACTTTCGCATTTCGTTTGACATAGACATTTTGCACAAGATATTTGTCATTGTCTGAAATGCTACTTTGGCCTGTGCTATTCTGCCTCTTATTTATGAAGGGCATCTGACCTCTAATTTTATTATTGCATCTCTGTCATCGATTTCTCCTTGAATGTGTGAGACAGAAAGCTGTAAGCAACATGCAAGTCAGGAAGAAATGAAACTTTAAAGAAAGGAAGTAAACAAGAAAAGAAAGACAAGAAAAATTGTAGAAGAATTATAACAAAAGAAATAAAAGAACTGAATAAAAATTGGGAGAAAATTGAATCGGAGATATCATCATAGAATACATAGAGTAAAGAGACAAGTGAAAATATGAGAGAAGAGAGTGAGAAGGCAGGAGAGAGTAGGCGAGAGAGGGAGATATTTTAGGCAGACAAGATAAAGATAGAATAAATGCGAAATCTTCTATAATGCCAATAGAAGGAAAGAGAAGTGAGAAAAATAAAGAAAGTTAAAACTATAGAGGCAAATGGAGCGTAAAAAAAAGAGAAAGCGAGATAAAAAGAGGTTTATAAAGAGAGACAGAGAGAATAGTAAATACAGAATAAATAAATTGTGTTTGTTTGCCAGACCAATACAAATAAAGTCTACCCTAGATGTTGAGTAAGCTTGATCTAAGTAGTCTGTCTATGTACACCTTCACTATTTGTACTCCGTGTCCAGACATAATCAGTTGCCCATCTTAATCATGGTTTCGCTGTGTGTACACACCATATTTGATCGTTCATATTAATTCTATTTATGTCCGTTCAGTTAATATTGTTGCTATGGCATTTTTTGCTTTTCAAGTGATCTTCCTTCTCAAAGGTTTTTCTTATTAGATGTATTCTTTCATAATCGACATTTTGATAAAGAGATTGCCACCATCAATGCAGCTCGATCATGTCTCTTAATAAGATTCTTGTCAAAATCTCATTGTTCTTTATCTTTAATTTTTTTTTGTCCTGAGCTTTAATCTCACCTCCCTTCTTCTTCTACTTTTCTCTTTCACTTGTATCTAAAAGGTGTCGTGGTTTATATCATTTGTCGTTCTTGTGCTGCTCGAATTGTCTGAATTAGTGATTTTCCTTTGTTGTTACATGTCTCTGTCACTGCATCTATCCATCTTCTTCTGGGTCTTCCTCTTGGTCTTTTTCCATGCATTCTCGAGAAGAACGCCCTTGATGGTGATTGGTGAGGATTCATTCTGACCAGGTGGCCAAACCATTTAAGTTGTTGTTGTTCTATATATTCTTGGCAGGGTTTTGTTCCTACCATTTTTCTTATGGTTTCATTTGGTATTCTATCTCTTCTTGTGTTGTTTGTTACTTTTCTCAAGCATCGCATCTCACATGTATTGATCTTTCTTAAATGTGATTTAGAAAGGGTCCATGTTTGACTTTCATAGCACAAAGTTGGTATGAAGATGCTATTTATCATTTGTTGTTTAGCTGGCATAGAAATGTTTGGATGTCTTAACAATGGTGAAAGCTGGTATGTGACAGCATTTGCTTTTTGTATTCTCATGTCAATTTCTCTGTCTAGTTTTCCATCTTCTGTGAACATTGTGCCTAAATACTTGAATTCCTCTACTTGTTTTATTTCTTTGTCTTTGATCTTGATGTTTAATGGGTGTCTTAATTTGCTTATTCTTATAGCCTCTGTTTTTGCTGTGTTAATTTTCATACTGTAGTTTGTGCAGCTTTTATCTAGAGATGTTAAATGCTGTTGTAGCAGGTTTTCATCCTCGTATATTAGGCATTGGTCATCTGCGAAGAGTAGCTCATTGATGTTGGAGTTTTCTACCTCTATGTTATTATTTGAACCTCCCTGTCATTTATTAATTTTTTTGTGTTTTTTTCTTTCGTCATTGTCATCATTTTCTTTTACTTCTTTATTATAATCTATTAATGGAGAAGGACCAGAAATACTCAAAGAAGAAGTGGAAGACGCCTTGCGCAATATGAAAGCATGCAAAGCTCCTGAACCAGATAATATAACTAAAGAAGAGATTGAAACCATGAGTAATTTTGGAATAGAAATAATAACAAAAATATTGAATGATATCTACAACAACGGATATATACCAGACGACCATCTCAAATTAATATTCATAGCCCTACCAAAGAAATCGGGTGCGATTGAATACGATGATCATCGCACAATAAGCCTTATGAGTCATATGACTAAGATATTACTAAGAATCATCATGCGAAGAGTGCGAAACAAAATCAGTCCAGAAATTAGTGATGAACAGTGTGGTTTTGTTGGAGGTAAAGGATCAAACAATGCCATATACATCATTTAGTAGAAAGAGCCATAGAGGTGAAAACAGATCTATACCTATGTTTCATAGATTATACCAAAGCATTTGACAAAGTAAAGCACCAAGAAATAATCAAAATTTAAGAAAACATAAACGTAGACAGCAAAGATCTAAGAATAATAAAGAATATGTACTGGCAACAAACAGCGGCCATAAGAACTGGAAACCAATATTGAATCTTTCAACAAATAAAACAGGGTGTTAGACAAGGTTGTGTGCTGTCACCAGATTTGTTTAATATGTATAGTGAGATTATTTTAAGATCCATAAGGGGCAGGCCTGGAACAACAATCGGGGGTCATAATATAAATAATCTATAGTATGCTGATGATACTGTCTTAACATCTAAGAAGAGTAATGAAAACGTTCTGAAAGAGGCCAAAGCAAAAAGAGAGCTAATTTCCAATATTAGAAAGAAACAATCCATATTTTTTTTATATGTAATGAGAACGGAACAGCTGGAATATATTGTAACAACTGGGAAAATCGAGGGACGAAGGGGTAGAGGGAAGCAAAGAGAAAAGATACCAGACAGCTTAAGAGAATGGCTTGGCAGAAGGTCAACAACAGAAACAATAAATAACTATCTAGATCGAAAGATGTGGAGAGACATGTTCACCTACGCCACAGGTCAGGTACTTGATGATGATTATAATTTTGTTTCTAATTATCATAATTAATGTTTCTGAAAGTTACTCTTTTCTCTAACGACTTCAAGACATGCTATTTTTGCTTCGATAATTGGTAGTTCAGTTTATTCGTCTACATTTCTCTTTGTAATACGTACGTTCTACAGAAAATCTATTAATTACTTTGCACACTGGATTCTAACATTCTTTTTATATTAATGAATGAATTATAAGTACAAGATTGTGGTAATTAATATTAAAATAATTAAATTGAGCATATACTGAAGCGTAAAATAATAACAGATAAACAGAGTGATAATACGAATTACAGAGAGGATGTAATACAATCTTAGAGTAATTAGTTGGGACGTAAAGAAAAAGTAAGACATGGTTACAAACGGTTGAAAACATGTGATGACTCTAGGTTTTACTGAATACATCGTCAACGTTTCACGACATATTTGATGATGAGCTTGCAGTCGTGATCTAATTACGTGTCCTTTACAGAACGTTACATTCACCACAACAAGTATGACAAAATCTATGTCTCTAGGCAGATCTCCCACAGAACGTTACATTCACCACAACCCGTCTGACAAAATATATGTCTCTAGCCAGATCTCCCACAGAGCGTTACATTCACCACAACTCGTCTAACAAAATCTATGTCTCTAGCCAGATCTCCCACAGAACGTTACATTCACAACAACCCGTCTAACAAAATCTATGTCTCTAGCCAGATCTCCCACAAAACGTTGCATTCACCACAACCCGTCTAACAAAATCTCTGTCTCTAGCCAGATCTCCCACAGAACGTTACATTCACCACAACCCGTCTAACAAAATCTCTGTCTCTAGGCAGATCTCCCACAGAACGGTACATCCACCACAACCCGTATGACAAAATCTCTGTCTCTAGCCAGATCTCCCACAGAACGTTACATTCACCACAACCCGTATGACAAAATCTCTGTCTCTAGGCAGACCTCCCACAGAACGTTACATTCACCACAACCCGTCTAACAAAATCTCTGTCTCTAGCCAGATCTCCCACAGAACGTTACATTCACCACAACCCGTATGACAAAATCTATGTCTCTAGCCAGATCTCCCACAGAACGTTACATTCACCACAACCCCCATGACAAAATCTATGTCTCTAGCCAGATCTCCCACAAAACGTTGCATTCAACACAACCCGTATGACAAAATCTCTGTCTCTAGCAGATCTCCCACATAACTTTACATTCACCACAACCCGTATGACAAAATCTATGTCTCTAGCCAGATCTCCCACAGAACGTTACATTCACCACAACCCCTATGACAAAATCTCTGTCTCTAGCCAGATCTCCCACAAAACGTTGCATTCAACACAGTCTGTCTGATATCACTATATCACTACCATCTATTTGGCTACCATCTATATCACTACCATCTATATCACTACCATCTATTTGGCTACCATCTATATCACTACAATCTATATCACTACCATCTATTTGGCTACCATGTATATCACTACCATCTATTTGGCTACCATCTATATCACTACCATCTATTTGGATACCATCTATATCACTACAATCTATATCACTACCATCTATTTGGCTACCATGTATATCACTACCATCTTTATCACTACCATCTGTATCACTACCATCTATATCACTACCATCTATTTGACTACCATCTATATCACTACCATCTATATCACTACCATCTCTATCACTACAATCTATATCACTACCATCTATTTGGCTACCATCTATATCACTACCATCTTTATCACTACCATCTATATCACTACCATCTTTATCACTACCATCTGTATCACTACCATCTATATCACTACCATCTATATCACTACCATCTATATCACTACCATCTATATCATTACCATCTCTATCATTACCATCTCTATCACTACCATCTCTATCGCTACCATCGGTACAAAAACTATCAGTTCACTGCAAACATCCTACCATAACAACTACTACTAACAATACAATCAAGACCACATCTACCACTACCATAAGAACCACAACTGACACTACAACCTCTACAACAACTACTATATTTACCACTACCATTATTACTAGGACTACCTTGAATTCATATCTACTATGATATCATCATTACAACAAAACTACTACATCTACTGATACCATCATTACTACTACTACTACAGCTACTGATACCATCATTAGAACTACTACTACAGCTACTGATACCATCATTACAACTACTACTACAGCTACTGATACCATCATTACAACTACTACTACAGCTACTGATACCATCATTACTACTACTACTACAGCTACTGATACCATCATTACTACTACTACCACAGCTACTGATACCATCATTAGAACTACTACTACAGCTACTGATACCATCATTACAACTACTACTACAGCTACTGCTACCGTCAATACAACTACTACTACAGCTACTGCTACCATCATTACAACTACTACTACAGCTACTGATAACATCATCACAACTACTACTACAGCTACTGATAGCATCATTACAACTACTACTACAGCTACTGCTACCGTCAATACAACTACTACTACAACACACGATAGTCACAGAAACAATAATAATTATCACTACAATTGTCACATCTATAATTACCAGCACTCCTAAAACTATTACACATTCCATTACCCTGGCCATTTAACAGCTACAACAACAAAAATGAGTATAATAGTTTGCACATTGCCATTAGTTCCACCACAACACGTAATTTAACCTATAATCTATCACTACCAGCATCACAACATCTACTAGAACTACAACTATTTTCCACCACAACAATTACTACACTAACTACCACCCCACCAATTATTACTACAACTACCACTCTCGTCAATACAACAACTACTACAACTATTATTACTACATGTACTACAGTACCATTACAATAGCAATAACTATCACTACATCTACTGTCACCACAACAATTACCGCTGCTAATATCATTAACCGTTGCTAGTTTAGTTGTAGCTTGCAAAAAAAATGTCCAGCAACTTAGCTACCACCACCAATGCTACATTAAGAATACCACCGCAATAATCTGATCTAATAATCTAAACAAATAAATACTGCTACAGCTAGAACCTTGTGTCCATAGAAATCCAGAACCCAAATAGATACTGCTACAGCTAGAACCTTGTGTCCATAGAAACCCAGAACCCAAATAGATACTGCTACAGCTAGAACCTTGTGTCCATAGAAATCCAGAACCCAAATAGATACTGCTACAGCTAGAACCTTGTGTCCATAGAAACCCAGAACCCAAATAGACAATTCTATCATAGCAATCATGTCCAGCAAATGACTCCAATGGCTAGCATCATTACTGCTAACACCAACATTAACACTGCTACTTCTACCACTACTATCACCATTTATACTGCTACTATTAATTCTACTACTACCTTTCCTACTACCACTTTTAACACTATACAACAGCTACTTCTTTTACTACTACCACTTATATTACAATCACAACTTCCGGTCAATATGGCAGCAGGAACCGTAAAAGACTGTGTCTGAAAAGTGCTCCTTGTTACAGTTTCATGATAATCCAAGTCTGACTCGCTGCCGGAGCTACTGAGTTAAGTGCTCTGTGCACACCGTGAGATGTGTTTTTCATGTGCATCGTCTTTCGATATTCCGATTGTTTACGATGAATGATGATATCGTATGACGGGGTACAGATGGCTGTGTTCACTTCCTGAGCGGTTTTGACTTATTTCTTTTGGCGTGTGCTGAGACTGCTATGATGGGGACTGTAGCTACCTTTCTTTGTATGGGAGATGAGATATTAATTCGGATGATTTCATAGGCACGAGCGGTTGGGCAATTAACGATTTTCATTCGTTTGTAATTATAGTGGGGCCGTCCATAACTATAACTGTAATCACTACAAATACCACTTCTACTCCTATTGCTGCTACTATTACTACTACTACCACTACTACTACTACCACTACTACCACTACTACCACTACTACTACTACCACTACTACAACTAACACTACTACTACTGCCACAACTACTACTACTAACACTACCACTACTACTACCATTTCTACTACTACCATTTCTACTAATACTATTACAAATACGACTACCACTACTATTACTACCACCATTACTACTACCACTACTACTACCACTTCTACTAACATTACTACAATTACTGCTACTACAATTACTACCAATACTACTCCCAGTACTACTACTACTACTACCACTACTACAACCACCATCACTACTACCACTACTACTACCACTACTACTACGACCACCACTACCACCACCACCACCACCACCACCACTACTACTACTGCTACTACTACCACCACCACCACCACTACTACTACTGCTACTACTACCACCACCACTACTACTACTACCACCACCACCACCACTACTACTACTGCTACTACTACCACCACCACTACTACTACTACTACTACTACCACCACCACCACCACTACTACTACTGCTACTACTACCACCATCACTACTACTACTGCTACTACTACCACCACCACTACTACTACTGCTACTACTACCACCACCACTACTACTACTGCTACTACTACCACCACCACCACCACCACTACTACTACTACTACTACTACCACTACCACTACTACTACTGCTACTACTACCACCACCACTACTACTACTACTACTACTACCACCACTACTACTACTACTACTACCACCACCACTACTACTACTACTACTACCACCACCACCACTACTACTACTACTACTACTACTACCACCACAACTACTACTACTGCTACTACTACCACCACCACTACTACTACTGTTACTACTACCACCACCACCACCACCACCACTACTACTACTGCTAACACCACCACTACTACTACTTCTACTACTACTACCACCACCACTACTACTTCTACTACTACTACCACCACTACTACTACTACTACTACTACTACTACCACCACCACTACTACTACTACTACTACCACCACCACTACTACTACTACTACTACTACTACCACCACTACTACTACTACTACTACTACCACCACCACCACTACTACTACTACTACTACCACCACCACCACCACCACTACTACTACTACTACTACTACTACCACCACCACTACTACTACTGCTACTACTACTACCACCACTACTTCTACTACTACTACCACCACTACAACTACTACCACCACCCTTACTACTACTACTACCACCACCACTACTACTACTGCTACTACTACCACCACCTCTACTACTACTACTACTACTACTACTACCACCACCACGACCACCACTACTACTACTGCTACTACTACCACCACCACCACCACTACTACTACTACTACTACCACCACCACTACTACTACTGCTACTACTACCACCACCACTACTACTACTGCTACTACTACCACCACCACCACCACCACTACTACTTCTGCTACTACTACCACCACCACTACTACTACTACCACCATCACTACTACTACTACCACCACTACTACTACTACTACCACCACCACTACTACTATTACCACCATCACTACTACTGCTACCACCACCACTACTACTACCACCACCACTACTACTACTACCACCACCACCACTAAAACTACTATTACCACCACCACCACCACCACCACCACTACTACTACTGCTACTACTACCACCACCATTACTACTACCACCACCACCACTACTACTACTAGTAGTACCAATGCCTCTGCCATAACCACCGTAACTTAAATCTAATCACAAAGAGAGCAGAACAAGTGTAATTGCTTACGCCATCGCCATCATTGCCAGTACTGATTAATTCATTCTCTGGTGGTCACAAAATGAATACGCCACACACCAGGGGCGAGACAAATGGTTCCAGGTGTTCCTCGCAACCAGAATATTTCCCATTGGCACGTCAATCATTGATCTGAACGTCATTATCGATCACCACTCTTGTATTATTTACCATTTGTTGCATCCTAGCACTTTCTATTGGGCCCTCAGTACTCTAGTTCACAACTTAATAACGGCAACTGAACCCTGGTTTGAGTAAGAGAACAAGGTAATGCTCGATACGCACGGGGGAACTGATTACCCACAACAGCTTGACAGATCCCGCACCACTGCACTCCTTACAGACTCATAGGTGATCGGTTCCTGTCAACAGATGATGATGATAGTTTATGTAGCTAGATAATTACATTCAATCTTCATCCGTCTCATCGTCGCACCTCTCTACCTTTATAAATCCTTACTCATCATCATCATGTACCATACAGATTGGCGTAGGAGATAATGTCCTTTCACAATCCTGTATCTACAGTGCATCGTATCAGTTCTGTTGTTGACTGCCTTCCATGCCATGACACCAAGCTATCCAGTATTTTCTCTCTTTGTCGTCCGCAATATCTCTTTCCTTTTATTTTGCCAGTTGTAACCAAGTAATCCAACTTTCCTCATCTCATGATGTACCCGAAAAATGTTGATTGTTTCTTTCTGATGTTTTTTTAGGAGCTGCCTTTTTGTGTTGGCCTCTTTGAGAACTTCCTCATTGGACTTTTTAGCTGTCCAGGGAACTTTCAACATTCTTCTGAGAAATCCCATCTCTGTGGCCTCTAATCGTCTTTTCGTTTGTTTGTCTACTGTCCATGATTCGCTTCCATAGGTCAGAATCGGTTCTATATAGCACCGATGAACTCTCTTTCTCACTTCTATTGACATAGATTTGTTGCATAAGAAATTTTTCATTTTCTGAAATGCTATTTTGGTCTGAGCTATTCTGCTTTTTATTTCCGTGCATCTCCCATCTGATGTTATTGTGCCCAAGTATTTGAAACGTTGCACTTGTTTCAAATTTATCCTATTTATTGTTATGCTGCATGATGGTGATGATTGTTTCTTCGATATAACCATTACTTCTGTTTTTTTTTACTATTCAGACTGAGACCTTTCTTGATGCTTTCTTTTACTATTATGTCTATCATTTCTTGTAGTTCGTTCTCTGTCTCTGCTATTAAGACTGTGTCATCCGCATATCGCAAATTATTTGTGTTGTGACCGTTGAATTCCATTCCATTTTTGTCTACTATTGATCTCATAATATGTTCGCTGTAAAGTGAAAACAAATCCGGCGAATCCTTACTAGCGGCTATTAAAGTTGCAGCAGTATTCCACAGTTTATTATGAGCGGTAGCTCGATGGTTATTTAATGTTACTACTAAGGATAACGAGCCAAGTTCAGTCCCTAGCCACAGCTCTAAGATTCAACAAATCGTAAATGAATACCGGAATTGTTTGGGAGAAAGTATAGCGATCCGGCGTGATACCGACCATATTACCCATAAAGTGTCCCGCGCGGGCATTACAAATATGGGGAGTAACACCATGTCCTACATACTCCTTACAGAGTGGAGGTAGCGATCTATCCCCTCCATTCGTCCAACCGTTATATTAACACTGTGCGCTATTAAGAAACACAGAAGATCTCATTAAAAGCCTTTAACACAAGACACTGACAAATACGTAGACTACCTAGAACGCGTCTCTTTGACATAGGCTTGTTATCTGTGAGAGAAACAAAGGTGCAGCAGACAAACAACAAAGGCGGGCATGAGATGTTGGCGAAATAGATCCACCACCAGCAGCAGTTAGTGTCCTAGGTTATGGTTAGTCGAAGGCCCCGGTATCACTTCAAACGAATTAAAATCCATAATTGCACAACCGTCCGTGCCAGTGGAATCATCCAAATTAAAATCCATAATTGCACAACCGTCCGTGCCAGTGGAATCATCCAAATTAAAATCCATAATTGCACAACCGTCCGTGCAAGTGGAATCATCCAAATTAAAATCCATAATTGCACAACCGTCCGTGCCAGTGGAATCATCCAAATTAAAATCCATAATTGCACAACCGTCCGTGCCAGTGGAATCATCCAAATTAAAATTCATCTCATTGAAGGATCCAAACAATTATCGTTGCAAGCTCTCCTTGCCAGGATTCAGCAGTTGTCCGCTACCACCGGAAGCTTGTGAAACCGAAGTTTTATTTTCTGCAAGTTCTGTCAAGATGGAATTTCTAAAGTGGGAAAGAATGAGACACAAAATAAACATATCCGTGCACATGCAACTGTGGTTAGTGAACTGGTCTACTGTGTTTAGTGAATTGGTCTACTGTGTTTAGTGAATTGGTCTACTGTGTTTAGTGAATTGGTCTACTGTGTTTAGTGAATTGGTCTACTGTGTTTAGTGAATTGGTCTACTGTGTTTAGTGAATTGGTCTACTGTGTTTAGTGAATTGGTCTACTGTGATTAGTAAATTGGTCTACCGTGATTAATGAATTGGTCTACTGTGATTAATGAATTGGTCTACTGTGATTAAAGATTCTACGTGCTGACTTCTAGCTTTAATCAGATTAAAATAAGTAAATGCATTATTTAGAAACGAAACACGATCTTGTTGAGCGCTGCATGCATTAATAAAAGTGTTTTATGTAACTCAACTATGGCAATAATATCATTATGTTACATGTGAGGTCTTCTGTTGTCCTATGTTCAACTAGTCCTGCAAGGTTGGGCTGCTGACGTGATCTCCCCTATTTGTGGATAGACAACGGATCAAGAACAGATGAACAAAGTTTGACTTCAGCTAAGATGGATCAAAATGGATTCAAGAAAGAATGTAACATGATGTCAGTGTTGATAGACAGGAGATGCAGTGCTTTGTATAGGGTCTGATCATATGTTGATAACAGATTGAGTGTCTGTCTGAAGGTCTTGTAGGCGATTGAAAGATAACAGATTTAGTGTCTGTCTGAAGGTCTTGTAGGCGATTGAAAGATAACGGATTGAGTGTCTGTTTGAAGGTCTTGTAGGCGATTGAAAGATAACAGATTGAGTGTCTGTCTGAAGGTCTTGTTAGCGATTGAAAGATAACAGATTTAGTGTCTGCCTGAAGGTCTTGTAGGCGATTGAAAGATAACAGATTTAGTGTCTGTCTGAAGGTCTTGTAGGCGATTGAAAGATAACAGATTTAGTGTCTGTCTGAAGGTCTTGTAGGCGATTGAAAGATAACAGATTTAGTGTCTGTTTGAAGGTCTTGTAGGCGATTGAAAGATAACAGATTTAGTGTCTGTTTGAAGGTCTTATAGGCGATTGAAAGATAACAGATTTAGTGTCTGTTTGAAGGTCTTGTTAGCGATTGAAAGATAACAGACTTAGTGTCTGTCTGAAGGTCTTGTTAGCGATTGATTGATAACAGATTTAGTGTCTGTTTGAAGGTCTTGTTAGCGATTGAAAGATAACAGATTTAGTGTCTGTTTGAAAGTCTTGTTAGCGATTGAAAGATAACAGACTTAGTGTCTGTCTGAAGGTCTTGTTAGCGATTGATTGATAACAGATTTAGTGTCTGTTTGAAGGTCTTGTTAGCGATTGAAAGATAACAGATTTAGTGTCTGTCTGAAGGTCTTGTTAGCGATTGATTGATAACAGATTTAGTGTCTGTCTGAAGGTCTTGTTAGCGATTGATTGATAACAGATTTAGTGTCTGTTTGAAGGTCTTGTTAGCGATTGAAAGATAACAGATTTAGTGTCTGTCTGAAGGTCTTGTTAGCGATTGATTGATAACAGATTTAGTGTCTATCTCAAGGTCTTGTTAGCGATTGATTGATAACAGATTTAGTGTCTGTTTGAAGGTCTTGTTAGCGATTGATTGATAACAGATTTAGTGTCTGTCTGAAGGTATTGTTAGCGATTGATTGATGACAGATTTAGTGTCTGTCTGAAGGTCTTGTTAGCGATTGATTGATAACAGATTTAGTGTCTATTTGAAGGTCTTGTTAGCGATTGATTGATTACAGATTTAGTGTCTATTTGAAGGTCTTGTTAGCGATTGATTGATAACAGATTTAGTGTCTATTTGAAGGTCTTGTTAGCGATTGAAAGATAACAAATTTAGTGTCTGTCTGAAGGTCTTGTAGGCGATTGAAAGATAACAGATTTAGTGGCTGTTTGAAGGTCTTGTCAGAGGTTATAGACAACAGATTTAGTGTCTGTTTGAAGGTCTTGTCAGAGGTTATAGACAACAGATTTAGTGTCTGTTTGAAGGTCTTGTCAGAGGTTATAGACAACAGATTTAGTGTCTGTTTGAAGGTCTTGTCAGAGGTTATAGACAACAGATTTAGTGTCTGTTTGAAGGTCTTGTCAGAGGTTATAGACAACAGATTTGTTCCCGATGTGAGCACCGTGTCAAAGGTTGATAGCCAACGGGTAGAGTGTCAAAGGTTGATAGCCAACGGGTAGAGTGTCAAAGGTTGATAGCCAACGGGTAGAGTGTCAAAGGTTGATAGCCAACGGGTAGAGTGTCAAAGGTTGATAGCCAACGGGTAGAGTGTCAAAGGTTGATAGCCAACGGGTAGAGTGTCAAAGGTTGATAGCCAACGGGTAGAGTGTCAAAGGTTGATAGCCAACGGGTAGAGTGTCAAAGGTTGATAGCCAACGGGTAGAGTGTCAAAGGTTGATAGCCAACGGGTAGAGTGTCAAAGGTTGATAGCCAACGGGTAGAGTGTCAAAGGTTGATAGCCAACGGGTAGAGTGTCAAAAGAAGACCCATGTCAATAGATTGGTTTTCCTCTCGTTGTCATCATCTAGACTTAGCAGTACGTCTGAAATTGAATCCGCCTGCATTCTTTTATTCCGGCAGTTACTGCCCCTGTCCAGCCGAGTCTACCACTGTGTACAAATATCCCAGTTAGAAACAATATTCTTATAATAACGCTAACAAAAGACTGTGTTCTATTACGAGAAGATAAGATCGTGCTAGTCACGTGTTACATTAATGGTCGACTGTCTCCCGTCGTGGATATAAAAGATGACTCCAAAGTATCCAGCAACGGCAATAACTCCAGCCTGCAGATGCACAACAGACGTGGGGGACATAGTAACACTGTATAACGATGTATTCCAAACAAAGCACAAATATATTACACAACTCATTTCTGACAAGTGAACTACTAAGGAGTTTTATTGCGCCATGTACAACCAATCATAACTTACAGAAGTAAACCCTGGCCAATCGAAATAAAGGGAAGAATGTTTTTGGAAGCCAAAATGCTTGATCAACCGGAGAATGCTCAGAATGCAGTTGAAAGAAAGAAAGAAAGTGTGTTGATAAAGCTATAAAAGAGAAACAGAAAGTAAATAGTGAGTTGATCATTAGCATCTGAGGAGGTATAATCAATATTGTCTTGTAGTGAAAGAAAACACTTGCAGCATAACGTGACAAGTAGAACAAATAAAGCAAAGATGGAGCAGATGGGGGCAGAAAGAAAAGACACCAAATGGTATAATATATAATAGCAGGGGACACCAAGAGATTAATTGATGAGCAAATAGGTGACATCAAGACCTTAATTAATCTGCACATCGAGAATATTAACAGCTTAAGTGATGAGCAAATAGATAACATGAACAGCTTAATTAATAAGCAAATAAGGAACATGAACAGCTTAATTAATAAGCAAATAGGGAACATGAACAGCTTAATTACTGAGCAAATAGGGAACATGAACAGCTTAATTGATGAGCAAATACGGAACATGAACAGCTTTATTGATGAGCAAATAGGGAACATGAACAGCTTAATTGATAAGTAAATAGGGAACATGAACAGCTTAATTAATGAGCAAATGGGGAAAATGAACAGCTTAATTAATGAGCAAATAGGGAACATGAAAAGCTTAATTGATGAGCAAATAGGGAACATGAACAGCTTAATTGATGAGAAAACAGGGAACATGAACAGCTTAATTGATGAGGAAATAGGGAACATGAACAGCTTAATTAAGGAGCAAATAGGGAACATGAACAGCTTAATTGATGAGAAAACAGGGAACATGAACAGCTTAATTGATGAGCAAATAGGGAACATGAACAGCTTAATTAATGAGAAAATAGAGAAAATCAAGGCCTTAATTGATGAGCGATCGGTGGACATCAACAGCTTAAATGATGAACAACTGTTCAGACTAAAACTGATAGAGAAACACGATCACCTACGCCAGTAAACACATTACTAGATAATACCTGCTCTCATTGTTAGTAAATGCTGTCCATATCCAAAATCACAGACAATAGTTCCCAATTATTCCTATTAAAAAGTGATACATCTAAAGTGATATTTGCAAGCGCGATAATTGTGCAAGAAATCAAGAGTTCTCAGTTCAGCTTTCACCGTTTACACATTTTTCTTTCCTTTCTGTATAATGTTTTCACATTTTTTTTACAATTGCGAAATTTCTTGTTCGAGACTCCCTTCGTTTGTTTTTCTGTTGGCATAGCTAATCTGTGTCCACGTTTTTTTATAGTGAAAATCGTTGTTGTTTTGTTTGTGTACATTGTTCATACCGTATAAAACACTTTTGTTCATACCGTGTAAAAGACTTTTGTTCATAGCGTATAAAACACTTTTGTTCATACCGTGTAAAAGACTTTTGTTCATAGCGTATAAAACACTTTTGTTCATACCGTGTAAAACACTATTGTTCATACGGAAGGATGGAAGGGTGGATGCACGGATGTAGGGATAGACAGACAGACAGACAGACAGACAGACAGACAGACAGACAGACAGACAGACAGACAGACAGACAGACAGATAGATAGATAGATAGATAGATAGATAGATAGATAGATAGATAGATAGATAGATAGATAGATAGATAGATAGATAGATAGATAGATAGATAGATAGATAGATAGATAGATAGATAGATAGATAGATTAGATAGATAGATAGATAGATAGATATGTATTATGGTGGATGAGTGGGTAGGTGGATAGGTAAATAGGTTATTAGTCAGATTCAGACAGACATATAGATAGACAAATAAGCAGACAGACAGATAGGCAGTTAGACAGGCAGACAAATATGACGGGACACACTCGGCCAGGCAGACAATTTACACTGCATGAGGCGCTTCATTGATCTGACCTTCTCGTTAGGTTCAGCAGCGCATCCCTTGTGGAGAGGATGTTATCGAATTAGCTGTCTTGTTTGACATTCTGTCCATACATAAAAGAAAGCTTTATTTTCAAGCAAATGTATCTCAATGTTTGACCACCTACCAACAGTCACTCACAATATTCCTTCCTGAGAGCCGACAGCTTATCTTTATCTTGTTACACGTTTGTTATGATGTTATTTACAAATAGAGCATTTCAACTCAACCGATCTGACAACGGTGCAGTTAAGAACATGTACAAGTAAAAAGACCCCGTCAAGTGGTGTATAGGGAATACGGTGTTAGTGACCATAAATTTTACAGACCTTCAGGATCTGATTTTTGGGGTAATGTGGCCGATATTACGTCCGTGCCGCTTTAAATTCCTAGAAAAAATGCGGTACCCATTTAAGGCTGGGTGAACCTGGAAGCCGTCGGTTGGGATCTAACACTACCTCTTATCAGTTAAGAACGTGCTTAACATCAATCGTTAACTATTGTACACAATCACGAACAAAGTGGCTCCAGACTAAAATTGTTGCAGATATTTCTTTCCATTATCTTTTTTTTTCTTTTTCAATTCCTTTCCTCGACAGGTATTACCCATTGGACAGATAAACAATTGAAAGACTGGAACACTTGTCAGGACACCAGAGACAGGTATTACCCATTGGGCAGATAAACAATTGAAAGACTGGAACACTTGTCAGGACACCAGAGACAGGCATTACCCATGGGACAGATAAACAATTGAAAGACTGGAACACTTGTCAGGACACCAGAGACAGGCATTACCCATGGGAAAGATAAACAATTGAAAGACTGGAACACTTGTCAGGACACCAGAGACAGGCATTACCCATTGGACAGATAAACAATTGAAAGACTGGAACACTTGTCAGGACACCAGAGACAGGCATTACCCATTGGACAGATAAACAATTGAAAGACTGGAACACTTGTCAGGACACCAGAGACAGGCATTACCCATTGGACAGATAAACAATTGAAAGACTGGAACACTTGTCAGGACACCAGAGACAGGCATTACCCATGGGACAGATAAACAATTGAAAGACTGGAACACTTGTCAGGACACCAGAGACAGGCATTACCCATGGGACAGATAAACAATTGAAAGACTGGAACACTTGTCAGGACACCAGAGACAGGCATTACCCATGGGAAAGATAAACAATTGAAAGACTGGAACACTTGTCAGGACACCAGAGACAGGCATTACCCATTGGACAGATAAACAATTGAAAGACTGGAACACTTGTCAGGACACCAGAGACAGGCATTACCCATTGGACAGATAAACAATTGAAAGACTGGAACACTTGTCAGGACACCAGAGACAGGCATTACCCATGGGACAGATAAACAATTGAAAGACTGGAACACTTGTCAGGACACCAGAGACAGGCATTACCCATGGGACAGATAAACAATTGAAAGACTGGAACACTTGTCAGGACACCAGAGACAGGCATTATCCATGGGACAGATAAACAATTGAAAGACTGGAACACTTGTCAGGACACCAGAGACAGGCATTACCCATGGGACAGATAAACAATTGAAAGACTGGAACACTTGTCAGGACACCTGAGACTTTTGTCATTTACATGATTGATCGTTGGTCTAGATGAGTGGCCAATATTGGTTTTTTAATTGGTTGACGTAGTCAACCTGAGGGTCATTAGGGCACCACTGACATACGTAGTCAACCTGAAGGTTGTTAGGGCACCACTGACAGACCCAGTATATCTACATGAGGGTCGTTAGGGCACCACTGACATACGTAGTTAACTCGATGTCGTAGGGCACCACTGACATGGTAATTAACCTGAGGCTTGTTAGAGCACCACTGGCATACGTAGTATACATGAGGGTCATTAGGGCACCCCTGACATACGTAGTCTACATGAGGTTCATCAGGGCACCACCGACATACATAGTCAACCTGAGGGTTGTTAGGGCAACATTGACAGACGAAGTCAACCTGATGATCGTTAGAGCATCACTGACATAATCAACATGATGATTGTTAGAGCATCAATGACATAATCATCATGATGATTGTTAGAGCATCAATGACATAATCAACATACTGGTTGTTAGAGCATCAATGACATAATCAACATACTGGTTGTTAGAGCATCAATGACATAATCAAAATGATGGTTGTTAGAGCATCACTGACATAATCAACATTATGGTTGTTAGAGCATCACTGACATAATCAACTTTATGGTTGTTAGAGCATCACTGACATAATCAACATGATGGTTGTTAGAGCATAACTGACATAATCAACTTTATGGTTGTTAGAGCATCACTGACATAATCATCTTTATGGTTGTTAGAGCATCAATGACATAATCAACTTGATGATTGTTAGAGCATCACTGACATAATCAACTTTATGGTTGTTAGAGCATAACTGACATAATCAACTTTATGGTTGTTAGAGCATCACTGACATAATCAACTTTATGGTTGTTAGAGCATCACTGATATAATCAACTTTATGGTTGTTAGAGCATCACTGACATAATCAACTTGATGATTGTTAGAGCATAACTGACTTAATCAACTTTATGGTTGTTAGAGCATCAATGACATAATCAACTTGATGATTGTTAGAGCATAACTGACATAATCAACTTTATGGTTGTTAGAGCATCACTGACATAATCAACTTTATGGTTGTTAGAGCATCACTGACATAATCAACTTTATGGTTGTTAGAGCATCACTGACATAATCAACTTTATGGTTGTTAGAGCATCAATGACATAATCAACTTTATGGTTGTTAGAGCATCAATGACATAATCAACTTGATGATTGTTAGAGCATAACTGACATAATCAACTTTATGGTTGTTAGAGCATAACTGACATAATCAACTTTATGGTTGTTAGAGCATCACTGACATAATCAACTTTATGGTTGTTAGAGCATCAATGACATAATCAACATGATGATTGTTAGAGCATCACTGACATAATCAACTTTATAGTTGTTAGAGCATCACTGACATAATCAACATGATTGTTGTTAGAGCATCACTGACATAATCAACTTTATAGTTGTTAGAGCATCACTGACATACTCAACATGATGGTTGTTAGAGCATCACTGACATAATCAAAATGATGGTTGTTAGAGCATCACTGACATAATCAACTTTATGGTTGTTAGAGCATCAATGACATAATCAACATGATGATTGTTAGAGCATCACTGACATAATCAACTTTATAGTTGTTAGAGCAGCACTGACATAATCAACATGATTGTTGTTAGAGCATCACTGACATAATCAACTTTATAGTTGTTAGAGCATCACTGACATACTCAACATGATGGTTGTTAGAGCATCACTGACATAATCAAAATGATGGTTGTTAGAGCATCACTGACATAATCAACTTAATGTTTGTTAGAGCATCACTGACATAATCAAAATGAATAGTTGTTAGAGCATCACTGACATAATCAACATGATGGTTGCTAGAGCATCACTGACATAATCAACTTTATGGTTGTTAGAGCAGCACTGACATAATCAACATGATGGTTGTTAGAGCATCACTGACATATTCAACTTTATGGTTGTTAACGCATCACTGACATAATCAGCTTTATGGTTGTTAGAGCATCAATGACATAATCAACATGATGATTGTTAGAGCATCACTGACATAATCAACTTTATAGTTGTTAGAGCATCACTGACATAATCAACATGTTGGTTGTTAGAGCATCACTGACATAATCAAAATGATGGTTGTTAGAGCATCACTGACATAATCAACATGTTGATTGATAGAGCATCACTGACATAATCAACATGATGATTGTTATAGCATCACTGACGTAGTCAACCTGAAGGTCGTTAGGGCACAACTGACATACGTATTATAAATGTGGGTCGGTAGGGCACCACTGACAGACGTAGTATACATGTGGGTCGGTAGGGCACCACTGGCATACTTAGTATACATGTGGGTCGGTAGGGCACAATTGACAGACGTAGTCAACATGAATGTCGTTAGGGCACCACTGAGAGACGTAGAATACATGTGGGTCGTTAGGGCGTCACTGACAGATGTAGTGTACACGTGGGTCGGTAGGGCACCACTGACAAATCGTAGTATACATGTGGGTCGGTAGGGCAGCACTGACAAACGTAGTCAACCCGAAGGTCGGTAGGGCACCACTGAGAGACGTAGTATACATTTGGGTCGTTAGGGCACAACTGAGAGACGTAGTATACATGTGGGTCGTTAGGGCACCACTGAGAGACGCAGTATACATGTGGGTCGTTAGGGCACAACTGAGAGACGTAGTATGCATGTGGGTCGTTGGGGCACCACTGGGAGACGTAGTATACATGTGGGTCGTTAGGGTACAACTGAGAGACGTAGTATACATGTGGGTCGGTAGGGCACAACTAAGGAAGAAGAAGTAAAAAAAAGAAATGTACAACCTGAAATAAGTTTCTTGTGTAGGGAGGTCAAAAAGTAATGCACACCAATTTTTTTCTCGGAAACTATTCGGGCAAAATGTGTGAAATTTTCACAGATTGTAGCTGAACATCACCTTTACACTACCTATTTTTCAACATAATCTCCGTCCAAGCGTATTGCCTTACGCCAACGCGAAACTAGGTCATGAATGCCTCGTTTGTACCAAGTTTTGTCCTGCTCGCGTAGCCATTTTTTAACTGCACGGATCACATCCTCATCATTGTCAAAGTGTGTCCCACGCAGGAATTTTTTGAGTGGTCCAAACAGATGGAAATCTGAGGCAGCCAGATCAGGGTTGTAAGGAGGATGGGGCAGTACAGTCCAACCAAATTTGTTGATTGCTTCCCGTGTTACCAGACTTGTGTGAGGGCGTGCATTGTCATGTTGAAGCAACAAATCTGCAGATGGCTTATTAGGCCGAACTCTGTGGAACCGATTTTTGAGTTTTGTCAGTGTATTGATGTAAGCTGTCGAGTTGATTGTCTCACCTCTTGTCATTACATCAACAAGAATCACACCATCAATGTCCCAGAAGACAGTGATCATCACCTTTCCGGCTGATGGAGATGTTTTGAATTTTTTTCTTTTTGGTGACTGCGGATGATGCCATTCCATTGACTGCATTTTTGTTTCAGGCTCATAATGATGTGCCCACGTTTCGTCACCGGTAACAATTTTTGACAAAAACATTTCTCCTTCAACACCAAAAAGCTCCAACAATTCAGAACAGAATGTTTTCCTTTGAACTCTGTGATCATTTGTTAGGCACCGCCATCGAGCGCAAATCTTTGAATAAGCAAAGCCGGATTGCATTATTGCTGGACTATATTTGATGTATGTCATGTTCGGTGTAGTCCTGGAGCCGCAGTAGAGCACTTATTAGTGAACAGGCCTACATTAGTAGTCAGTAGACCAGAAGTTGGGCTCAATACTCTTTTAGTTCCATCTACAAATAAATGGGTGCTAAAGATGTCTGGGGAAAATAGTGACAATCGTGATGCTAAGCTGTTTTTTTTTTGCTCTGTATCTTGCCTCAAAGGTGAACATTTGACAGTAAAAAAATGTAAAGTGCCCCCGTCACGCCAAGTGGCGTATAGGAAATATGGTGTTAGTAACCATACATTTTACAGATCTTCGGCACATGATTTTTGGGGTAATGTGGTCGGTATTACGCCCGTGCCGCTTCACTTTCCCAGAAAAGAATCCGGTACCCATTAAAGGCTGGGTGAACCCGGAAGCCGTTGGTTGGGATCGAACCCTACCGCTTGTCCTTTGTAGTCCAATTCACTAACCACTGAGCTATCGCGGCTCCCTAAATTTGACAGTGCTGATGTCTAATTCAGAAGACAAAAGGCGCAAGAGAAAGGAGACAAGGCCGGGTACCGCAGGTACACCTTGCTCGTTCTGTGGATGGATCTGTCTGTCCAGGATTGGCAAATTCAGCCACGAGAGAGGATGTTCAGTAAAGCAGCACCCAGTATGAGACACTAATGTTTTACCAAACTACTGACTTACCATGATTGCTTGCTACCAACCGTCTGTCAAGACGGCAATGGCCATATGTATATCTTGCCTCAATAGATTACGTTGTCATAGCTTAACCGTATCGTCTTTTCATGCTATCCATCAGTCTCATTAAGTTGTGGTCTGCCTTTGTCTCGTCTACCTTGTACGTTCCCCTCCAAAATGTCCTTAACTATTGTGTCTGTTTACATAGCCCAAAAATTGCACTTGTCCTATTCGAAATATGTTAAGTAGTTTTTTTTTTTTTCTTTATTCTTTTTTTTGCAATTCTTGCAATTCTTAGCTGGTTCAAAATTTCACTGTTTGTCTTCTTTTCCTTCGACAAATTCTTCAACTTTTTTCAATAATCAATATTTCAAACACTTCTATTGTCTGTTCTGTTTTATTATTTAATGTCGATGTTTCTGCACCATACATGAATATTGAACAGATACACGTTTATCATTTTACTATTCATAGTTTTATAATTTATACTTATTTTGTTATTTTATTAGCTTTGACGAGAGTATATTCTTCACGTTGTCTATATTGATTTTTGTCTTTCCTATCCCATTGTTTATCTTACATTATTATTCACATGTCTCAGGTAGATATATTCGTAAACCCTTTTTTTTCACAGAAAGCTCACTATTAAGACACGATGTTTTCCTTGTAAAAGACAGGGGTCAGCTAATCAGAGTGAAACTGTGAGCGCTACATCCGTTATTGTTAAATGATATCTTCCCTAAATGTGTGATATTGTGAGCCAGATAGCACGTTTCAATATCTAACACAACAGACATCCTATATTGATTCATGTCGTCTCCGCTATACTTGTGAATATGGCTCCCATTTTCATGTCAAGTTTCCCATCCGGAAATCTATCATGATTGGGCGGTTTTGATATAAGAGCTTCTTGAAGATGTCTTTTACGTTTTTTGGGGGAAGAGTTCTAGAAAATATAGAAATGGTTATATAAAGATCGTAATGGATATAATTAGGTTGTAGTTTAGTGATGTCTGAATGGGGTTGGTGATATGTGGATTGCAGCTGACATATTTAGGTCGCCTGCCGGACCCATATAATGGTTATTGCTAATGTTGATTTTTTCTTCCTTCCTTATTTGTCTTTTAGAAAGGAAAAATGCATAGGGGTTTTTAAAAAAAATGGATCATCTGTTGGCTTCTCCTACTGTTATGTTTCCTTGTGTTTCCAAAACTCCACGAATCCATTTTTTCTGTGGTTGACCCCTTAGACTAGTGCTCTAGGAACATTTGTTGGAGGATTGTTGTATTATGTTTTTATTGTGACTTTTTCTAGCACATATGGAGTGTTTCTGCTATAGCCTTTTTATTTCTGCTTCTTCCCATAAACTGGGGACCGTCATGGCACCACTGATAGAGGGTTAAGGCATAAAAATGCGAAGCTGCAGTAAAGCTGAATATAAGGAAAAATAAAAAAATAAAAAAATGGTATGTAAGAAGCTTTACGTGACAAGTGGACGACACAGACTAAACAACGTTTCGGCTCAATAGGCCTTCATCAGGAACAAACAATAAAAACACACACACAAAACTGATAACGAAACAACCAAAACAAAAACAATCGATATGTGTTAAAGAAAACAACAACAATAAATAAAACTATCCGGTGAAATCCAAAATAAAATCGTAACCAAGTGCGGTTGTCGTGAACGTCGAAAATCGTGCCAAAAAGTGCGTAAATGTAAAAATTATTGGGCCGAAGGCCTATTGAGCCGAAACGTTGTTTAGTCTGTGTCGTCCACTTGTCACGTAAAGCTTCTTACATACCATTTTTTTATTTTTTTATTTTTCCACCACTGATAGACCTAGTCAACCTGGATTCCATTAGGGCACCACTGACAGACTTAGTCAACCTGTATGTCATTAGGGCACCACTGACAGACTTAGTCAACCTGGATGTCATTAGGGCACCACTGACAGACTTAGTCAACCTGGATGTCATTAGGGCACCGGTGACAGACTTAGTCAACCTGGATGTCATTAGGGCACCGGTGACAGACTTAGTCAACTTCGATGTCATTAGGGCACCGGTGACAGATTTAGTCAACCTGGATTCCATTAGGGCACCACTGACAGACTTAGTCAACCTGGATGTCATTAGGGCACCACTGACAGACTTAGACAACCTGGATGTCATTATGGCACCACTGACAGACTTAGTCAACCTGGATGTAATTAGGGCACCACAGACAGACTTAGACAACCTGGATGTCATTAGGGCACTGGTGACAGACTTAGTCAACCTGAATGTCATTAGGGCACCACTGACAGACTTAGTCAACCTGGATGTCATTAGGGCACCACTGACAGACTTAGTCAACCTGGATGTCATTAGGGCACCACTGACAGACTTAGTCAACCTGGATGTCATTAGGGCACCACTGAAAGACTTAGTCAACCTGGATGTCATTAGGGGAACACTGACAGACTTAGTCAACCTGGATGTCAGTAGGGCACCACTGACAGACTTAGTCAACTTCGATGTCATTAGGGCACCAGTGACAGACTTAGTCAACTTCGATGTCATTAGGGCACCAGTGACAGACTTAGTCAACTTCGATGTCATTATGGCACCACTGACAGACTTAGTCAACTTCGATGTCATTAGGGCACCGGTGACAGACTTAGTCAACTTCGATGTCATTAGGGCACCACTGACAGACTTAGTCAACCTGGATGTCATTAGGGCACCACTGACAGACTTAGTCAACCTGGATGTCATTAGGGCACCGGTGACAGACTTAGTCAACTTCGATGTCATTAGGGCACCACTGACAGACTTAGTCAACCTGGATGTCATTAGGGCACCGGTGACAGACTTAGTCAACTTCGATGTCATTAGGGCACCGGTGACAGACTTAGTCAACTTCGATGTCATTAGGGCACAACTGACAGACTTAGTCAACCTGGATGTCATTAGGGCACCACTGACAGACTTAGACAACCTGGATGTCATTATGGCACCACTGACAGACTTAGTCAACCTGGATTCCATTAGGGCACCACTGACAGACTTAGACAACTTGGATGTCATTAGGGCACTGGTGACAGACTTAGTCAACCTGAATGTCATTAGGGCACCACTGACAGACTTAGTCAACCTGGATGTCATTAGGGCACCACTGACAGACTTAGTCAACCTGGATGTCATTAGGGCACCACTGACAGACTTAGTCAACCTGGATGTCATTAGGGCACCACTGAAAGACTTAGTCAACCTGGATATCATTAGGGGAACACTGACAGACTTAGTCAACCTGGATGTCAGTAGGGCACCACTGACAGACTTAGTAAACTTCGATGTCATTAGGGCACCGGTGACAGACTTAGTCAACTTCGATGTCATTAGGGCACCAGTGACAGACTTAGTCAACTTCGATGTCATTATGGCACCGGTGACAGACTTAGTCAACTTCGATGTCATTAGGGCACCGGTGACAGACTTAGTCAACTTCGATGTCATTAGGGCACCACTGACAGACTTAGTCAACTTCGATGTCATTAGGGCACCAGTGACAGACATAGTCAACTTCGATGTCATTAGGGCACCGGTGACAGACTTAGTCAACTTCGATGTCATTAGGGCACCGGTGACAGACTTAGTCAACTTCGATGTCATTAGGGCACCGGTGACAGACTTAGTCAACCTGGATGTCAGTAGGGCACCACTGACAGACTTAGTCAACTTCGATGTCATTAGGGCACCGGTGACAGACTTAGTCAACTTCGATGTCATTAGGGCACCAGTGACAGACTTAGTCAACTTCGATGTCATTAGGGCACCACTGACAGACTTAGTCAACCTGGATTCCATTAGGGCACCACTGACAGACTTAGTCAACCTGGATGTCATTAGGGCACCGGTGACAGACTTAGTCAACTTCGATGTCATTAGGGCACCACTGACAGACTTAGTCAACCTGGATGTCATTATGGCACCGGTGACAGACTTAGTCAACTTCGATGTCATTAGGGCACCGGTGACAGACTTAGTCAACCTGGATGTCATTAGGGCACCACTGACAGACTTAGTCAACTTCGATGTCATTAGGGCACTGGTGACAGACTTAGTCAACCTGAATGTCATTAGGGCACCACTGACAGACTTAGTCAACCTGGATGTCATTAGGGCACCACTGACAGACTTAGACAACCTGGATGTCATTAGGGCACCACTGACAGACTTAGTCAACCTGGATGTCATTAGGGCACCAATGACAGACTTAGTCAACCTGGATGTCATTAGGGCACCACTGACAGACTTAGTCAACTTCGATGTCATTATGGCACCGGTGACAGACTTAGTCAACTTCGATGTCATTAGGGCACCACTGACAGACTTAGTCAACCTGGATGTCATTAGGGCACCACTGACAGACTTAGTCAACTTCGATGTCATTAGGGCACTGGTGACAGACTTAGTCAACCTGAATGTCATTAGGGCACCACTGACAGACTTAGTCAACCTGGATGTCATTAGGGCACCACTGACAGACTTAGACAACCTGGATGTCATTAGGGCACCACTGACAGACTTAGTCAACCTGGATGTCATTAGGGCACCAATGACAGACTTAGTCAACTTCGATGTCATTAGGGCACCAGTGACAGATTTAGTTAACCTGGATGTCATTAGGGCACCGGTGACAGACTTAGTCTACCTGGATGTCATTAGGGCACCACTGACAGACTTAGTCAACCTGGATGTCATTAGGGCACCGGTGACAGACTTAGTCAACTTCGATGTCATTAGGGCACCACTGACAGACTTAGTCAACCTGGATGTCATTAGGGCACCGGTGACAGACTTAGTCAACTTGGATGTCATTAGGGCACCACTGACAGACTTAGTCAACTTGGATGTCATTAGGGCACCACTGACAGACTTAGTCAACCTGGATGTCATTAGGGCACCACTGACAGACTTAGTCAATCTTCTTTTTTTTACTATTAAAAAAATATATATATATATAAAGTACCCCCGTCACGCCAAATGCCGTATAGAGAAAGATGGTGTTAGTGACCATAAATTTTACAGACCTTCGGCACATGATTTTTGGGATAATGGGGTCGGTATTACGCCCATGCCGTTTTACTTTCCCAGAAAAAAATCCGGTACCCGTTAAATTTTTTTCATTATCGTCAGTAAATATTTGGGTCTCAACAAAGACCTCTCAATTTGTTAATGTTATCTTCCCATCTCTTTCTCTGCCTACCCCTTCTTCTCATTCCTCTCACAATGCCTAATAGAATGGTATATTCTAGGTCCAAATATCAAGATGCGTGGCCAAACCATTTCATTGTGTGTTTTTTTATAAAAGTCCAAAGATCATCATATAATCTCAATGCTGGTTGCATCATTTTGCGAACTTCTTTGTTTTTTACTCCGATCTAAGTAATCGTTATCATCGATGATCTTGCCTTCTCCGCAACGAAGGTTGGCTACCATGGAGCGCCATTCTGCTCTGTCTCTTGCTTTGATGGTGCAGTTATAGGCCGATTTGTCCATCTTTTGATGTTACTCGTCCATGCTAGCCTTGGTCTGCCTCTGCATCTTTTACCTTGTATTTTCCCCTCCAGAATTACTTTTAGTAGGCTGTTGTGTCTTTTAACATGGCCTCAAAAATATCTAAGTAATAGATGCCCACAATCTTAGGACGGTAGTTCATCTTCATAGCTTGTATTTTCTTCAATACCTCTTCTGTAAAGGTTCATGTTTCACGCGTTATTGTTATGGTTATGGTTATGGAAGGCCCCGGTATCACTACAAACGAATTAAAATCCATAATTGCTCAACCGCCCGTGCCAGTGGAATCATCCGAACTAATATCTCATCTCCCAAACAAAGAAAAGTAGCTGTAGACCCCAACATAGCAGTCTCAGTACACACCAAAAGACATAAGGCGAAACCGCTTAGAAAGTGAACACAGCCATCAGTTGTCCAGCATACTATATCATCATTGATCGTAAACATTCGGAGTATCGAAACTCGATCAAAACAGATAAAACACACAGCTCACGGTGTGCACAGAGCACTTAACTCAGTAGTTCCTGCAGCAAGCCGGACTTGGAATATGAGGAAACTGCAACAAAGAACACTTTTCATACATAGCCTTCAATGGTTACTGCCGCCTATCCACCTTATTGACCGGAAGTTCACGTTCTCTCGAAAATTATGGTCGTCATACTTTTTAAAAAAATATATAGCGCTTGATGATGTTAGGACATCGTTTTTGACTCCAAATGCAAACAAATGAAACACAGTTAGTCGTCGGATTATCTTCACAAGTATATACTGTTATAACAAGTGTGTGCATCAGCCTGATTTTAGAGCCCGGAGCGATGTTTTTATCTTTCCATGTATTTGTTTTAGCTTTGCAATGGCTTCTGTGGTTTAGTTAAACCTTCTAATTACACGGCTATTGAAACGTTCAATCGTCTATTGGTAGAGATTATAAAGTTCAATATATTTCCCTCATTCGTCAAAATAGAAAGCCACGAAAGAGGCTCCTATTGCACATCACAAGAAATGTTTACTTGTTGGTCTACTTAACGTTTTGAGCACAGCCAACTATAGATTTAGTAAGGCCTGTGAACAGGAAATAAAATCTGGAAACCCTGCAACTAGTGTGACGTGTTCAGCTATAGACGTCTGACGTCACTCTACCAACAACCGCCCTTACTGGAAAAGTCACGCTAGTTGGTGGTTTTTCAGAAATTCCCTTCCAGCCTGCAGGCCTAAGTAAATCTATAGCTGGCTATTATTATGTGCTGATGTAGAGCGGTTTGGCGTAATGACGACCACATAACCTATCAAATATACTGTTGGTCATTACAAAAATAGAATCTAACAGATAGTTTTTTTCCATAGATGTCTGTAACTTCCTGTTTTTCGCCGTTATCCGATAGGGCTAGGCATCTGGTCTCATTACCCAGAGCCTGGGGAGGGTAACGCCAGAAAGAAATCACAATGGGTTCAATGTTTACAATTCCTTACTTCCTGTGGTGGGATATGAACCAGAGACTTTCCTGTCCAGAAGCTGAGTCTTCAGTCTAGTCTACCCAGTCATCTTCAGGCATCGTCTGTGAGGCAGGACTAAACAAGCACGGGGGCGCAGCCATGCCTGACCACCATATTTCTTTACTAAGCTCATCTATAAATACCCATTGCTGTTTTCTTGCTGCCAGAGGTACTGAGTTTAGTGCTTTGTGTGCACCTTGAGCTGGGTTTTTCATCCGGGTCGTGTTTTCGCTATTCCGATTGCTTACGATGAATGCTGATATCGTATGACGAAGGACACTTCAGTTGCGTTCACTTTCGATGTGCCTACGCCTTATATCTTTTGGCGTGTGCTGTAGCTGCTATGATTGGTATTGCAGGACCCTTTCTTTGTCTAAATCCTTCAATGAGATACGATGTTAATTCGGATGATTCCACTAGCACGGGCGGTTGAGCAATTATGGATGTTAATTCATTTGCGGTGATACCGGGGCCTTCGACTAACTACAGCTGCTGTTTGATATCAGTAAAAGTTATACATTAATCCTCTGTCTATATTTTTGTGTTTCTTTGTTTAACTTTCTTTAAGTTCCTCTCCTCTGTCAAACGTTTTAGTTTAGTACAGTGGTCGTCAAATTGTGCTCCACAGAGCCCAGGTGCTCCACAAGCGCTTGCTAGGGACTCCATGGGCATTATTATCATTATCATACCCGGCGTAGGTGATGTTTCTCCACACATCTCTACCGACAACTCATCAACTTCGCCGCTGTTGTACCACAGTGTAAAGCTAATATTATTTCATCAACTTCGCCGCTCTTGTACCACAGTGTCAAGCTAATATTATTTCATCAACTTCGCCGCTGTTGTACCACAGTGTAAAGCTTATATTATTTCATCAACTTCGCCGCTGTTGTACCACAGTGTCAAGCTAATATTATTTCATCAACTTCGCCGCTGTTGTACCACAGTGTCAAGCTAATATTATTTCATCAACTTCGCCGCTCTTGTACCACAGTGTCAAGCTTATATTATTTCATCAACTTCGCCGCTGTTGTACCACAGTGTCAAGCTTATATTATTTCATCAACTTCGCCGCTCTTGTACCACAGTGTCAAGCTTATATTATTTCATCAACTTCGCCGCTCTTGTACCACAGTGTCAAGCTTATATTATTTCATCAACTTCGCCGCTGTTGTACCACAGTGTCAAGCTTATATTATTTCATCAACTTCGCCGCTGTTGTACCACAGTGTCAAGCTTATATTATTTCATCAACTTCGCCGCTGTTGTACCACAGTGTCAAGCTTATATTATTTCATCAACTTCGCCGCTGTTGTACCACAGTGTCAAGCTTATATTATTTCATCAACTTCGCCGCTGTTGTACCACAGTGTCAAGCTTATATTATTTCATCAACTTCGCCGCTGTTGTACCACAGTGTCAAGCTTATATTATTTCATCAACTTCGCCGCTGTTGTACCACAGTGTCAAGCTTATATTATTTCATCAACTTCGCCGCTCTTGTACCACAGTGTCTTGCTTATATTATTTCATCAACTTCGCCGCTGTTGTACCACAGTGTCTTGCTTATATTATTTCATCAACTTCGCCGCTCTTGTACCACAGTGTCAAGCTTATATTATTTCATCAACTTCGCCGCTGTTGTACCACAGTGTCAAGCTTATATTATTTCATCAACTTCGCCGCTGTTGTACCACAGTGTCAAGCTTATATTATTTCATCAACTTCGCCGCTGTTGTACCACAGTGTCAAGCTTATATTATTTCATCAACTTCGCCGCTGTTGTACCACAGTGTCAAGCTTATATTATTTCATCAACTTCGCCGCTCTTGTACCACAGTGTCTTGCTTATATTATTTCATCAACTTCGCCGCTCTTGTACCACAGTGTCTTGCTTATATTATTTCTCTATGTCGTCCGAGATCCCTGTTTTCATTGCAACTTTGTAAAACAAGCATACTCAGAAGTAGGCAAGAAGGCCCTAGCAGTTTTATTTCATTTTGCGACTACCAACTTATCTGAGACCGGGTTGTCAGCATTGGCAGCCATCAAAACCAAATACAGATCACGTTTGGACGTCGAGAGAGAGATTAGAATAGCAATTAACAAATAGCAAAAAACGTGTGCCCAGATTTGAAGACCCAATGAGGATGAAACAACCTCACTCATCTCATTGACTTTGTTATAGGATACAAATATCACAACATAAGTTGATTCAGTTATTTTTAAAAATTTCAATTACAAAAGTGACACTAATCTATTTCATTTATACCCAAAACATTAGTTTATTAAATTCCGCAATCAACATAACATGTTAAAATGCTATTAAAATATGTTTTTTTGCATTATTAAAATAAGGTGCTACAGTGGTGATTTGTTGTTAAGTGTTAGCGCTCCGTTAACTGAACAAGCTTAACTACCGTTGGGTTAGCGTATGAAGCAAACATTAGTGTCTTTGAATGTATCCATATACTTTTCCATCAAAATTCTCACAGACAAAATGTCCATTTCATTCTCTCCACAAATCCATATTTTGTTCCCTGCCCTTCACATTAAATTTGTTTTGGATACTCTCTTATCAAAATGTAAATACAATATTTCCCATTAAGCTTATTGTTATAAAGTCACTGCATAAACAAAGAACCGTCTGTTTAGGTAACTCTATGAATATTGATGTTCTCAGATCCTGAGGTATCTAGTCTACAAATGCGTCTGGGATCACTAACATTTGTTTGTATTTATTGTTTATTAAAATAAAAGTACTCCCGTCGCGCCAAGTGGGTATATAGGGAATATGGTGTTAGTGACCATCAATTTTACAGACCTTCGGCTCATGATTTTAGAGGTAATCTGGTCTGTATGCGTCCATTCCGCTTTATTTTCCCAGAAAAAAATCCAGTACTCATTAAAGGCTGGGTGAACCGGTAGCCGTCGGTTAGGATCGAACCCTACCTCTTGTCCTTTGTAGTCCAGTTCACTAACCACTGAGCTATCGCGGCTCCCATTTATTGCTTATACTCACACTATATGTTTCTTTTCAGGACAACCTCTTTAATGTCGTCGTTGTCTTTATATACATGTATTTTGTACCTCCCTTTAAAGGTCAAGTACCAGACTTGAAACGGCGTCTTAGCACGCGAGATTACACCCATATGTTCTCGGCCGCCTATCCAGAAATGTTCGAAGATTTCTGTATAGTGTCGCCTCAAGCATCGAAACTCAGATGCAAGGCGGCATTCCTCACCTTCCCAGGGTAATACCCAGTACCAAGTTCTGCCAACGGCTGGGTCGACCGTGGGGGTTTTTTGTTTTTTTTCCAACCATGAGTACAACTCACACTGCTACGGGTTGTCCGAACGTCGGTAGTCCAGTCGGGTGGTTTTCCCAACTCGCCTACCGAGGCCTACCGAGGCCTACCGAGGCCCCCGAACCTCCCTATCTTTTTCTACTTATATATAATCAGTTCTACTTTTAATATTGTTCAATTTTTTAAAATATTTGTTCATCTGTTTTTGCTAGGGTTGTATTTCCTTCCGTCCACAAACTGCTCTGTTTTTATTCCTGCAAATGCAATTTGAATATCGTAGCTGTCAGGTAGCATTTCACCTTCAGTGTTTGCAATACAACCCACACAAGTACCTTTCTTCCTTTCCTTGGTTCTCCTATTTCTGTATCCACCCCGCTCTGGCATTATTTCATCCACATATTTTGCCAGACGTTTTAAAATGAAATATTCTAGGCTGGCCTGTCAGCAAATTTAATTTGATTTCTGTACAGAAAATACTGCAACGTCTCAGTTTTTCATTAGCCATTTATTCTCCATTTTCTTTTAAAAGATATTGTTTTCTTTTCTCTTATAGCTTATAATTATGTTATGTTTTCGGATATTCCTTATCATTTCACATTTAACATTTTTTCCTCCTTATTGTTACATCTATTTTCAAGGTATTGTAATGTTCTTTTGCTGTTTCTTCATAACGACACTTCATTTTTGTCGATGTTAGTCTGCAATATTTAAAGTTGCAATTGTGAAGACTTTTACCTGACTTATTTTTAGCTGTCACGAAGAATGCAGAGAAATGATACACGACATACCGCAGATATTTGTCGAAGTATATATATTTGTTAAGTAACATATAGTTTGTATATGTCACATATCGATGCGTGTCGTGACATATAGAATATGATTACAAAGTATAACTTGTATTTGTTATATATGAATGGTGATCATCACCTACATGACAGCCTGCCTTGCCATGAATGGTGATCATCACCTACATGACAGCCTGTCTTGCCATGAATGGTGATCATCACCTACATGACAGCCTGCCTTGCCATGAATGGTGATCATCACCTACATGACAGCCTGCCTTGCCATGAATGGTGATCATCACCTACATGACAGCCTGCCTTGCCATGAATGGTGATCATCACCTACATGACAGCCTGCCTTGCCATGAATGGTGATCATCACCTACATGACAGCCTGCCTTGCCATGAATGGTGATCATCACCTACATGACAGCCTGCCTTGCCATGAATGGTGATCATCACCTACATGACAACCTGCCTTGCCATGAATGGTCTATTATATTTAAGAACTTGCCCCATGTGTAATGACGATGACCTGTGGACCTAAATGAAACTATAAACTAAACTAGAATATAAATGATATTCTATGTAGCAGAGACAGTCTGATATTTGCTATACAGACTTTCATCATTATTGTCCTGACGCAGATCTCTGTTCGTCTATGTAGCAGAGACAGTCTGATATTTGCTATACAGACTTTCATCATTATTGTCCTGACGCAGATCTCTGTTCGTCTATGTAGCAGAGACAGTCTGATATTTGCTATACAGACTTTCATCATTATTGCTTTGACGCAGATCTCTGTTCGTCTATGTAGATTCAACACAAGTCCACGTTTTTATTATATTCCTTCCACCCCTTCCCACCTTATCTTCATTATATTTGCCACTGTTGCTCTGACCGTTGAATCATCATCATCAACAAGTACCGGGCCTATTGGCGTAGGTGATCATGTCTCTCCACAACTTTCGATCTCGACAGTTCTTTATCATTTCTTTTGTTGACCTTCTGACAAGCCATTCTCTTAAGCTGTCTGGTATTTTCTCTCTTTGCTTCCCTCTATCTCTTCGTCCCTCAATTTTCCCAGTTGTTACAATATATTCCAGCTGTTCTCTTCTCATTACATGGCCAAAAAATGATAATTGTTTCTTCCTAATATTGGAAATTAGCTCTCTTTTAGCTTTGACTTCTCTCAGAACATTTTCATTACTCTTCTTAGCTGTCCATGGTATTCTCAACATTCTTCTGTAAAACCACATTTCTACATACTCCAGTGGACCATTGAATGCTTCTAGATAATGTTTAGTTTCTCCCATACTGATCTTTATATTGCACTAGTGTGGTTATTTCATGTACACAGTTATGACAATTTCATGTACCTAGTTCTGACAAGTTCATGTACACAGTTATGACAATTTCATGTACCTAGTTCTGACAAGTTCATGTACACAGTTCCGACTATTTCATGTACCCATTTCCAAATAATTTCATGTACCAAGTTTCGACTATTTCACGTACCCATTTCCAAACAATTTCATGTACCAAGTTTCGACTATTTCATGTACCCATTTCCAAACAATTTCATGTACCAAGTTTCGATTCCGTTTCCGGTTGTTTCCAAAATGGAGGAATTATTTTTCTCCGGCTTGGTATAGAACCGTTGATCAGAGGTTTAACAAGCCGCTATCGTAAAAACGATGTTGTTAATGAAACGTAGACCTGATACAGAATGTGTAAATTAGCAGTAGATAGTAGTGATAGTTTTTTCGGCCCTAAAACAACAACAAAAATAGGATTCTGGAATGTGCGAACAATGGCCGCTCCGACGAAACATGCACAGGTCGCGAGCGAGATGGACAGATACGATCTAGATATTTTAGGATTAAGCGAAATGCGCTGGCCTGGAACAGGTAGGAGATCTATTGATAATAAAATAGTAGTTTTTTCTGGAAGGGAAGATGGAAAACACCGTGAAGGAGTAGGCATAATGATGACAGACAAAGCTGCAAGAAGTTTATTAGAATGGGAACCGGTAAATAGCCGTCTGATACGAACACGATACAAAACAAAACATGGAAGACTTTCAATTATTCAATGTTATGCGCCTACTAACGAAGCTGATGATGAAGTTAAGGATGATTTTTATAACCAACTGCAACAACTTATAAACAAAATACCAAAACACGATCTTTTAATTGTAATGGGAGACTTCAACGCCAAAGTAGGACAAGATAACGCAGGAGTGGAACATGTGATGGGGAGAGAAGGCTGTAATACAACAAGTCAGAATGGAGAAAGATTAATAGAATTATGTTTAATAGAAAATTTAGTTATAGGTGGGACATTATTTCCACATAAAAATATTCACAAAACAACATGGATATCTCCTGATGATAGAACATCAAATCAAATTGACCACCTATGTATTAAACAACAATTCAGATCATCATTAATAGATGTAAGAGCATACAGAGGTGCTGATGTTAATAGTGACCACAACCTGTGCATTGGGAAAATAAGATTAAAATTTAGAAACCAACAGAAGAGGTCAATTACACATAAAATTGATAGTCATAAACTGAAAGATGAAGCAATAAAGGAAAAGTTTAACATAGAGCTAAGTAATTGTTATTCAGCACTTGGTGAAATAGACTTAGATATCAATGAAATGTGGGACTCACAGAGCAAAATACTAATGACAGCAGCAGAAGCAAGTGCTGGACTGAAGAAAATGGAAAAAACGAGCTTGGATCTCAGACACCACATGGAAATACATCAAAGAAAGAAGAGAAGCGAAGAGAGCCATGACTAATGTAAAGACAAATCTTGGAAAGGTTCTGGCAAAAGCAACATACAAAGAATTAGACAACAAAGTGAAAAGTTCGGCAAGAAGAGATACAAGAGCTTATATAGACAACTTGGCAGAGAAAGCAGAGACAGCTGCAATTACAGGAGACAGCAGAACTCTTTATACTGTACAAAAGATGCTGACAAACACCTATACATCCAGTGGAACACCAATTCTAGACAAATCTGGATTAATGCTAACAACAAGCGCAGACATAAAAGCCCGTTGGGCGGAACACTTCAAAGAAATTCTTAACCGTCCACTACCTCACAGTTTAATAGATTTTGAAGCTGAAACACCAGCAGCAGAATTAGATGTAAATTTAGATGACTTCACCTTGAGTGAAATAGAAACCACCTTAAAGCTAATGACCAATAACAAGGCTGCTGGAGAGGATAAGTTAACAGCTGAGATCCTCAAGGCAATTGATAGCCATAATTTAATACATCTCCAAAAAATGTTCAACATCATTTGGAAAACAGAGAAGACGCCTCATAAATGGAAAAAAGGAATCATTGTTAAGATCCCAAAAAAGGGCAATCTTAGAGATTGTAACAATTGGAGAGGCGTGACACTTTTGTCAGTTGCCTCAAAATTATTCTGTAAAATCATCCTAAATAGAATAAAGGATTCAATAGATACAGTAATGCGTGAAGAACAGGCTGGGTTTAGAAAAGGGAGAAGCTGTCTTGACCACATTTTCACTCTACGACTTATATTGGAGGAACACATTGAAAAGCAAAAACCTTTTGTACTTAACTTCATCGACTTCAAAAAAGCATTTGATAGTATTCATAGAGATTCTTTGTGGAAAATTCTGAAGCAATATGGCTTACCATCAAAAATCATAAATATTATCAAAGACATGTATGATGGTTACACATGTGCAGTTCGAACAGAGGAAGGACTGAGCGAATGTTTCCCAATAGAAACTGGGGTTAAACAAGGATGTATTTTATCGCCCTTGTTATTTGGAATTGTTATGGACTTCATAATGAAGAAATGCTGCACTGGTAATAAAGGCATCGAATGGATACAAGGAGACCATTTGGAGGACCTCGACTTTGCTGATGACATAGTTCTCATCAGCAATCAGATAAAAACGATGCAGGAAAACACAAATGAACTATCATCAATAGCCAGCAAAATTGGGCTTGAGGTCAATCATGAAAAGACTAAAGTCATGAAAAGTTTAATTCCAACAAGTGACAAAATATACATGGAAAACAAACCAGTAGAAGAGATCGATCACTTCATCTATCTTGGAAGTCACATTGATCGAGAAGGGGATACAAGCAAAGAAATTAGAATCAGAATGGCTAAAGCAGCAATGTCTTTCAGAAGCCTTGAAAAGTTGTGGAAATCAAAACTCATTAGCACAAACACAAAACTTAGGCTATTCAAATCAAATGTACTATCAACCCTTACGTATGCGTGTGAAAGCTGGAAAACAACAAGAGATATAGAAACAAAGTTGAACGCATTCGAAAATAAATGTCTAAGGAAAATACTTGGTATAGAATGGAACGAATTCAAAACAAACGAGGAAATTAGAGAAATCGCCAATCAACCACTAATATCTTCAGTAATAAAGAAAAGACGATGGTCATACGTTGGACATGTGATGAGAAGAGATAATAATCGAATAGCAAAGCAAGCCCTCATATGGGAAACAACAGGTAAAAGAAAAAGAGGAAGACCCAGGGAGACACTGAGAAGAACATTGATGAGAGAGGCAAGAGCAGCAGGAATCGGCTCCCTCAATGAGATAGAACTGCTTGCACAGAACAGAGACAGATGGCGAGATTTGATAAAATATCTTTAAAAGAAAACTGCTAGAACAAAAATTCATATAGGAGAAGGTGTATCTTGGTCTACGCCCTATGGGCCGGTTACGGCTCGAAAGGTCAATAGATAGATAGATAGATAGATAGAAGTTTCGACTATTCCATGTACACAGTTCCGAACACTTCATGGCAAGAGATTGTGATCAATTCAATTTTCCATGGAAGGTGAGCTCAAGCGCCAATGATCTGCAATAACAAGTCGGCGATCCTCAACTGACCGAGACCTCGAATGGGCCTATAGGTCTGTTCTCGTGGAAACAGAGTTTCTCCATCAAAGCAGACAGACCAACAGAAGGAATGATCTGAGTGGCATTTTCTGATATGTCAAACATTGTATTTCAGTAGCAAGATGGGAAAGATACTAGAATCGGCAACATGCTATCTTGTGTAGAAGACTTTGCTCATCCAGTGGCGGTTGGTCAAGTCCTTCACTGAACCACTTTGGTAATAGAAGAGAACATATCCATTGTTACCTGAGACACATGTCGTAGAGTCATTGTCACCTGTCACACATGTCATAGAGCCACTGTTAACTGTCAGATATGTCATAGAGCCACTGTTACCTGTCACACATGTCGTAGAGTCATTGTTACCTGTCACACGCGTCATAGAGCCACTGTTACACCTGCCACACATGTCGTAGACTCACTGTTACGTGTCACAGATGTCATAGAGCCACTGTTACCTGCCACACATGTCATAGAGCCAGTGTTACTTGCCACACATGTCATAGAGCCACAGTACCTGTCACACATGTAATAGAGCCACAGTACCTGCCACACATGTCATAGAGCCATTGTTACCTGCCATACATGTCATACAACCATTTTTATCTGACACACATGTCCTAGTGCCACTGTTACCTGCCACACATGTCATACAGCCACTGTTACCTGCCACACATGTCGTAGAGCCACTGTTACCTGCCACACATGTCCTAGTGCCACTGTTACCTGCCACACATGTCATACAGCCACTGTTACCTGCCACACATGTCGTAGAGCCACTATTACCTGCCACACATGTCATACAGCCACTGTTACCTGCCACACATGTCATACAACCACTTTTACCTGCCACACATGTCATATAACCACTGTTACCTGCCACACATGTCATAGAGCCACTTTTACCTGCCACACATGTCATACAGCCACTGTTACCTGCCACACATTTCATAGAGCCACTATTACCTGCCACACATGTCATACAGCCACTGTTACCTGCCACACATGTCATAGAGCCACTGTTTCCTGCCACACATGTCGTAGAACCACTTTTACCTGTAACACATGTCATAGAGCCACTGTTACCTGTCACACATGTCATAGAGCCACTGTTACCTGCCACACATGTCGTAGAGCCACTGTTACCTACCACTTATGTCATAGAACCACTGTTACCTGTCACACATGTCATAGAGCCACTGTTACCTGCCACACCTTTCATAGAGCCACTGTAACCTGCTACAAATGTCATAGAACCACTGTTACCTGTCACACATGTCATAGAGCTACTGTTACCTGCCACACATGTCGTAGGGCAACTGTTACCTGCCACACATGTAATAGAGCCACTGTTACCTGTCACACATGTCATAGAGCCACTGTTACCTGTCACAAATGTCATAATGGGCGACTAAAGAGGTTTAGGAGACCAGGTCTTAGCCAGTGCTGCGGCGTTCGTGCGTCTGAGCTGAAGCAATCTTCAAGGCTTTTGTTAGTGTCTGGTAAGTGGACTTGATATAAGGAAAGTGTCTAGGATGGGGATCACTTCGGAGTTTCCGTTGGGCAATGAATATGACCTGTCGACTAAAGTAAACTAAACTAAACTAAACTAAGCTAAGCTAAGCTAAAATAAACTAAACTAAATTAACTAAACTAAGCTAAGCTAAACTAAACTAAACTAAACTAAGCTAAGGTAAGCTCAACTAAACTAAACTAAACTAAGCTAAACTAAACTAAACTAAACTAATATAACCTAAATTAAACTAAATTAACTAAACTAAACTAAACTAAACTTTGGTGAAGTAGAACCTTCATTACCTTGATTGCAAAGACAACAAGACAGCTCTGGCAGCCCAAATGGTGTCCGTCTTAGATCTGCTGCTTGGGGCGAAGCATTAACCATCTTTCATATCTCTTTTCTTAAGTGTATTTGCAAAATAAATAAAAAAATACAGCACAAGCTCTTAAACATTGATACAATATTCCGGTTATTACAGTAGTTTTCCATACAGCGCATCTAGTGGCAGAACTCAAACTATCGATTGAAATAACACGAGAAGAATCACGGCTCTTCACGGAGTGATACATCAAAGAGATTATACGGCCCAGTCGTAAAAGGAGATAATTTTCGTCTCACTCTCAAACCATATCTACGGGAGATGCGATAATTAGTTCCTTTTGCTTCATGAAGAGGAAAAATAATTTGGCTTGCACGTGAAAGAAATCTGGGCAGTCATTTTGTAGAATTTGCCGATCTTAGGATGACAGCGTCTGTGTCTTGTTTCTTTCCACAGAAAAAAAAATAAACTTTCACGATTGACAGGAAACTGGATAATCGACAAAATTAGACGTTTATAATGTTTTGTGTTACTGATGTCTGTCCTTAGAGATCTACTCGTTTAGATATATCGGGTGGTGATTCTCACACTTTTAGAAATATAACAATGAGTCTGTCATTGCAACTTTGGTCAGAAGTTAACGTTTTCTTGTTGTTAAATGGTGCTTGCTGTTACTGTTGTTTTTATTGTTGCTGTTAATGTTGTTGTTGTTGTTGTTTTTGCTGATGTTGTTGCTGTTGTTGTTGTTGTTGTTAATGTTGTTGATGTAGCTATTGTTTCTGTTGGTGTTGTTGTTAATGTTGTTGCTGCTGTTGTTGTTATTGTTGCTGTTTTATTGTTGCTTTTATTGTTGTTTCTGTTGCTAGTTTGTTGTTGATGTTATTGTTGTTGTTACTGCTGCTAGCTGCTGCTGCTGTTGTTTTTACTGCTGTTATTGCTGCTGATGCTGTTGTTGTTATTGCTATTATAGTTGCTGCTGGCTGCTGTTTTGTTGATTGTTGCTGATGTTGCTGCTGTTATTGCTACTGGTTTATGTTGTTTTTGCTGTTGTTGCTGCTGGCTTCCGTTGTTGCTGTAAATGTTGAAGCTGTTGCTGCTGGCTACTATTATGTTGTTGATGCTGCTGTTGTTGTCTGCTGTTGGCTGTTATTATTTTTGCTTTTAATGTTTATGTTGCTGTTACTACTGCTGCTTTTGTTGTTGCTGCCTTTGCTGTTGTTTCTGCCTTTGTTGCTGTTGTTGGATGGTGCTGTTATTGTTGTTGCTGTCGTCGTCGTTGTTACTGCTGCTATTGTTGTTGTTGTATCTGATCATGCACTCTGCTGATGCTATTTATTTTTGGGCGTGATGGAGCGATGCAAATTTTGCCTGGGAGTCTGTAGATTACATTGACAGCTATGGTAATACGCCTCTGTTGGAGCGCTACTTCCACAACAGCTACTCTTAAGTTGCCTCTATTGTGATCGGGGATGGCCAGCCTCTGATGCTGTCTGGTATTTTTTCTCTTTGCTTCCCTCTATCTCTTCGTCCCTCAATATTTTCAGTTGTTACAATATATTCCAGTTGTTATCTTCTCATTACATGGCCAAAAGATCAGGATTGTTTGTTCCTAATATTCTTCTACCTTTTAGCTCCCAGTGGAGCATAGGTCTTCAACAAACACTTTCCAAGTCGTTCTGTTTTTTGTAATTCTTTTAAGATCATTCCATGTCTTCCCCATCATCTTCATCTCTGCTTAAATCTGTCTTCTCCAAGAATTCCTTGGTCTTCCTCTTTGTCTTTTCCCCTGGGGATTCCAAAAAAGGGCCTGTTGTGTAATACTCTCAGTTGGCTTCCGTAGTGTGTGTCCTATCCATCGCCATCGTCTTCGCTGTATTTCTTTATCCACTGGTATTTGACCGGTACATTTCCATAATTCCACGTTAGTGACTTTGTCCTGCCATTTCCATCCCTTTATTCTGCGCAAGCATCCATTAATGAAAGTCTGTACCTTCGTGATTGTCACTTTTGTTATTCTCCATGTTTCACAGCCATATAATAGAACCGACTTAACATTGGAGTTGAAAATTTTTATTTTTGTATTTAGCCTAATTTCTTTGGATTTCCATATGTTTCCCAGTGCAATGAAAGCTCCTCTTGCTTTTGATATCCTTATTTTGGTATCATTTTCTGTTCCTCCCTCTTTATCTATATTACTGCCCAGATATATATAAGACTGTACGTCTAGTAGAGGTATTTCTCCTAGTTTTATTTGGTTATTGCCAACTGCATTAATTCTCATAATGTTGGTCTTATCTCTATTAATCTTTAGTCCTAGCTGTTGTGATCTCTCATCTAATATACTCATTTTATCTTGCATCTGTTGGTGGCTGTGTGATAGGAGAGCTATGTCATCAGCAAAGTCTAAATCATCAAGTTGTTTGGTCAGTGACCACTGGATCCCATTTCTGTTGTTTTGAGTTATTTCACAATATCAAACAAATACCAAGTCCTCCAACAACTAGAAAATACAATAAATATAGAAGATCATTGGAAACTGGTAAAAAATATATGGAAAGAGACATGCGAAGAAACACTGGGGAAAAGAGAACGCCAGAATAAGGCATGGATGCCAGCAGAGACCCTGGATAAAATTAAAGAAAGAAAGAACAAGAAAGCAGACATAAATAAAAGCAAAACATGAAGTAATAAAGCCAAGACACATGAAGCTTACACAGAGGTGAACAAAGAAGTGAGAAGATGCATTAAAAGGGATAAGAGGAAATATATAGAGGAATTAGCTAATATTAGTTCTCTAGAATTAATTAGAAATTAGTTATCTTTTTGCTTTGACCTCTTTTAGAGCATTTTCATTACTCTTCTTAGCTGTCCATGGTATTCTCAACATTCTTCTGTAAAACCACATTTCAACAGACTCCAGTGATTTTCTTGTCTGCTGTCCTATTGTCCATGATTCACATCCATATGTTAAGACTGGCTCTACATAACATTTAAGAACTCTTTTTCTTGTTTCTATTTTCATAAATGGATTGCATAGAATCTTCCTAATTTTTGTGAAAGTTGCTTTTGCCTGAGCCATTCTGTTACAGCCGACACAAAAAAGGGGTAGAAAAAATAAAACATATTTTTAAAAGTCTGTCATTTGACAGAAGCCAAAGAAAAGTAACAGTTTCTGAATTCTATCCAAATTCGAAATTTCCCACATGCATTGAGTAGCCTCTTGAAATGTGGCAACGAGCGGAATATAGATTCATCTATCTGAGGTTAACGAGTAGTGAACGGTTACCGAGCTTGTTAATGAAAGGGTGCAAGGTTTGTGACTCAAGGTGGTCACGCTCCAGTAAATCTGTATATGCATATCTAACTGACACAATAATTATGTAATATCAGGGTGGTAGGTAGGTTATTGTTGCACGAGTTGCCTTTAAAAGATGCACATTGCAATAAGCAGTTTGATGTGTTTTAGCGACATTCTAAATACCTAGATTTATGAATTAAGGGAAACGTGTGTTTGTTTGTGGCATTTGAACATTGGCGTGACCAAGGGAGCCACATTTTGGGTTGGAATGTATGTCATTATTGTATTGAAGCTCTGGGGGACTTGGTGGTCTAGAGGTAAGATATCGGCAACTACACAGCAAGAATAAAGGTTCGAATTCCTGCACAAGCTAAGTACATTTATCACTTGGATAGTAGATCTCTGGGTAGTGAGATCCAATGTCTCTCAGATAACGTGTGCACAAAGGACAAGAGTCGAGTTCGATCAAGATCGACGGCTACTGGGTTCACCCAGCCTTAAATTGGTACCTGATTTTTCTGGGAAAGTAAAGCGACACAGGCGTAGTACCGACCATATTACCCTAAAAATCATGTTCGAAAGTCTGTAAAAGTTATGGTCACTAACACCATATTTTCTATGGTCAAATATTGCCCTACTTTGTGTATGTAAGAAGTAAAGCTACCTTACTTGGTGTATGTAAGAATCAAAGTTGCCCTACTTTGTGTATGTAAGAACCAAAGTTACCCTAATTGGTGTATGTAAGAAGTAAAGCTACCCTACTTGGTGTATGAAAGAAGTAAAGCTACTATACTTGGTGTATGTAAGAAGTAAAGCTACCCTACTTGGTGTATGTAAGAATCAAAGTTGCCCTACTTGGTGTATGTTAGAACCAAAGTTACCCTACTTGGTGTATGTAAGAACCAAAGCTACCCTACTTGGTGTATGTTAGAACCAAAGTTGCCCTACTTGGTGTATGTAAGAACCAAAGCTACCCTACTTGGTGTATGTAAGAACCAAAGTTACCCTACTTGGTGTATGTAAGAACCAAAGCTACCCTACTTGCTGTATGTAAGAACCAAAGCTACCCTACTTGGTGTATGTAAGAACCAAAGCTACCCTACCTGGTGTATGTAAGAATCAAAGTTGCCCGACTTGGTGTATGTAAGAACCAAAGCTACCCTACTTGGTGTATGTAAGAACCAAAGTTACCCTACTTGGTGTATGTAAGAACCAAAGCTACCCTACCTGGTGTATGTAAGAATCAAAGTTGCCCGACTTGGTGTATGTAAGAACCAAAGTTGCCCTACTTGGTGTATGTAAGAACCAAAGTTGCCCTACCTGTTATATATATATGTAAGAATCAATTTGCCCTACATGGTGCATGTAAGAACCAAAGCTACCCGACATGGTGTATTTAAGAAGCAAAGCTACACTACATGGTGTATGTAAGAAGCAAAGATACACAATTGGCGTATGTAAGAAGCAAAGTTACCCTACGTGCTGTATGGAAGAAGCGTAAATACCCTACTTGGTGTATGTAAGAAGAAAAGCTACACTACTTGGTGTATATAAGAAGAAAAGCTACCCAACAAGGTGTATGTAAGAAGCACAGTTACACTATTTGGTGTCTGTAAGAAGCAAGGATACCCTACTTGGTGTATGTAAGAAGCAAAGATACCCTACTTGGTGTATGTAAGAAGCAAAGTTACCCTACTTGTATGTAAGAAGCAAGGATACCCTACTTGGTGTATGTAAGAAGCAAAGATACAAAACAAGGTGTATGTAAGAAGCACAGTTACACTATTTGGTGTATGTAAGAAGCAAGGATACCCTACTTGGTGTATGTAAGAAGCAAAGATACCCTACTTGGTGTATGTAAGAAGCAAAGTTACCCTACTTGTATGTAAGAAGCAAAGTTACCCTACTTGTATGTAAGAAGCAAATCTACCCTACTTGGTGTATGTAAGAAGCAAAGCTACCCTACTTGGTGTATGTAAGAAGCAAAGTTACCCTACTTGGTGTATGTAAGAAGCAAAGTTACCCTACTTGGTGTATGTAAGAAGCAAATCTACCCTACTTGGTGTATGTAAGAAGCAAAGCTACCCTACTTGGTGTATGTAAGAAGCAAAGCTACCCTACTTGGTGTATGTAAGAAGCAAAGTTACCCTACTTGGTGTATGTAAGAAGCAAAGCTACCCTACTTGGTGTATGTAAGAAGCAAAAATACCATACTTGGTGTATGTATGAAGCAAAAATACCCTACTTGGTGTATGTAAGAAGCAAAGCTACCCTACTTGGTGTATGTAAGAAGCAAAGCTACACTACTTGCTGTATGTAAGAAGCACAGCTACCCTACTTTCTGTATGTAAGAAGCAAAGCAACCCTACTTGATGTATGTAAGAAGCAAAACTACCCTACTTGGTGTATGTAAGAAGCAATGTTACCCTACTTGATGTATGTAAGAAGCAAAGTTACCCTGCTTCGTGTATGTAAGAAGCAAATCTGCCCTACTTGATATATGTAAGAAGCAAAGCTACCCTACTTGGTGTTTGTAAGAAGCAAAGCTACCCTACTTGGTGTTTATAAGAATCAGAGTTATCCTACTTGGTGAATGTAAGAAGCAATGTTACCCTACTAGGTGTATGTAAGAAGCAAAGTTACCAGCCTACTTGGTGTATGTAAGAAGCAAAGCTACTCTACTTGGTGTATACAAGAAGCAAAGTTAATTACTTGGTGTATGTAAGAAGCAAAGTTATCCTACATGGTGTATGTAAGACGCACTGTTACCGTACTTGGTGTATGTAAGAAGCAAAGTTAAACTACTTGGTGTATGTAAGAAGCAAAGTTACCAGCCTACTTGATGTATGTAAGAAGCAAAGTTACCCTACATGGTGTATGTAAGAAGCAAAGTTACTCTACTTGGTAAATATAAGAACCAAAGATACCCTACTAGGTGTATGTAAAAAAGCAAAGTTACCCTACTTGGTGCATCTAGAACCAAAGTTACCCTATTTGGTGTATGTAAGAAGCAAAGTTACCCTACTTGGTGTATGTAAGAAGCAAAGTTACCCTACTTGGTGCATGTAGAAGCAAAGTTACCCTACTTGGTGTATGTAAGAAGCAAAGTTACCCTACTTGGTGCATGTAGAAGCAAAGTTACCCTACTTGGTGAGTGTAAGAATCAAAGTTACCATACTTGGTGTATGTAAGAAGCAAAGTTACTCTACTAGGTGTATGTAAGAAGCAAAGTTACCCTACTTGGTGTATGTAAGAACCAAAGCTACCCTACTAGGTGTATGTAAGAAGCAAAGTTACCCTACTTGGTGTATGTAAGAAGCAAAGTTGCCCTACTTGGTGTATGTAACAAGCAAAGTTACCATACTTGGTGTATGTAAGAAGCAAAGTTACCCTACTTGGTGTATGTAAGAAGCACAGTTACCCTACTTGGTGTATGTAAGAAGCAAAGTTACCCTACTTGGTGTATGTAAGAAGCACAGTTACCCTACTTGGTGTATGTAAGAAGCAAAGTTACCATACTCGGTGTATGTAAGAAGCAAAGTTACCCTACGTGGTGTATGTAAGAAGCAAAGTTACCCTACTTGGTGTATGTAAGAAGCAAAGTTACCCTACTTGGTGTATGTAAGAAGCAAAGTTACCCTACTTGGTGTATGTTAATGGAATTTGACTGGATCGATTGATTTCGGGTGAGTTAAAATGGATCGTGGGTGTTAAAGAAAGTGATCCAGTGATGGATCAAAATTGTGGTCTGAATAAAGCCAGCCTGTTAAGGGTGGGGTGTCGTCATTGTTGCCTTTGAGAAATTTAGGGATATGTAGAAAGAACATTAAAAGTGATAGGAGAGTTGTTGCGCTTGTCGCAAAGGGTGTTATATAGTAATATTTAGAGAAAATATGAAAAATAGGCAGAGAAAAGTGTGTCTAATAATGTAGTTGTCAGTATGTCGGCGGGGATGTCTGTTATACATTTTTAGGAGACGGAATGTTGTCGGAGGGATGGTCAATTTTGGGTAGTTGTTGTGAATTAATTTTATCTTTTTTTTTTCCTTTGTATTTTGCTTTTCATTTTTCATTTTTTTTCAACTTCTATCTGTGTCCCTACCACTCTTTGTTTTCTCTTTTACTTCCTCTTTTTCTGTTTCTCTTATCTCTCTCATTCACTCACTCTCTCACTCACTCACTCACTCACCCACCCACTCACTCACCCACCCACTCACTCACTCACTCACTCACTCACTCACTCACTCATTCACTCACTCACCCACTCACTCACCCACTCACTCACTCACTCACCCACCCACTCACTCACTCACACACTCACACACTTACTCTCTCTCTCACTCACTCACTCACTCACTCACTCACTCACTCACTCACTCACTCACTCACTCACTCACCCACTCACTCACTCACCCACTCACTCACTCACTCACCCACTCACTCACCCACTCACTCACTCACTCACTCACACACTTACTCTCTCTCTCACTCACTCACTCACTCACTCACCCACTCACTCACTCACTCACCCACTCACCCACTCACTCACTCACTCACCCACCCACTCACTCACTCACACACTTACTCTCTCTCTCACTCACTCACTCACTCACTCACTCACTCACTCACCCACTCACTCACTCACTCACTCACTCACCCACCCACTCACTCACACACTTACTCTCTCTCTCACTCACTCACTCACTCACCCACTCACTCACTCACTCACTCACTCACCCACCCACTCACTCACACACACTTACTCTCTCTCACTCACTCACTCACTCACTCACTCACTCACTCACTCACTCACTCACTCATTCACTCACTCACCCACTCACTCACCCACTCACTCACTCACTCACTCACCCACTCACTCACCCACCCACTCACTCACTCACTCACTCACTCACTCACCCACTCACTCACTCACCCATCCACTCACTCACTCACCCACTCACTCACTCACTCACTCACCAACTCACTCACTCACTCACTCACTCACCCACCCACTCACTCACACACTTACTCTCTCTCTCACTCACTCACTCACTCACCCACTCACTCACTCACTCACTCACCCACCCACTCACTCACACACACTTACTCTCTCTCTCACTCACTCACTCACTCACTCACTCACTCACTCACTCATTCACTCACTCACCCACTCACTCACCCACTCACTCACTCACTCACTCACCCACTCACTCACCCACCCACTCACTCACTCACTCACTCACCCACTCACTCACTCACCCACCCACTCACTCACTCACTCACCCACTCACTCACTCACCCACCCACTCACTCACTCACACACTTACTCTCTCTCTCACTCACTCACTCTCACATCTTTCTTTCCTCTCAGCACGAGTTCTTCTACTGTTCGTCATTAAGTTACTTAATGCATTCAGAAAGTAATGCACCACATCGATTTTTTCGGGAACCAGAAGTTCAAAACGTATGACATTTGTATGCTTTACATATGGAGATGTCATATAAACCATGGTATCATTCAACATAATCCCCATCCACTTGTACAGCTCTACGTCAAGGCACAACAAGTGCATGTATTTCTAGCCTATACCAGTCATTGTCTTGATCGTGTAGCCATTTCTTCGCTGCATGAATCACTCCTTCGTCAGCTTTAAACCTTGTTCCACGGAGGGCAACTTTAAGTGGATCAAAGAGCTGGAAATGAGAAGGTGCCAAATCATGTCTGTATGGTGGAGTACAGTCCAACGCAATTGATTGCCTTCCGTGTTGCCAGACTTTGTGTTAGGGCGCGCAGTGAAGGTGAAGCAGGTCTGCTGGATTCTCGTGCGGTCGAACTCTGCGAAAACGTTGATGGAATTTTTTTTTTCACTGTCTTAATGAAAGCTTGCGAATTGATTGTCTCACCTCTTGGCATAACATCCACAAGAATCACACCTTCAATGTCTTAATGAAAGCTTGCGAATTGATTGTCTGTCCTCTTGGCATAACATCCACAAGAATCACACCTTCAATGTCTTAATGAAAGCTTGCGAATTGATTGTCTCACCTCTTGGCATAACATCCACAAGAATCACACCTTCAATGTCTTAATGAAAGCTTGCGAATTGATTGTCTGTCCTCTTGGCATAACATCCACAAGAATCACACCTTCAATGTCTTAATGAAAGCTTGCGAATTGATTGTCTCTCCTCTTGGCATAACATCCACAAGAATCACACCTTCAATGTCTTAATGAAAGCTTGCGAATTGATTGTCTGTCCTCTTGGCATAACATCCACAAGAATCACACCTTCAATGTCTTAATGAAAGCTTGCGAATTGATTGTCTCTCCTCTTGGCATAACATCCACAAGAATCACACCTTCAATATCCCAAAAGACAGTGACCATGACATTTCAAGCTGAAGGAGATGTCTTGAATTTCTTTCTTCGTGGTGAGTGCGGTTGATGCCACTCCATTGACTGTCTTTTTATCTCAGTTACAAAATGATGTGCGCAGGTTTCGTCACCTGTAACAATCTTAGCCAAAACGTTCTTTCCATCAACACTGAAACGCGCCAACAGTTCAGAAGAAATTGCGTTTCTTTGCAAAATCCGTGTTCATTTGTGAGATTCGTGGAACCCATCTTGCACAAACCTTAGAGAACCCGAGAGTTTGTATAATCACATTTGCGCCACCAATGTTGACTGACAACTTTAAGGCCAATTGTTGAGTAGTAAATCGCCTATGAGCAAGAAGAATGCTCTTTGCGTATTTCAGCATATTGGCATTGGTGGCTATGGCAGACCGTCCATAGTGCGGCCGATCATGAAGCTCCATACCTCCACTTTCCGATTCTTTTACTCTCTGAACCCAGCGTCTTACTGTGCTCCTGTCGACTGCAAAACATTCATACACATCACATATGTGCTTGTGCATACGCCAGTATGAAGAAATTCGACCACTACGAAGAACGTCCGCCAGTATGAAGAAATTCCACCACTACGAAGAACGTCCGCCAGTATGAAGAAGTTCCACCAGTACGAAGAACGTCCGCCAGTATGAAGAAATTCCACCACTACGAAGAACGTCCGCCAGTATGAAGAAATTCGACCACTACGAAGAACGTCCGCCAGTATGAAGAAATTCCACCACTACGAAGAACGTACGCCAGTATGAAGAAATTCCACCACTACGAAGAACGTCCGCCAGTATGAAGAAATTCGACCACTACGAAGAACGTCCGCCAGTATGAAGAAATTCCACCACTACGAAGAACGTCCGCCAGTATGAAGAAATTCCACCACTACGAAGAACGTACGCCAGTATGAAGAAATTCCACCACTACGAAGAACGTCCGCCAGTATGAAGAAATTCGACCACTACGAAGAACGTACGCCAGTATGAAGAAGTTCCACCAGTACGAAGAACGTCCGCCTGTATAAAGAAGTTCCACCAGTACGAAGAACGTCCGCCAGTATGAAGAAATTCGACCACTACGAAGAACGTCCGCCAGTATGAAGAAATTCCACCAGTAGGAAGAACGTCCGCCAGTATGAAGAAATTCCACCAGTAGGAAGAACGTCCGCCAGTACGGTACGAAGAATGTCCGCCAGTACGAAGAATGCCCACCAGTATGAAGAACGTCCGCCAGTGCGAAGAACGTCCGCCAGTATGAAGAAGTTCCACCAGTATGAAGAACGTCCACCAGTATGAAGAACGTCCACCATTATGAAGAAGTTCCACCAGTATGAAGAACGTCCACCAGTATGAAGAACGACCGCCTGTATAAAGAAGTTCCACCAGTATGAAGAACGTCCGCCAGTATAAAGAAGTTCCACCAGTATGAAGAACGTCCGCCAGTATAAAGAAGTTCCACCTGTAGGAAGAACGTCCGCCTGTATAAAGAAGTTCCACCAGTATGAAAAACGTCCGCCAGTATAAAGAAGTTCCACCAGTATGAAGAACGTCCGCCAGTATGAAGAAGTTCCCCCAGTATGAAGAACGTCCGCCAGTATGAAGAAGTTCCCCCAGTATGAAGAACGTCCGCCAGTATGAAGAAGTTCCACCAGTATGAAGAACGTCCGCCAGTATGAAGAAGTTCCCCCAGTATGAAGAACGTCCGCCAGTATGAAGAAGTTCCCCCAGTATGAAGAACGTCCGCCAGTATGAAGAAGTTCCACCAGTATGAAGAACGTCCGCCAGTATGAAGAAGTTCCCCCAGTATGAAGAACGTCCGCCAGTATAAAGAAGTTCCCCCAGTAGGAAGAACGTCCGCCAGTACGAAGAACGTCCGCCAGTACGAAGAACGTCCGCCAGCATGAAGGTCTTCCAGTATGAAAAACGTCCCCAAGTATGAAACACGTTTCCCAGTATGAAACACGCCCCCCAGTGTGAAACACGTCCCTCAGTATGAAGAACGTCCTCCATTATGTAGAACGTTCCCCAGCATGAAGAACTACCACCAGTAAAGGTAAAGGTAAAGTACGAGACTTGAACCGGCGTCTTAGCACGCGAGTTTCCACCCATATGTGCTCGGCCGCCTATCCATAAATGTTCGGAAATTTCTGTATAGTGTCGCCTCAAGCATCGAAACTCAGATGCGAGGCAACATTCCTCACCTTGCCAGGGTAATACACTGGTACCATTTCTGCCAACGGCTGGGTCGACCGTGGGGGTGTTTTTTGTGTGTCCATCCACGAGTACAATTCACACTGCTCCCAGAGGGAGAGGTGGTTCCCCAGTATGAAGAACTTCCATCAGTAAGAAGAACTTCCACCAGTATGAAGAACTTCCACCAGTATGAAGAACTTCCACCAGTATGAAGAACGTTCCCCAGTATGAAAAACGTTCCCCGTAATGAAGAACGTTCCCCAGTGTGAAGAACCTCCACCAGTATGAAGAACCTCCACCAGTATGAAGAACCTCCACCAGTATGAAGAACTTCCACCAGTATAAAGAACGTCCACCAGTATGAAGAACGTTCCCCAGTATGAAGAACGTTCCCCAGTATGAAGAACGTTCCCCAGTATGAAGAACTTCCACCAGTATGAAGAACTTTCCCCAGTATGAAGAACTTCCACCAGTATGAAGAACTTTCTCCAGTATGAAGAACGTTCCCCAGTATGAAGAACGTTCACCAGTATGATGAACCTCCACTAATATGAAGAACCTTCCGCAAGTATGTAGAACTTCCACAAGTATGTCGAACTTCCACCAGTATGTAGAACTTCCACCAGTATGAAGAACGTTCACCAGTATGATGAACGTTCACCAGTATGATGAACCTCCACCAGTATGAAGAACTACCACCAGTATGAAGAACCTCCACCAGTATGAAGAACCTTCCACCAGTATGAAGAGCCTCTACCAGTATGAAGAACTTCCACCAGTATGAAGAACTTCCACCAGTATGCAGAACTTTCACCCGTATGAAGAACTTTCACCAGTATGAAGAACTTCCACAAGTATGTAGAACTTCCACCAGTATGAAGAACCTCCACCAGTATGTAGAACTTCCACCAGAATGAAGAACTTCCAACAGTATGAAGAACCTTCCACCAGTATGATGAACCTCCACCAGTATGAAGAACCTTCCACCAGTATGAAGAACTTCCACCAGTATGAAGAACTTCCACCAGTATGAAGAACCTTCCACCAGTATGATGAACCTCCACCAGTATGAAGAACTTTCACCAGTATGAAGAACTTCCACCTGTATGAAGAACTTCCACCAGTATGAAGAACTTCCACCAGTATGAAGAACCTTACACCAGTATGATGAACCTCCACCAGTATGAAGAACTTTCACCAGTATGAAGAACCTTCCACCAGTATGAAGAACTTCCACCAGTAGGAAGAACGTTCCACAGTATGAAGAACTTCCACCAGGATGAAGAACATCCCCGAATATGAAGAACTTCCACCAGTATGAAGAACTTCCACCAGTATGAAGAACGTTCTATAGTATGAAGAACGTTCCCCAGTATGAAGAACTTCCACGAGTATGAAGAACTTCCACCAGTATGAAGAACTTCCACCAGTATGAAGAACGTTCACCAGTATAAAGAACGTTCCCTAGTATGAAGAACGTTCCATAGTATGAAGAACGTTCCCCAGTATGAAGAACTTCCACCAGTATGAAGAACGTTCACCAGTATGAAGAACGTTCCCCAGTATGAAGAACGTTCCCCAGTATGCAGAACTTCCACCAGTATGAAGAACTTACACCGGTATGAAGAACTTCCACCAGTATGAAGAACTTCCACCAGTATGAAGAACGTTCGCCAGTATGAAGAACGTTCCCCGTTATGAAGAACGTTCCTGAGTATGAAGAACGTTCTCCAGTATGAAGAACTTCCACCAGTATGAAGAACCTCCACCAGTATGAAGAACCTCCACCAGTATGAAGAACCTCCACCAGTATGAAGAACCTCCACCAGTATGAAGAACGTCCACCAGTATGAAGAACGTTCCCCAGTATGAAGAACGTTCCCCAGTATGAAGAACGTTCCCCAGTATGAAGAACGTTCCCCAGTATGAAGAACTTCCACCAGTATGAAGAACTTCCACCAGTATGAAAGAACTTCCACCAGTATGTAAAATTTTCTCCAGTATGAAGAACGTTCCCCAGTATGAAGAACGTTCCCCAGTATGAAAATCTTCCACCAGTATGAAGAACTTCCACCAGTATAAAGAACGTTCCCCAGTATGAAGAACTTCCACCAGTATGAAGAACGTACCCCAGTATGAAGAACGTTCCCCAGTATGAAGAACTTCCACCAGTATGAAGAACGTTCCCCAGAATGAAGAACTTCCACCAGTATGAAGAACGTTCCTCAATATGAAGAACTTTCACCATTATGAAGAACTTCCACCAGTATGAAGAACGTTCCCCAGTATGAAGAACTTCCACCAGTATGAAGAACTTCCACCGGTATGAAGAATGTTCCACAGTATGAAGAACTTCCACCATTATGAAGAACTTTCCCAATATGAAGAACTTTCACCAGTATGAAGAACGTTCCCCAGGATAAAGAACTTCCACCAGTATGAAGAACTTCCACCAGTATGAAGAACGTTCCACAGTATGAAGAACTTTTACCAGTATGAAGGGCGTTCCCCAGTATAAAGAACGTTCCCCAGTATGAAGAACTTTCCCCAGTATGAAGAATTTCCACCAGTATGAAGAACTTCCACCAGTATGAAGAACTTCCACCAGTATGAAGAACTTCCGCCAATATGAAGAACTTCAAGCAGTATGAAGAACTTCCACCAGTATGAAGAACGTTCTCCAGTATGAAGAACTTCCACCAGTATGAAGAACGTTCCCCAGTATGAAGAACGTTCCCCAGTATGAAGAACTTTTCCCATTATGAAGAACTTTCCCCAGTTTGAAGAACTTCCACCAGTATGAAGAACGTTCCCCAATATGAAGTACGTTCCCCAGTATGAAGAACTTCCACAAGTATGAAGAACTTCCCCCAGTATGAAGAACGTTCCCCAGTATGAAGAACTTCCACCAGTATGAAGAACGTTCCCCAGTATGAAGAACGTTCGCCAGTATGAAGAACTTCCACCAGTATGAAGAACGTTCCCCAGTATGAAGAACTTCCACCAGTATGAAGAACTTCCACCAGTATGAAGAACTTCCACCAGTATGAAGAACGTTCCCCAGTATGAAGAACTTCCACCAGTATGAAGAACGTTCCTCAGTATGAAGAACTTCCACCAGTATGAAGAACGTTCCCCAGTATGAAAAACTTCCACCAGTATGAAGAACGTTCCTCAGTATGAAGAACTGCCACCAGTATGAAGAACTTCTACCAGTATGAAGAACGTTCCCCAGTATGAAGAACTTCCACCAGTATGAAGAATGAGTAAATCAAGAGGGATAGAAAGATGAACGCCTTGAATGAGAGGAATTGTGGTGAGGGGGCGCGAGGGGGAGGGCGGGTGTGAGATAGACGCGAGAGAGAAGGTTTCCTACGGAAGTAAAAGAAAATAATAAAAGAAAGTAATAAAAGAAAGTAATAACAGAAAGTAATAACAGAAAGTTATGAGAAATTTAAGGTACAAGTGACAGATGGGAAACCGTCAGAAAAGTTCTGATGGCGAGACCAATTTTGGAAGCGTGTCCTGAATTGAATAACATAAACTAGAGCGCTGTCTCGATCAATTATTTCAATTAAACATGTAGTCAGGCATGTATTAACTTGATTATAGGTCGAGATACAGCATCATAAAGAGAGAGAGAGAGAGAGAAAGAGAGAGAGAGAGAGAGTGAGAGAGAGAAATAGAGAGAGCGAGCGAGAGAGAGAAAAAGAGAGAGAGAGCGCGAGAGAGAGAAAGAGAGGAGAAAGAGAGAAATAGAGAGAGCGAGCGAGAGAGAGAAAAAGAGAGAGAGCGAGAGAGAAAGAGAGAGAAATAGAGAGAGCGAGCGAAAGAGAGAAAAAGAAAGAGAGAGAAAGAGAGAGAGCGAGAGAGAGAAAGAGAGAGAGAGCGGGAGAGAGAAAGAGAGAGAGCGAGAGAGAGAAAGCGAGAGAGAGAAAGAGAGAGAGAGAAAGAGAGAGAGAAAGAGAGAGAGAGAGAAAGAGAGAGTGAAAGAGAGAGAGAAATAGAGAGAAAGCGAGAGAGAGAAATAGAGAGAGAGAGAGAGAAAGAGAGAGAAATAGAGAGAGCGAACGAGAGAGAGAAAAAGAGAGAGAGAGCAAGAGAGAGAAAGAGAGAGAGAAAGAGAGAGATAGATAAAGAGAGAGAGAGAAAGAGAGAGAGAAAGAGAGAGAGAAATAGAGAGAAAGAGAAAGAGAGAGAGAAATAGAGAGAGCGAGAAAGAGAGAGAGAAATAGAGAGAGAGAGAAAGAGTGAGAGAAAGAGAGAGAGAAATAGAGAGAGAGAGAGAGAAAGAGAGAGAGAAAGAGAGAGAGAGAAAGAGAGAGAGGAAGAGAGAGAGAGAGAGAGAAAGAGGGAGCGAGCGAGAGAAAAAGAGAAAGAGAGAGAAAGAGAGAGAGCGAGAGAGCGAATGTGAAAGAAAGAGAGAGAAAGAAACAGAGAGCGAGACAGAAAGAGAGAGATTGAGAGAGAAAAAGAGAGAGAGAAAAAGAGTGAGAGAGAAAGAGAGAGAAAAAAAGAGTGAGAGAGAAAGAGAGAGAGAAAGAGGAAGAGAAAGAGAGAGAGCGAGAGAGACAGGAAGAGAGAGAGAAAGAGAGAGAGAAAGAGAAAGAGAGAACGAGAGAGAGAGAGAGCGAGAGAGAGAAAGAGATAGAGAGATAGAGAAAGAGATAGAGAGTGAGATTGAGTGAAAGAGAGAGAGAGAGAGAGAGAGAGAGAGAGAGAGGGGAAGTTTTTTAAACACGAGTGGGAGTAAATAGTAAAAAAAATGTTAGTAACAGGTAAGTATTACGCATTTTAAGAGAAGAGGAAAAAGTATTCCTTCCAACATTTCAACTAATGCCAATCGTGAACATTAAAGCCAGCGACGTTGACTGTCTAATACAGGATGTGACCTGAAGTGACAGAATCAAGTATAAGGATAAAAGGGCACTAGTTGGAGTAACATAAGTACTGGCACATATAAATAGTTCGGGTAGATCACATACAGATCCTAGCCCAGTGAACACTCCCAATCAAAGGAGAGAACTAGAAATAGACCTGGAAGAAATAGATTAAAAAGAAACTACAGATAAAATGATGAACATAAAATGTAATAGTGTATAGATTGAAATAGATATCCCATAATTGAGTCGTGAGTAAAGAAATAGCAGTTACGGAGTTGTAAACTTACTGAGTGGTAAACATTTCAGACTCATAAAATTAACAGTAGTCGATGGAAATCTGTCAATTGTTGGTGGAAAAGTTACTGGGATAATTGTAACATCATGACTTGAACCGTACCGTCACCCTGTCCAGGAATTAGTTTGACAAACAACTTCAGGTGCAGGTAAGGTTCATGAGATAAATATCACTATTAAGAGTTCATAATAGCATTATTTTGAAAAATAGAGATTTAACAAAGTGGCATGATGGCGCTTTATTGTTTTAATTTTGACACAAATTTTATAGCAGAGTTTAGACCTAGCGACAAATTAATTGCTGCGGATGGTCTGCGCAAAGAGTTAGCCAAAAGCTTATGCAAATGAGACAGGGATACTTATCCTAAGGCAAACAAGGAATTAGTAAGTTCTGAGGATTGATAAGTAGAATTAACAGTTAGTTTGAGAAATAGATAGAACAAGAACAGAAAGAATTGAATTAGAAAATTAGAGAGCAGTCCAGAGAACAAATAGTAACGAGTAGTAAGTAGATCAAATACAATTGAAGTGTAACGTAAAACAGTCGTGAACGTATGATAGAATATTAATTATCACAAGCAATTAGTACTAGGACTTCCGGTCAATATGGCGGATGCAAGGAACCGTTGAGTTTCCTCATATTCCAAGTCCGGCTTACTAAAGGAGCGGCTGAGTTTAGCGCTGTGCACACTGTGAAGTGTGTGTTTTATCCGGATGGTGTTTCTATATTCTAATTGCTTATGATGAATGATGATATCGTATTATGAAGGACAGTTCAGTTGCGTTCACTGTCGGTGCTAAGACGCCTTATGTATTTTGACATGTGCTGTGTTTGCTACCATGGGGACTGCAGCTGCCTTTCTTTGTTTGGAAATTCGATGAGCTGTTAGCTCGGATGATTTCACTGGCACGGTGGTTGAACAATTTGGATTTTCAATCGTTTGCAGTGATACCGGGGATTCGAATTAATAAAAAAAAAAGAGAAATAAGTTCTAGAGATTTATCCATCGGAAAGGCAGAAGGTACTAAGGAGGCTCTAAGTCTTTGCAGAAATGTAATCAAGAAACATGAAACATTTGAAGTGTAGAGTTATTTTGGTGACTGAGCTGGCCTGGCCATACTGTGGGTGTGGGTTCAATTTCATTCCCTCGTACGGTGGAGAGTTACATTGTACGGTGGAGAGTTACCTTGTATGGTGGAGAGTTACCTTGTATGGTGGAGAGTTACCTTGTATGGTGGAGAGTTACCTTGTATGGTGGAGAGTTACCTTGTATGGTGGAGAGTTACCTTGTACGGTGGAGAGTTACCTTGTACGGTGAAGAGTTACCTTGTATGGTGGAGAGTTACCTTGAACGGTAGAGAGTTACCTTCTACGGTGGAGAGTTACCTTGTACGGTGGAGAGTTACCTTGTACGGTGGAGAGTTGCCTTGCACGGTGGAGAGTTACCTTGTACGGTGGAGAGTTACCTTGTACGGTGAAGAGTTACCTTGTATGGTGGAGAGTTACCTTGAACGGTGTAGAGTTACCTTGTACGGTGGAGAGTTACCTTGTATGGTGGAGAATTACATTGTACGGTGGAGAGTTACTTTGTATAGTGGAGAGTTACCTTGTATGGTGCAGAGTTACCTTGTACGGTGAAGAGTTACCTTGTATGGTGGAGAGTTACCTTGTATGGTGGAGAGTTACCTTGTATGGTTTAGAGCTACCTTGTATAGTGGAGAGTTACCTCATACGGTGGAGAGTTACCTTGTACGGTGGAGAGTTATCTTGTATAGTAGAGAGTTATCTTGTGCGGTGGAGAGTTATCTTGTATGGTGGAGAGTTATCTTGTATGGTGGAAAGTTTACTTGTATGGTGGAGAGTTACCTTGTATGGTGGAGAGTTACCTTGTACGGTGGAGAGATACCTTGTATGGTGGAGAGTTACCTTGTATGGTGGAGAGTTACCTTGTATTGTTTAGAGCTACCTTGTATAGTGGAGAGTTACCTTGTACGGTGGAGAGTTACCTTGTACGGTGGAGAGTTACCTTGTACGGTGAAGAGTTACCTTGTATGGTGGAGAGTTACCTTGTACGATGGAGAGTTATCTTGTATGGTGGAGAGTTACCTTGTACGGTGGAGAGTTACCTGGTACGGTGGAGAGTTACCTTGTACGGTGGAGAGTTACCTTGTACGGTGGAGAGTTACCTTGTACGGTGGAGAGTTACCTTGTACGGTGAAGAGTTACCTTGTATGGTGGAGAGTTACCTTGTACGGTGGAGCGTTATCTTGTATGGTGGAGAGTTACCTTGTATGGTAGATAGTTATCTTGTACAGTGGAGAATTGCCTTGTACGGTGGAGAGTTACCTTGTATGGTGGAGAATTGCCTTGTACGGTGGAGAGTTACCTTGTATGGTGGAGAGTTACCTTGTACGGTGGAGAGTTACCTTGTATGGTGGAGAATTGCCTTGTATGGTGGAGAGTAACCTTGTATGGTGGAGAGTTACCTTGTATGGTGGAGAGTTACCTTGTACAGTGGAGAGTTACCTTGCATGGTGAATAGTCACCTTATATGGTGGAAAGTTACCTTATATGGTGGAGAGTTACATTGTATGGTGGATAGTTACCTTGTATGGTGGTGAGTTACCTTTTACGGTGGAGAGTCACCTTGTACGGTGGATAGTTACCTTGTACGGTGGATACTTACCTTGTATGGTGGATAGTTGCCTTGCACGCTGGAGAGTTATTGTTAACGTTGGAGATGTGCCTTGTACGGTGGATATATATCTTTTATAGTGGAGATTTACCTTGTACGGTGGGGAGTTACTTTGTATGGTGGAGATTTACCTTGTATGGTTGATAGTTACCTTGTACGGCGGAGATTTACCTTGTACGGTGGATAGTTATCATAAGGTGGAGAGTTATCGTTAACATTGGAGAGTTACCTTTTACGGTGGAGAGTTATCGTTAACGTTGGAGATTTACCATGTTCGGTTAGGATTTACCTTTTACGGTTAAGATTTACCTTGTATGGTATATACTTACCTTGAACGCTAAAGATTTATCTTTTTCTATGAAGGATAAACTAATGCAGTGGTAAATTTCCAAATTTGGTGGAAAGTTACCTAATGTGGCGAAAGGTTATTATGTACCGTGTAGAGTTTCCTAGTACAGTTGAAAGTTACCTTGTACGGTGGAAAGTTACCTAATACGATGGAAAGTTACCTAGTGCGGTGGAAAGTTACCTAATATGGTGGAAAGTTATCTAATATGGTGGAACGATATCTAATATGGTGGAAAGTTATCTAATATGGTGAAAAATTACCTAATATGGTGGAAAGTTATCTAATATGGTTGAAAGTTACCTAATATGGTTGAAAGTTACCTAATATGGTGGAAAGTTATCTAATATGGTTGAAAGTTACCTAATATGGTTGAAAGTTACCTAATATGGTTGAAAGTTACCTAATATGGTGGAAAGTTACCTAATATGGTTGAAAGTTACCTAATATGGTGGAAAATTATCTAATATGGTGGAAAGTTATCTAATATGGTGGAAAGCTACCTAATATGGTGGAAAGTTACCTAATATGGTGGAAAGTTACCTAATATGGTGGAAAGTTATCTAATATGGTGGAAAGCTACCTAATATGGTGGAAAGTTATCGGGGGAGCACTCGATGGCGTTTTTGTTAACCTTTGGGGTATACAGAAAATACATTTCAGACCTGTAATTGCTCTCGGGATCTTACCAACCTCTTTCAATGAGAGAGACATTCTCTTTGAAGGAACGGCAACGAGTCTATCTCATGAGGCTGAGTGAAATCACTAACATTTCATGATTCACTCACATTTCTCCAACGCCAACTGCTGTGAAACTATTTTATATCTTATCTTGTATGTTGAGAATAAACACATCAATCCCGTAAATAATGTATGTTACGTGATGTCCTTGAATCGTGACATCTTTAAAGGGACTCTATTCGAAAAGTATTTTGAATCACGTGGTTTGAAAATCACTTGTTTCATGTAGAAGGCATCCATCTCCAGAAACCAATATACAAAACATATAAACATATAAAACATAAAAACAGAGAAAACACGCATTTTGAAATTAATCGAGCATATAATCGAGCTGAAATGAGGTCTATCTGTTGCTAGGTTACGGGGCTGGAGACAAGAGAGAAACCTACGGACAAACAAGTTTTCAGACAGTAGACCAGCGCTGTCCAATGCAAGCGCCAACGGATTCAATGGCGCATTCGACTTACTTTTGTGACGCCTGCGATAAACATTCCCGTCCCGAAATATTGCACAACCAACTTTTACGTTAATTAGAATTTCAAAAGGAAAAAGATAAAAAATTAAGAAATTGTCTTAGCACTCGTTGGGAGAATGTGATGTCTGCGGAAATATTTGTTTCTGTGTGAATCCCTCTATTCCTCCTAACCCCTACTCTCTCACTGGTCAAAGCGCAGACATTCGAATCATCACTTCAAACAAAAAAATACAAAAAGATCTAGGGTAACTATGGGAGCCAGTCGCTAATTTTGTTGGGGGTGTGGGAGGGGCGGGGGAAGAGGGGGAGGGGGTAGCATTCCTTTGTCTTTTGTCAGTACAGAATAGCACGTGCCAATTTTTTGCAGTTGAAATTTATTTCGTTTGAACTCCACAATATTTCATGAAATGTTTTTAACGTTCGATTTATGACCGCTGTGTTTTCTTAAAACTTCCATTAAATTTGGCGACACGTTAAATATCAGATAAGGAACATTGTGTTAGTTTTATATCAGAGATTTGTTTCTTTAATTCTTCTCAAGTTAATACTGGAAATTAATCTGTATTCATTACGAAAGGTGGACAATTAGATGAATCAGTGACATCAACCCTTGAAAATATGGCTAACCGTCAACAGAATGACACGTTCTCTCGTGAACGGCAGCTACACACAAGAATTTGCCCAACTTGCAGCGAACGTGTGTCAAATATCACAGTCAGTCCAACCATCTGTACATTGTTTACTATTTATTTCTTCATTTTCATTCCCATAATATTACTACGAATGTCACTTTTATTGTTACTGTGGCAAGAGTCACTTGGAGCCCGCGTCTTCACGATCAATATGGACAGCGTTGCATTTGATGGTCGATTCTTGCAGAAACATGCAAGTGTTTTACCGAACTCTCATCTCTTTCTTTAGTCATCATCGTTTTAGGAATAAATATTTTTTCTTTCTTTCTTTCTTTCTCTTTTTCTTTCTTTCTTTCGTCCGTTCTTTTTTTCTTTCTTATATAATTTCATGTTAGGTATATTATAAAGAGTTCTTCAATGTTTTGTAGAGCCAGTCTCAACATATAGATGTGAATCATAGACAATGTGACAGCAGACTAGAAATTCACTTGTGGCTGAGGAAATGTGGTTTTAAAGAATAATGCTGAGAATATCATGGACAGCTACAGCTAAAAAGATTTGGTTAAAAGAGGCCAAAGCAAAAAAAAAAAAAAACGAGAGCTAATTTCCAAAACTAGCAAGAAACAATAATCATTTTATGTAATGAGAAAAGAACAGCTGGAATATATTGCTATAACTGGGAAAGTTGAGGGACGAAGAGGTAGAGGGAGACAAAGAGACAAGATACCAGACAGGTTAAGAAAATGGCTTGGCAGAAGGTCAATAACTCAAATGATAAATAACTGTCGAGATCGAAAGTTGTGGTGAGACATGATCACCCACACAAGCAGGCATGGTACTTGATGATGATAGTGAGATATCTGATATCATTCCCGCAATTTTTCTTCACAGTATCGTTCTACTTTATTATCTCCTCAGTTTACCTTGTAAACAATGCGAACGACCAAAATGGCAGCTTATTTATATTCGAGCTATGGACTAAGCAATGTTTACATTGAACAACACGATATATGTTATTGCAGCGAGTTGGCAGATTTTTGAAAATGTTTTCAAGGGTTTGAACATAAATGTTTGTTCACAGTTCGTTAACCATCGCTGTAGATAAAGTCGTTTATTCGATGGCTTCGTTTCGGACATTTGGTAGCTAAGGACCTAACTTGTGCAAACGGATGGCATTGGCAAGGATCATTTTGAATCTATGAAGTGGGCTCATTTTGTGTTTAACTCAAAAGCATATGTGCTTTTTAACCAAAGACCTTTTTTTGGGGGACTCAATGAAGATATCCCCGATGGAAGAATAAATTGTACTATTAGTCCCATAAATGATTCGCTTCCAGAGGTTTGTGATGTAAACAAAGCAGTTTTGTCATTGCAAGTGAATAATGTCCACACCAATAATTGGTCAGGATTGTGTAGCAGCAGCAGCTTTATAGCGAACACAGAAAACATCACAGGATTGTGCTGTTCTGAAACAGCTATGCCATGCTACCCTAGAATTGCCTTTAATGGGATTACTGTGGCCACAAACCACTCTCCATGTGTGTGCCACATATTTACACCCCAGAAAGAAACACTGAATATAACAACATCATGTGCCGTCTGTGATATTAATGACCACAGACCAGGAGCCTCCAGTATGATTGATACAACTGTTGCACCAAGCATTTCATCAGCAGAGCCATATCTATGGAATGTTAATCTGACATTGTTCTTGAATGATGTCCAAGTTAATGAGACATCAGAATCGTGTGGCGGCAGTTACAAGAGGGAACGGAGAACATCAAGTTCTGCTGCTATAAAGGAGACTTGCCTTACTATCCCAGAATTGCCTTAATTGGGATCACTGTAGTTGAAAACTTCTCCTCTTGTGTAAACTACACATTCACATCTAAGAGTGAATCAGTGAAGGTCACAAAATCATATTCTCTCTGTGGTTTTACTAACTACAGGTCATGTGGCTTCTGTTGGATTGGAAATGATAACTTACCACCACTGTGTGTCTATATGTTTGGAATTGGAGTCATAAATGATGGCCTAACATCATCATGTGCTATGACGATCATCATTTTCGGGAGGACGTGAACTCCCATGGTATATGGTGGATATGCGGCAGGAACCATTGAAGGCTATGTCTGAAAAGTGTTCCTCCTTGCAGTTTCCTCATATTCCAAGTCCAGCTTGTTGCAGAAGCTACTGAGTTAAGTGCTCTGTGCACACCGTGAGGTGTACGTCTCATCCGTTTTGATCCTGCTTTGATATCCCGCTTGTTTACGATGAATGATGATATCGTATGACAGGGAACAGTTGGCTGTGTTCACTTTCTGCGCGGTTTCGCCTTATGTCTTTTGGCGTGTGCTGAGACTGCCACGATGGGGACTACAGTTACCTTTCTTTGTTTGGGAGATGAGTTAGTAATTCGGATGATTCCACTGGCACGGGCGGTTGAGCAATTATGGATTTTAATTCGTTTGCTGTGATACCGGGGCCTTCCATAACCAATAACCAATCTCTAATGTTCTCTTTTTTTCCTCTAACTCAATATTTCTTTCCTTTTTCACTTTATGTTTTGTCTTCCATTTACTAAATAAAATTCTAATTCTTCGACATTTGACTACAAAGGACAGGAGGTAGGGTTCGATCCCAACCGACGGCTTCTGGGTTCACCCAGCCTTTAATGGGTACCGGATTTTTTTCTGGGAAAGTAAAGCGGCGTGGGCATAATACCAACCACATTACCCCAAAAATCATGTACTGAAGGTCTGTAAAATTTATGGTCACTAACATCATGTTCCCTATACGGCACTTGGCGTGACGTGGGTACTTTACTTTTTTTTCTTCAATATTTCTTCCACTGAAGTCATGAATATTGAAAAAAAAAGAGAAACAGAATGAACATAAGAATAGACGTCAGACAGAAAAACCAAGTGGAGGCATTTAAATAACTAGGAGGTCTAGCGACAAACGACAGTTCACAAGCTCAGAAATACCCTCAAAATGTAACAAGGCATCTCAAATCACTGGACAACTATCTACCACCGCTATTGTCCAACAATAAATTAATTGTAGAGGCAAAACGGGAACTCTTCAATACAATCTTCATTTCAACGTTGTGCTACCAATGCCAAACCTAACTCTAGACTAAAAAAAAAATTTTTTTTTAATTACCACTACCGAGATGAAATGTGTTAAACGAATGAAAAAAACTGCTTGATATTTAAGCTCATATATGAAAAACTGAGAAAAACACTAGGAATAATTTTCGCTATTAAATACAGAATATTTCACAGAATAATTCCACCTTGTCAGAATGAATCCTCACCAATCACCATCAAGGGCGTTCTTCTCGAGAATGCATGGAAAAAGACCAAGAGGAAGACCCAGAAGAAGATGGATAGATGCAGTGACAGAGACATGTAACAACAAAGGAAAATCAATAATTCAGACAATTCGAGCAGCACAAGAACGACAAATGATATAAACCACGACACCTTTTAGGTATCAGTGAAAGAGAAAAGAAGAAGATTGAATACAGAAATAAACAACAGATGAAATGGTTTTGTCATGTGATAAGACAGAATGACCGAAACACAGCACAGCTAGGCTTTAAAATATTGTTGCGAGAACACCAGACTAAAGAGTCGACAAGAATAAAGATTGATTTGATGGAATATTAGAAACACTAGGAAACACAATAGGAGTAGAGCCAACAGAAGAGCACCAGACCGGAAGTGATATCTCCCCCCCCCCTGCCCCTCCCCCGATGCTGACAGGCAAATGAAGAATGAAAGAAGAAGATTTATTTCATTATTCTTTCATTATTCTTTATTCTATAATTTTTCTTCGATAAATTTTCGTCTCTTTTCTTACTAATCTTTTCCTTTCTTTTCCTTCTTGTCGTTTCAATCTCACTCATTATTTCTCATTATAATTACTACTTCATTTCATCGTTCCATCATCATCGTTGTCCCTTTTATTGTTTTATCTATTCTTTATTTGTGTCGGGTTTCAAAACGGAATACATCAATCAGCGAGGCTTCAGATTGTTCAGTGTAACAATTATGACCTGTTTTTTTGCTGCATTCTAAACGTTCTACAGAAGCATACATTTAGTGGAGTTTTCATTGTCACATATGATGGATCTTATCTCACTGCGGAACCTCACCAGGAAACGAGAAAGCGCATCAGCTGGCAAAGGAAGGTGCTGCAGGCACACAACCAGATGCACCAGTTACATACCGTCAGAAGAAACAGATAATCAAATCAATGGGACCACAAGCCCCAAAAAACAGGATGCCTTTCATAATATGAATAGATGTGAACAACTTATCATCATAAACCTCAGAACAAGACACAATCGACTACACAGTCACATGTATACAAAATTCAAGATCGGCACCTCCACTACATGTACATGTGGTCAGGTGCCCCAGGCTGCTGAACACATACTTCAAGACTGCACTGAATATAGTAGACAGGAAAATCCATTAACCCATAGATACAACACTACAGACAAAACTATATGGGCCACTGCAAGAATTACAAAAGACAGTAAGATTTATACAGGAAACGACATTGCAGATATAGACAATAATCCAGGCGAACGAAAGATGATAGATAGATAGATAGATAGATAGATAGATAGATAGATAGATAGATAGATAGATAGATAGATAGATAGATAGATAGATAGATAGATAGATAGATAGATAGATAGATAGATAGATAGAAAGATAGATAGATAGATAGATAGATAGATAGATAGATAGATAGATAGATAGATAGATAGATAGATAGATAGATAGATAGATAGATAGATAGATAGATAGATAGATAGATAGATAGATAGATAGATAGATAGATAGATAGATAGATAGATAGATAGATAGATAGATAGATAGATAGATAGATAGATAGATAGATAGATAGATAGATAGATAGATAGATAGATAGATAGATAGATAGATAGATAGATAGATAGATAGATAGATAGATAGATAGATAGATAGATAGATAGATAGATAGATAGATAGATAGATAGATAGATAGATAGATAGATAGATAGATAGATAGATAGATAGATAGATAGATAGATAGATAGATAGATAGATTGTCACATACTCTGCTGATGCTAGTCAATAAGTTTCATGAATCATTTATGGGACTGATAGTACAATTTATTCTTCCATCGGGGATATCTTCATTGAGTCCCCCCAAAAAAAGTCTTTGGTTAAAAAGCACATATGCTTTTGAGTTAAACACAAAATGAGCCCACTTCATAGATTCAAAATGATCCTTGCCAATGCCATCCGTTTGCACAAGTTAGGTCCTTAGCTACCAAGGTCACAAACGTCCGAAACGAATTAACGACTTTATCTACAGCGAAGGTTAGCGAACTGTGAACAAACATTTATGTTCAAACCCTTAAAAACATTTTTTAAAATCTGCCAACTCGCTGCAATAACATATATCGTGTTGTTCAATGTAAACATTGCTTAGTCCATAGCTTGAATATAAATAAGCTGCCATTTTGGTGCGTCCCATGACGTCTTCCATAAATGATTCGCTTCCAGAGGTTTATGATGGAAACAAAGCAGTTTTGTCATTGCAAGTGAATAATGTCCACACCTATAATTATTGGTCAGGATTGTGTAGCACCAGCAGCTTTATAGCGAACACAGAAAACATCACAGGATTGTGCTGTTCTGAAACAGCTATACCATGCTACCCTAGAATTGCCTTTAATGGGATTACTGTGACCACAAACCACTCTCCATGTGTGTGCCACATATTTACACCCTAGAAAGAAATACTGAATATAACAACATCATGTGCCGTCTGTGATATTAATGACCACAGACCAGGAGCCTCCAGTATGATTGATACAACTGTTGCACCAAGCATTTCATCAGCAGAGCCATATCTATGGAATGTTAATCTGACATTGTTCTTGAATGATGTCCAAGTTAATGAGACATCAGAATCGTGTGGCGGCAGCTACAAGAAGGGAGCGGAGAACATCAAGTTCTGCTGCTATAAAGGAGACTTGCCTTGCTATCCCAGACTTGCCTTAAATGGGATCACTGTAGTTGAAAACTTCTCCTCTTGTGTAAACTACACATTCACATCTAAGAGTGAATCAGTGAAGGTCACAAAATCATATTCTCTCTGTGGTTTTACTAACTACAGGTCAGGTGGCTTCTGCTGGATTGGAAATGATAACTTACCACCACTGTGTGTCTATATGTTTGGAATTGGAGTCATCAATGATGGCCTAACATCATTAAGTGCTATGACGATCATCATTTTCGGGAGGACGTGAACTCCCATGGTATATGGTGGATATGCGGCAGGAACCATTGAAGGCTATGTCTGAAAAGTGTTCCTTCTTGCAGTTTCCTCATATTCCAAGACCGGCTTGTTGCAGGAGCTACTGAGTTAAGTGCTCTGTGCATACCGTGAGCTGTGTGTCTCATCCGTTTTGATCCTGCTTCGATATCCCGCTTGTTTACGATGAATGATGATATCGTATGACAGGGAACAGTTGGCTGTGTTCACTTTCTGCGCGGTTTCGCCTTATGTCTTTTGGCGTGTGCTGAGACTGCTACGATGGGGACTACAGTTACCTTTCTTTGTTTGGGAGATGAGTTAGTAATTCGGATGATTCCACTGGCACGGGCGGTTGAACAATTATGGATTTTAATTCGTTTGCTGTGATACCGAGGCCTTCCATAAGCAATAACCAATAACCAATAACCAATAAGTTTCATGAGGATACGAAACGCACCATTCATTGCGGCTGCACCATATCACAACCCTTCAACATACGCAGTGGCGTTAAGCACGGATATGTACTTGTTCCGACCCTATTTATAATCTTCGTCGCAGTTCTATTAAAACATACATTTTCAAATGCGAACGAACGAGTTTCATAGATCTGATGGTCGGTTGTTCAATCTCGCAAGACTAAAGGCAATGTCTAAGATCAGACATATCTCTATTAGAGATCTGTTATTTGCTGACGACGCTGCACTTGTCACGCAAAGTCAGGAAGAACTCCAGAGCATGGTACATCACTTTTCGCATGCCTGCAGAGCCTTCGGTCTAACAATAAGTTTGCAGAAAACTAACATACTCGGTCAGGACGTCGAAGCAGCACCTGAAATCTCTATCGCCAACTATAAACTTGATATCGTGCGGCAGTATAACTACCTGGGGTCCATAACCAACGACAAACTATCTTTAGATACAGAAATTGACACTCGTATTGGTAAAGCTGCTACCACCTTTGCCCGTCTTTCTAAGCGTGTCAGGCAAAACAGCAAACTGACAACTAAAACAAAGGCCGCGGTTTACAATGCCTGCATCATTAGTATCCTCCTGTATGGCAGCGAATCTTGGACAACTTATGCAAAGCAGGAGAAATGGCTAAATGCATTCCATATGCGATGTCTATGCCGTATTCTTGATATCAGCTGGAAGGATAAAGTGACAAATGTGGAGGTCATGACTCACACAGGCCTCCCGAACATCTACACGCTGCTCTATCAACGTAGGTTATGCTGGCTTGGCCACGCACACCGTATAAAAGATGGCCGCGTACCAAAAGATATATTCTATGGACAACTAGATCATTGGATATACAACTTCGATTTGTAGACGTGTGTAAACGTGACATGAAAACTCTAAACATAAACCGTGCAGCATGGGAAGAAATAGCTGCAGACCGAAATCTTTGGAAACACACTCTAAAGCTTCAATTCAAACAGGAAACTGACAGATTCATAGAAAAAGAGATGACACAGTTTTTAAAGGAAAAAAATAACATTTCTGTGGGCGCTGAAAAATCTAAAATCAACTGTGACTGAGGGAGGCTACTACTACATTCTCCATATTATCATCTGTACATTATCTGCATTACTAGATCAAATAACCGTCACATTATTGTTTCCTAGGGTATAACTTTATCTATGTCATGGTTTTCTTTGTTACCTTTCTAATTCATTCAACTAATCTTGCTCACTTGTCCATGTAGATTTCATATTCCATTTTTTAAACGCTTTTAAAATAGCATTTAAAAGAAAGAAAGAACTAAAAATATACAGAAGGAAAAGAAGTTCTTCAACTATACATTTTCAAAAGGAATATAAGTTCTTCAACTAAAGATATACAGAAGAAATAGAAGTTCTTGAACTAAATGTATACAGAAGAAATAGAAGTTCTTAAACTAAATGTATACAGAAGAAATAGAACTTTTTCAATTTGAAATGTACAGAAGGAATAGAAGTTCTTCAATTATAAATATACAGAAGGAATAGAAGTTCTTCAATTATAAATATACAGAAGAAATAGAAGTTCTTCAATTATAAATGTACAGAAGGAATAGAAGTTCTTCAATAACATATACACAACTGTACTCTAACCAGCAGAAGCTAGGTAGTTTTGCAAAACATTTTTTGCTTGGAGGAATTTTCTGGGAATTGTGTCAATTATTTGGGAAATAATTGCCCGGATTGTTGCTTGAGCGTAGATGTGCGACCTGGTTTGTGGGATTTCCCCACATTCTGTAACGAGGTGAGCACACCCCTGGAGATCTCTTTCACACCCACAATGCAATGCCTTATAAACTCTACTCCAGCCAACCAGAGGAAAAGGTCATCACTACTTTCGTTTTCTTGACAAATAATTATCGTGAGGATTGTATCCTCTTATAGATCTTAGAGTGGGTCTTCCATTCTTCTTTCGTGAAGATCATAACGGTTATTATTCCTAATTTGGTGATGCGGTTAATTCTTATATCTTGTCAGCTCATGTCAGAATTGCATTCCTTTCTGTTCTTAATTTTCATCTGAACCTATAGATACCTTAATTTTGTGATTTTGAAGACGCGTTTCTTGTGTTAATATGGCCATGAAAGTGACCAAATAAACGTAACTGTATTATAACCCGGCTTGCTGCCTGAGCTATTGAGATTAATGCTCTGTGCATACCGTGAGTTGTGATTTTCATCCGGAATATGATATCGTTTGACGAAGGACAGTTCAGCTGCGTTGACTTTCGGTGTCTCTTGGCCTTATGTCTTTGGGCGTGTGCTGTAGCTGCTATGATGGGGACTGCAGTTACCTTTCTTTGTTTCGATCTTTCAATGAGATGAATGTTAATTTGGATGATTCCACGGGCACGAGCAGTTGAGCAATTATGGATCTTAATTCGTTTGTAGTGATACCCGGGGCAATCGACTAGCCATAACCGGGGCAATCGACTAGCCATAACCGGGGCAATCGACTAGCCATAGTCGTAACTGTATTAATGATTCGAACTTTTGGGTCATTAAATATATAATAATCTTTCTTTCCTTTTAAAATTCTAATTGTTGAATCCTTTATATCCTGCATTACCTCTTGTTATATTTTTCACTACATTCTCTTACTACTAATAGAATATAGTCGTTTTTTCCTATATGATTTCATATTTTATTTCTGTATTTTATATTTTACGTTATTTCCGTTTTTTATATTGCATTTATCTTTCTTCATAGACTGCGATTTCTTTACATACAAAATTGCATGATTGGATTGTTTCTGTCTTTATCAGTTACGTTTTTATTTCCTTTAATATTTTTATGCTTTATTTATTTCCATATAGATCACTCTATTTCTTTCTTTCAGACTGATACATTCTTTCATTATAGTCTGCGCTATTTTCTTTATGAATTGCATTTGCAGACAACATTCGTCCTTTTGGGTTTTCTTTCTTGCATTCTTACTTTTCGCTTTCTTCTTCCTTTCCTGTTATTTCTTCCATATAATTCTCATCTTGTGCTACCAACAACGAACATGGTGACTCGCATGAAGTCAGAAGTGGGAATCACTAAACAAACAGTAATGAGGCGTCTATCAAATGAGCGGCCTAGATAGCGACAACAAGAAATGTAAGAATGAGCCGTTATAGAACTAGACGTGAGCTTCTGAGAAAACAAATGACATGATCTCTCAACGTGGCGAGGAAGCCTTGTTGTCTCACATGACATCTGACATATGCAGACCTGCAGACAGAAATTATCGGCAGCACAAATGAAACGGGGTTTGGCTTCAAGAAAATGTGAGAAAAGAGTAAATCCTTATCTCTATCGACACATTAACAGGAATATAAGGGTGTTTGAAGAAGAGCGTGTGTGTGTGTTTGTGTGAGAGAGAGAGAGAGAGAGAGAGAGAGAAGTAGAAGAAGTAGAATTTGTAATGCTTTCTATGCAATGAAGTTTGCAGCCAGACGCTTTAGATTTTCCGGTTATATATAATTGTGCATGTTCCTTTATGTTTATTAAGCTTCTAGCTTCTATGCTAATCTTATAACTGAATATAGTCAATCCCTGAATCCATTACTGTTCAATTGTTGATTTTGTTTATATTTGATTTACCCCTACTTTTAAGGACTTAATGTTTTCTTGAGGTTTGGAGCAGATCAATTTTCAAATTAGAAAAATGCCATCACATTTATTTTTCAGTTTATAATTTTACGCAATATTGTAATGAAATGTGGTACATGTTATACCATGTTCCCTGAAAGGAACATGGTCGCAAACAATGAAAGTAACAATGTATTGTTGATATATGAAAGAAAAGAAAATATATTATTTATTATAAATAGTAGGGATTCGCGATAGTTCATTGGTTAGTGAACTGGACTATAAAGGACTTCCGGGTTCACCCAGCCTTAAATTTGTACCTGATTTTTTTTTGTCTGGGAAAGTAAAGCGGCACGGACATAATACCGACTACATTACTCAAAAAATCATGTGCCAAAGCTCTATAAAAATTATGGTCACTAACACTGTATTCCCTAGACGCCACTTGGCGTGACGGGGCTCTCTACCTTTACTGCTGATCACATACTTCAAGGCTGCACTGAATATAGTAGACTGAGGAGAATCCATTGGCCCATAGACACAACACTACAGACAAAACTATATGGACCACTGCAAGAATTACACAAGACTGTAAAATTTATAGAAGAAACGATATTGCAGATATAGACAATACTTCAGGCGAACGAAAGATAGATAGATAGATAGATAGATAGATAGATAGATAGATAGATAGATAGATAGATAGATAGATGGATGGATGGATGGATGGATGGATGGATGGATGGATGGATGGATGGATGGATGGATGGATGGATGGATGGATGGATGGATGGATGGATGGATGGATGGATGGATGGATGGATGGATGGATGGATGGATGGATGGATGGATGGATGGATGGATGGATGGATGGATGGATGGATGGATGGATGGATGGATGGATAGATAGATAGATAGATAGATAGATAGATAGATAGATAGATAGATAGATAGATAGATAGATAGATAGATAGATAGATAGATAGATAGATAGATAGATAGATAGATAGATAGATAGATAGATAGATAGATAGATAGATAGATAGATAGATAGATAGATAGATAGACTGCTGCAGACTCTGTAAACCTCTCAAAGAACAGATAGAACTTGAGAGCAGCCGTACTGAGAGTCAACGGGGACAAGCTAGACGAGATGATACGTTGGTTTGTCCACTTTTTCCTGCGTCATTCTATCGCCTCTTAGGCCGACATTTTCCATTTTTGTATGTTGTTATCTATTTATTAACGTAAGGATATCATTTATGTTCCTCACAACTAAGATATCCTTGTAACGCCAGACATATTAGTGACTTATTGCTGACGAACAATCCCAGGACCAGTGTATAAGAACTAATTAAGTCCCTTCTCTACAGCTGTCTTGACGAATTAGCCTGACCAATGGGAGGCAAAACCGGTGCAAAAAATGCCGTGTTAAAGTCGTATGTTTTGGGTGTTTTCTTCTTATGTTGCTTTTTCAGCGCTAAAGTCTTTTGATTATGTCATTGTTGATATTTTGTCCTGTTTCATTGTCGAGGGTAGGAACGGCATCACGACAAGAGATGAGCTAGTCGTAAGGTCGGTACACGCATGAGCGCATGTCCCTTGATTTATCCATAAACCTGCGCCGTTGCTGACACACTTCGACAGGCTAGATCTTGGTTTCACGTTTGTTTTCTTTATGGTAGGGTGGATGTCGGCCAGGTGTGTAGGTCACACCTTAACCTTGGTTCCTTCAAGATGTTCCCTAATAACGGTTCCTTCTGGATGTTCCTCATAACGGTTCCATCTCCAGATGGTAGCAGCGGGGGTTTGTTTCCCGGAGTGTCCGTCTCCGTGTATAGAGCTTTGAATGTGGTTTTAACTCGCATGTTTTACCTCGCTATTGGACATATGGACCGTTTTCTAACTGAATCAACAATTGCACATGTTTGTCAACCCAGTCCTGGCAGGGATGGCCTTCCATTTGGCCTTTAGTTCGTGAGATCAGATCTACAATCTCATGTGCATGATGAAGTTGCCAGATGTTTCCTGGTCGGCTACCCCAAGGTTTCTGCCTTAGTTCAGCACCCTCAGGCCAGATTTGGCCGTGGTTCCTTGTGGGTTGGTACAGATTTGGCCGTGGTTCCTTGTGGGTTGGTACAGATTTGGCCGTGGTTCCTTGTGGGTTGGTACAGATTTGGCCGTGGTTCCTTGTGGGTTGGTACAGATTTGGCCGTGGTTCCTTGTGGGTTGGTACAGATTTGGCCGTGGTTCCTTGTGGGTTGGTACAGATTAGGCCGTGGTTCCTTGTGGGTTGGTACAGATTAGGCCGTGGTTCCTTGTGGGTTGGTACAGATTTGGCCGTGGTTCCTTGTGGGTTGGTACAGATTTGGCCGTGGTTCCTTGTGGGTTGGTACATATTTGGTGTGATTACTTGTGGGTTTGTACAGATTTGGCCGTGATTCCTTGTGGGTTTGTACATATTTGGCTGTGATTCCTTGTGGGTCTGTACATATTTGGCCGTGATTCCTTGTGGGTTTGTACATATTTGACCGTGATTCCTTGTGGGTTTGTACACATTTGGCCGTGATTCCTTGTGGGTTTGTACATATTTGGCCGTGATTCCTTGTGGGTTTGTACATATTTGGCCGTGGTTCCTGGTGGGTTGGTACAGATTTGGTCGTGGTTCCTGGTGGGTTGGTACAGATTCCTGTATCCAGACAGTCCTTGACCTTATTATATTAAGTAACTTTTATAAAAGCGACACATCATGATGTCCTGTTGAATAAAAACATACAATGTGACCAAAAATACATTTTAAAATAACATTTCCCGATTTTTTATTTATATTTTTTTCACATCTGAAAACCATACCTAACCGAATGTTTCAAGACAATGAAACTATCAATTCATTAATTACTAAACATTTCCGATATAGTTCAGCCAGAAAAGGAACAATGCAATTTCCTCCACGACATGGTTTATCAACTGTGAGAGATCTGATTTCCTACCAATCACATCGCGTGCGGGTGTACTAGTTAATTGGACGCCAGCTCGTACAGAACCGTTACTGGTTAGCGTTTCATGTATCAAATCTCACTCTATAATCACACATCTACATGCTGGCAATGTGTCTTGGATGTCATGAAAATCTCACTCTATAATCACACATCTACATGCTGGCAATGTGTCTTGGATGTCATGAAAATCTCACTCTATAATCACACATCTACATGCTGGCAATGTGTCTTGAATGTCATGAAAATTTCACTCTATAATCACACATCTACATGCTGGCAATGTGTCTTGGATGTCATGAAAAGCCGTAAGAAATGACTTATGTCAAGGTTAGGTGGAAATTATTTGCTTGATCGATGCTCTTTTCTTAAGTTATCTGGTATCCTCTCAGTAATGCTTTCATCTGCCTTTTTGCTCACTGAATTTTATTTACGGTTATCGCAATACGTTCCAGCAACATTACAATGTGAAGAATGATTATTGCCTTCTATTTTTTAAAAACAAACTTCTTTATTTTCATTAACCTCTTTTATAATATCCGTAATACTTTTTGCAGTTGTACTTACAATTTTTTTTCTGTTTTGTAATATAGAATAAGATAATTACGAAGATACAAGCCTTCCTTAATGGATGCTTGAGCAGAATAAAAGGATGGAAATGGCAGGACAAAATCACTAACGCAGAATTATGGGAAAGTACCAGTCAAATACATGTGAACAAAGAAATAAAACGAAGATAATGGCGTTGGATATGACACACACTGCATAAGCCAAGGGAGAGTATTACACGACAGGCCATTTTTGGAATACACAGGAGATTAGGCAAAAAGGAAGACTAGTATATATTTGGTGAAGTCAGGTGGCGCCAGAGACCAAAAGGATGAGGAAAACGGAAAAATCTTAAAAGCATGACAAGAAGCAGGACGACTTGGAAAGTGTTTGTTGAAGACATATGCTCTACAGGGAGCTGAAAGTGTTTGTTGAAGACCTATGCTCTACAGGGAGCTGAAAGTGTTTATAGAAGACTTATGTTCTATAGGGAGCTGAAAATGTTTGTTGAAGACTTATGCTCTACAGGGAGCTGAAAGTGTTTGTTGAAGACCTATGCTCTACAGGGAGCTGAAAGTGTTTGTTGAACACCTATGCTCTACAGGGAACTGAAAGTGTTTGTTGAAGACCTATGCTCTACAGGGAGCTGAAAGTGTTTGTTGAAGACCTATGCTCTACAGGGAGCTGAAAGTGTTTGTTGAACACCTATGCTCTACAGGGAACTGAAAGTGTTTGTTGAAGACCTATGCTCTACAGGGAGCTGAAAGTGTTTGTTGAAGACCTATGCTCTACAGGGTGCTGAAAGTGTTTGTTGAACACCTATGCTCTACAGGGAGCTGAAAGTGTTTGTTGAACACCTATGCTCTACGGGGAGCTGAAATGGGAAAAAAAGAATGAAGAACGAATTTCTCAACTAGGAACAAAGGTATGAATGTGATGGATCAGAAGTGTGTGTAAACAGCGAGCGCCAGGAGCAGCGTGATTACTCTGTCATTTGTTGAGGAGAAACAAAACAAAAAAAAACTAACATCTGTTTGTCTTCTCTGAGTATTGGAAGGGCGATTCTGTTAATCTGTAATCAATAATCGAATCCCTACTTCCCGTTACCAGGAAGAACTCTGTCACGAATCGATTCTCCTAACTGCTATTTAACTCGTCATGAGGACTGATCTGATCTGACCAAATATGTGACGTATTTAGTACTCGTGTGATCTTTAATAAACACGATGGCCAGGCGAGTCACAAAATAGCAGTGTCTGGAGGGTTCTCAAATTGTACTTCCCACAATGAATAGCCGGGATTAACTGGGGCAAGCGTGTACGGGCACCGTTCTTCAGGAAATAAACAATCGGTGTCTGATCGCGGAAGGAAAATAAATCTGGTGTCTGGGAATGGAGAGGGAAAAAGAGGGGGTCTTTGGCTAGTAGATGTGGTCTTGCGCTGATTTTCTAGTCTTTACGCTTCTGATGTCGATGGTAACATTTCAAACTATTGGCATTGATGACTACAAGACAAACCATTGGAAACTCACCATCATCATCGAGTGCCGTCCCCGCATCGAAGGTTGGCTACCATGGAACGCCATTCCGCTCTTTCTCTTGCTTTGATAGTGCAGGTTGTCATAGGCTGACATGTCCATCTTTTGATGTTACTCAATGTTAATCTTGCTAGCCTTTTATTTTTAGCAGGCTGATGTTTCTTTTAACATGACCCAAAAATCACATTTTTCTTGTTTGAATTTTACTTAGTATTTCTCTTTTCATTTTTAGTTCTTGTAAGACTTTAACGTTTGTTTCCTTTTATCCCCATCCAATTCTTCCTATCCTTATAAAAATCCACATTTCAAAGACCTCAATTTTCTGTACTGTTTTCTTGTCTAATGTCCATGTTTCTGCACCATACAGAAATGTTGAGAAGATATAACATTTTCCTATTTTTAATTTTAGCCTGTGTTATTAGTTTTTATGTTTTTATATTCTTCATGGCATTAAATTACTTTTTGCCATACCTATTCTTTTGTTTATTTCAGTTTTACATTTTCCATCACTGGTTATAGTATGTCCAAAGTGGTTCTAGCTCTGAACTGTCTCAATTCTATTCCTTCAACTTCGATATCCACTTGTTGGTTTTGAGTATTATCTTTGATTATGATTCATTGGACACTAAGAACTAAATATATTGATGGGGCTTTTCAAGATGAATTAGCTTTCAATTTGCCATATATCAAAACATATGTGAATATATATATATATATATATATATATATATATATATATATATATATATATGTAAACAGAGCCATAGATTTTAGAAGCAGTGATCTCTGCAATATGTGCCACGTTGGCACGCAAGGTTTCTGTTTTTGAGATTGTGGTTCTCCCTATGTGCGGTCTTTGACTAGAAAGGACAATAGTTAGATATATATATGTGTGTGTATTTATATATATGTTTGTGAACATTATTTCCAAAATGAAATAAAAAATAATTCATAATATACAACCTGCATCTTATATAACAATTTATGGTTTATTCCCCTTATGTTTCTACACAAATTATTCATTACTTCACATTATAACTGTCACGTTAAATAATTGTGTACATCATCTGACACTTTTATGTTTCATTTTTAAATTCCATTTGTTAAATTGCTTCTTTCGATATAAAAAGGGAAACGTTTTTCAGGTTTAAAAAAAAATATAGCAGAGACGAGTGTGCAAATTTGAGGTGGAAAGTTTTAGAATTGTTTTATAACAACAACGATATCAAATTATATTTCTATTCAGTTCCCGTTGTCTAGCACTCTACTACTTCATATCTTTATAATTAAACTCAGACACTATAATTGTGATATTATTATTAGATGACTGATCCCAGAACAGCACGGGCATTTCGAGAACCGGAGACTCTACATTTTAAGTTGATTCTTTTAACGATTCTCCACTCCTTTCATTCTATGAGAATATACAAAAAAAACTATATTCTATTCTATTCTATTCAATCCATGGAACCAGTTTCTTAACAAAACAAAAAAAAAAATATCTTTACGACACATATTATCATTGCTGGTGTATGTCGGGAGACTCACGATAGAACCTGAGGGATAAAGACCGCTTGGTCAAAGCAGTCGCCACGACATGGAAGACAGCATTTTTATTTCACCTCCGATAGAAAAAAAATGATTTTTTCTGTCTACCGCGGGCTTCGAACACCGTCGCCGGCTTTTCAGCCAGCGGAACAGTGGTTTTAGCCGCATGGCCACGCGCACATCTCCATTTCATTGCAATCAGGAATTCCCCACTCGACCGCTTGGGAGCCGCGATAGCTCACTGGTTAGAGATCTGGACTACAAAGGACAAGAGGTAGGGTTTGATCCCAACCGACGGCAGCCGGGTTCACCCAGCTTTAAATAGGTACCGGATTTTTTTTCTGGAATAGTAAAGCGGCACGGGCGTAATACCGACCACATTAGCCGAAAAATCACGTGCCGAAGGTGTGTAAAAATTATAGTCACTAACACCATATTCCCTATACGCCACTTAGCGTGACGGGGGTACTTTACTTTTTTTTTTTTTAACTCAACCACTTGTAACAGCATTTCCCAAAATGCAGCTGTAAATTCTCTTGTCGAGATAACTTTGTGGACGTCCTTCTCGACTGCATAGGCGAAGATTCCAAATCTTCTTAGTCGCCTCTTACGACATGTCTGTCAGATAACTACGGCTCTATTATTTTTTTTCCTTTAGTGTGCGAGCAGCCACACGGGGTTAAAACAAACACTAATACCCGTTATCAAAGGCTGGATGAGCCCAGAGAACGTGTCAGTCGGAAACTACTTCGCCACACCAGTAACCGTTCCTGACAGTTGTAATCACAAGTGTGGAGAAATGAACAAATAAATAGAGAAGAAAAATAGAAAACAAAACGGTGTGGTTCAAGCTTCACGTAACAAGTGAACAACACAAATCAGAACGACGTTTCGGCATAAAGGCCTTCAAATGGAACAAATATACAACACACGTACAAATATGTATTAAAATAAAGATAATAACGAATAATAAAAATCGAATTAGAAGTGGGATTGACAGGAAAATACGAATAGAATTTTCTAGTAGAATAGAAAGGAAAATATGAATAAAATTAGTAGAAATGGAAGGAAAATATGAGTAAAATTAGTAGAAATGGAAGGAAAATATGAGTAAAATTAGTAGAAATGAAACGAAAATATGAGTAAAATTAGTAGAAATGGAAGGAAAATATGAATTAAATTAGTAGAGATGAAAGGAAAATATTACTAAAATTAGTACACATGAAATACACTTTACACTTTGATCTTAGCCAAAAGACCGAGAAGCGATAAGAAATGAAATGAAAATATGAATTAAAATTAGTAGAAATTGAAGGAAAATATGAATAAGATATCACAAGTGACCATTACTAAGTGATCAGCCAAACTGCTTATTTTGTGCTTAAGACATTTACACATTTATGAACGTTTCAGCTACAGGTCTTCGTCAGTAAGACAATATGACAACAACGTGCAAAACGGTTACTACTTAACTCGTCACAGCCTAGTGAAGACATCGTAATGATGTTCAAAGAGAATGCCATGTTCAATGCTGACAAAAGCTGAATAAAGCTGAGACAAGCATCCAAATTAAGACCATTTTCCCACACAGCCAGTCCCATTGCAAACATTTGTTCCTCGATAACCAGTCCCAGTGCAAACATTAGTTCCCCGATACAACCAGTCCCATTGCAAACATGTGTTCCCCGGATACAACCAGTCCCATTGCAAACATTCGTTCCCCGGATACAGCCAGTCCCATTGCAAACATTTGTTCCCCGGATACAACCAGTACCATTGCAAACATTTGTTCCCCGATAACCAGTCCCGTTGCAAACATTTGGTCTCCGATACAACCAGTCACATTGCAAACATTTGGTCTCCGATACAACCAGTCCCATTGCAAACATTCGTTGCCCTATACAACCAGTCCCATTGCAAACATTTGTTCCCCGATAACCAGTCCCGTTGCATACATTTGGTCTCCGATACAACCAGTCACATTGCAAACATTTGGTCTCCGATACAACCAGTCCCATTGCAAACATTTGGTCTCCGATACAACCAGTCCCGCTGCAAACATTTGGTTTCCGATAACCAGTCCCGTTGCATACATTTGGTCTCCGATACAACCAGTCCCGTTGCAAACATTTAGTCCCAGATACAACCAGTCCCATTGCAAACATTTGTTCCCCGGATACAGCCAGTCCCATTGCAAACATTTGTTCCCCGGATACAACCAGTCCCATTGCAAACATTTGTTCCCCGATAACCAGTCCCGTTGCATACATTTGGTCTCCGATACAACCAGTCCCATTGCAAACATCCGCTTAGTTAAACTCATTTAGCAACTAAATAGTTGCTGGACAGTTACACAATAGCAACCAAACATTGCTAAACAGTTGCAAAAACAGCCAAGCATTCAGATAAGTAGACAGATGCTATAAACTAGACAGATGCTATGAACTAGACATATGCTATAAACTAGACAGATGCTATAAACTAGATAAATGATATATTCTAAGATGCAATAAACTGGACAGGTGCTATAAAGATAGTCTTTCCTTAACCCCAGTGACGTAGATTCAACACTAGTATTTCTCGTTCAACATGTGCTTTGCGGTATCTATCTATCGTCCTTCTGAGCCGAAGACGGCACATAGGGCAGAACCACAATCTCAAAAAACAGAAACCTTGCGTGCCAAAATGGCACATATTGCAGTATACAAAATGATTAATTGAATTTATTGCTGATTCTGTTATATATCGGCCATTTTGTTATTATCTTTTGTTAAAATGGTTTCTAATAGAGCGGATGACATGAGTGCATGCCCGGAAGTGTCTGCGGCAGTGAGGACATGGCGGTATCGATTACTGTCAGCCAAGAAAAATGATTTTGCACTGAAGTTTGACTTATTGATCGATTACATCTGTGGCTTGTGTCCTTCATATTTCTTAGACTTGCATCTTACATGATACTCAGCATTTGATGGCGATCTAAAAAGATTTTGTGTTTGAATTTTCATTGAGGGACTGGCGTGAAAGTATATTTTCATCACACAGAAGACTGTAAGAGAAAAAAATATAAATACTCAATTGACATATAATGATAGGAATATACTAATAAAAATGAAGGCAAAGCCATTCGACATAGCAATATTACAGACATATGCACCCACTCAAGACTAAACAGACGAACAAATAGAGGCATACTATGAAGATCTAAACACAGTTATGAAGCAAGTGAAATAATCAGACATCTTGATTATAATGGGTGATATGAACGTCAAAGTAGGAAAAGGTAAATATAAGACCATAATAGGAAATCATGGTCTAGGAAAAAGAAATAACAGAGGAGAAAGATTAATACAATTTTGCGAAGAAAACAGACTGATAATATGCAACACCTTATTTGAGCAAGAGAAAAGGAAATTATACACATGGAAAAGCCCTGGAGACAAGAAGAGAAATCAAATAGATTACATAATGATAAAAGACAGATTCAGGAACAGCGTCAAGAAAGCCTAAACCTACCCAGGAGCAGATATAAATTCTGACCACAATCCTGTAATGATAAAAATGAAAATCAAATTAAAGAGAAACAAACAAAAAACTAATTCAGCAACACCAATAGATATAACAGCGTTAAACCGGAAAGATATACAAGAAAATTATACTGTACAAGTAAAGAACACATATCAGAAGCTACTAGAAGAGGGGATTGAGCAGTACAGAAGAGAAAATCCTGAGGAAAAAGTCACAACAAAATGGCAATGCATAAAAAACAGCATGCAAGAATCCTGCAACACCTTGCCCAAAAAGGAAAGTAACAAAAATCACAAATGGATAACAGACAAAATATTAGAAAAATGGAAGAAAGAAGACAAGCGAAAACCATGCCAGATACAAGGATATAGACAAGGAAATACGGAGAATGTGCAAAAAGACAAAAGAAGACTGGCTCAACCAAAGGTGTCTAGAAATCGAAACTATGGAATGTAAACAAAACCTAAGAGAGATGCACACAGAAATAAAGAGAATGACGAATAAAGACAAAAAAGCTGCAGTAATCCGATGTATTGCAAATAAAGAGGGAAGAATGCTAACAGACAACAAAGATATAATAGATAGATGGCAAGAATATATAAAAGAACTATTTCATGACGAATGGGACAAAAAGCCAGACATAAAATGTACATACAACTATAAAATCCTGAAATCCGAAGCAGAAAAAGCTATAAAAACAATGAAAAAGGGAAAAGCAGCAGGGCCTGACAATATACAGATAGAGATGATACTGGCTCTAGAAGAGTTTGGCGTCGAAGTGATCACAGACATATGCAATGACATATACCATACAGGATACATACCAAACGATCTAAAAACATCAACTTTCATTGCATTGCCTAAAAAGAATGGTGCAGTTGAATGCAGTGACTTCAGATCAATAAGCCTAATGAGCCAAGTAACAAAAATTTTACTAAAAGTTATACAGGGAAGGATTCAGAATAAAATCAATACTGAATTAGAGGAGCAACAATTTGGATTCAAGAAAAACAGTGGGACAAAAGAAGCCATATTCAGCATGAGAACATTGATTGAAAAGTACACAGAAGTAAACAAACCAATATATGCCTGCTTTATAGACTACACCAATGCTTTCGATAGAATACACCATAACGAAATTATAGACTGCCTAAAGGATATAAATCTAGACGACGCAGACATACGACTAATATGTAATTTGTACTGGGAGCAAACAGCAATAATAAGATATAAGAAGGAGAACTCTACACCCATGGACATAAAAAGAGGAGTAAGACAAGGATGCTTCCTATCACCAAGCTTGTTCAATCTATACACTGAGCAAATCTTTAAAAACATCTCAGAGATACCAGGCCTAAACATTAATGGAAAGATAATCAATAACCTAAGATATGCGGATGATACTGTTCTACTAGCAGAAAATCCTAGAGACCTACAACAATTGCTTAATGTGATAAACATAACAAGCAAAAATTATGGACTAGATATGAATATCAAAAAGACTAAAACTATGATCATAAACAAAGAAAATTCTCAAGACCTACAATTAAATATCACAGTTGAGGGAACACATCTGAAGACAGTCCAGAGTTACAACTACCTGGGACATACTATAACCAATGATGGAAAATGTAAAATTGAAATAAACAAAAGTAATTTTAATGCCATGAAAAATACACTAACAACAAAACAAATATCAGCAGGGCTGAAACTAAGAATGGCGAAATGTTACATCTTCTCAATATTCCTGTATGGTGCAGAAACATGGACATTAGACAAGAAAACAGAACAGAAAATCGAAGCCTTTGAAATGTGGATTTATAGAAGTATAGGTAGAATTGGATGGAAACAAAAGATAACAAACGATGAAGTTTTAAAACAACTGAAAATAAAAAGAGAACTGCTGGACACAATTAAGACAAGACAAATGAAATTTTTGGGTCATGTTAAAAGACACAACAGCCTACTAAAAGTAATATTGGAAGGAAAAATACAAGGCAAAAGAGGCAGAGGCAAACCAAGACTAACATGGACGAGTAACTTCAAAAGATGGACAAGTCAATCTATGTCAGCCTGCACCATCATAGCAAGAAACAGAGTAGAATGGCGATCCATGGTAGCCAACCTTCGTTGCGGAGAGGGCACACGATGATGATGATGATGAGAAGACTGTACATAGCGCATTCCTGTAGCAAAATCATCATCATCATCATTATTAAGAATTGCCTCCGCATCGAATGTTTTCTACCAATGGAGCGCCATTCTGCTCCGTCTCTTGCTTTGATGGTGCAGGTTGTCATAGACTGACTTGTCCATCTTGTAGTGTCACTCGTCCACATTAGTCTTGGTCTCTCTCTGCCTCTTTTACCTTGTATTTTTCTTTCCTAGATTGTTATTAGTAGTCTTTTGTATCTTTTAACATGCTCTAAAAATCTCATTTGTCTTGTTTGAATTGTGTTTAGTAGTTCTCTTTTAATTTTTAGTTTTTTTAAGACTTCATCATTTCTCTAGCACTTGACATCAATTCTCCAGCAGTCGCAGAGTGTAATAGAGACATGTTTGAATGTAAGCGCGGGCGCACAAACGTATGCTCATCACGATTCACATACACATACACACACACACACACACACACACATATATGTCTACTGGTGGTGGGTGGGAGAGTAAGACGCCCACACCACCAGCAGTTGAGCTGAGTGTGGTCAGCAAACCATAGCTGACTGATAACATCAAGGTCGGCTAGCATCAGAACTGCTAGGGACTTGACTTCCAACCGGTGCTCCTGAAAACAGAACAATCAATGTGGTCAAGCGGGAGTGGATCGAAGAGGGAGGGCAATCATTTAAACAGAACAATTAATGTGGTCAAGCGGGAGTAGATCAAAGAGGGAGGGCAATCATTTAAACAGAACAATCAATGTGGTCTAGGGGGAGTAGATCGAAGAGGGAGGGCAATCATTTAAACAGAAAAATCAATGTGGTCAAGCGGGAGTGGATCGAAGAGGGAGGACAATCATTTAAACAGAACAATCAATGTGGTCAAGCGGGAGTAGATCGAACGGGGAGGGCAATCATTTAAACAGAACAATAAATGTGGTCAAGCGGGAGTAGATCGAAGAGGGAGGGCAATCATTTAAACAGAACAATCAATGTGGACAAGCGGGAGTAGATCGAAGAGGGAGGGCAATCATTTAAACAGAACAATCAATGTGGTTAAGCGGGAGTAGATCGAAGAGGGAGGGCAATCATTTAAACAGAACAATCAATGTGGTCAAGCGGGAGAGGATCGAAGAGGGAGGCCAATCATTTAAACAGAACAATCAATGTAGTCAAGCGGGAGAGGATCGAAGAGGGAAGGCAATCATTTAAACATAATAATCAATGTGGACAAGCGGGAGTAGATCGAAGAGGGAGGGCAATCATTTAAACAGAACAATCAATGTGGTCAAACGGGAGTAGATCGAAGAGGGAGGGCAATCATTTAAACAGAACAATCAATGTGGTCTAGGGGGAGTAGATCGAAGAGGGAGGTCAATCATTTAAACAGAACAATCAATGTGGTCTAGGGGGAGTAGATCGAAGAGGGAGGGCAATCATTTAAACAGAATAATCAATGTGGTCAAGCGGGAGTGGATCGAAGAGTGAGGGCACTCATTTAAACAGAACAATCAATGTAGTCAAGTGGGAGTAGATCGAAGAGGGAGGGCACTCATTTAAACAGAACAATCAATGTGGTCAAGTGGGAGTGGATCGAAGAGGGAGGGTAATCATTTAAACAGAACAATCAATGTGGTCAAGCGGGAGTGCATCGAAGAGGGAGGGTACTCATTTAAACAGAACAATCAATGTGGTCAAGCGGGAGTAGATCGAAGAGGGAGGACACTCATTTAAACAGAACAATCAATGTGTTCAAGCGGTAGTGGATCGAAGAGGGAGGGCCATCATTTAAACAGAACAATCAATGTAGTCAAGCGGGAGTAGATCGAAGAGGGAGGGCAATCATTTAACAGAACAATCAATGTGGTCAAGCGGGAGTGGATCGAAGAGGGAGGGCAATCATTTAAACAGAACAATCAATGTGGTCAAGCAGGAGTAGATCGAAGAGGGAGGGCAATCATTTAACAGAACAATCAATGTGGTCAATCGGGAGTGGAAGGAAGAGGGAGAGCAATCACTTAAACAGAACAATCAATGTGGTCAAACGGGAGTGCATCGAAGAGGGAGGGCAATCATTTAAACAGAACAAGCAATGTGGTCAAACGGGACTGGATCGAAGAGGGAGGGCAATCATTTAAACAGAATAATCAATGTGGTCAAGCGGGATTGGAAGGAAGAGGGAGAGCAATCACGTAAACAGAACAATCAATGTGGTCAAACGGGAGTGCATCGAAAATGGAGGGCAATCATTTAAACAGAACAATCAATGTGGTCAAGCGGGAGTGGATCGAAGAGGGAGGGCAGTCATTTAAACAGAACATTCAATGTGGTCAAGCGAAAGTGGATCGAAGAGGGAGGGCAATCATTTAAACAGAATAATCAATGTGGTCAAGCGGGAGTGGAAGGAAGAGGGAGAGCAATCACTTAAACAGAACAATCAATGTGGTCAAACGGGAGTGCATCGAAGAGGGAGGGCAATCATTTAAACAGAACAATCAATGTGGTCAAACGGGACTGGATGGAAGAGGGAGGGCAACCACTTAAACAGAATAATCAATGTGGTCAAGCGGGAGTGGATCGAAAATGGAGGGCAATCATTTAAACAGAACAATCAATGTGGTCAAGCGGGAGTGGATCGAAGAGGGAGGGCAATCATTTAAACAGAAAAATCAATGTGGTCAAGAGGGAGTGGATCGAAGAGAGATGACAATCATTTTACAATGCCGCGCTGAACTCAGATGTGTTGAACCGAAAGGCGCAAATATCATAGATTAGCAGCAAACCACAACACAAGGTATCTATGCCAAACACGTCCTTTAATTAGGGGGTTTTCTTGCTGCTTGCGTTCGCCCGAGAACTAAAGGAGTACACCTCTTCATCATCCGCCCTTAAAAGGACGTTAAGTGGGCGTGTCTGCGTTGTGTTGTGGTTTGCAATATAACTGTGATATTTGCGCCTTTCGGCCCAACATATTCGACTTCAGCACGGGATTTTTGAGTACCGGGTTGTCTTTCCTCTTCGAACCCGACTCGCTTTGCCAGACTAAACAAATTAGTATGTAGTTAGAGGTACCACGGAGAGTTGGAGCAGAGTATGGATGGTTCTGGTTCACCGATCCATGTCTGTCTGTCTGTCTCTCTGTGTGTCTGTCTGTTTAACTATCTAACTAACTAACTAACTAACTAACCGACTAAATAACTAACTAACTAACTAACTAACTAACTAACTAACTAACTAACTAACTAACTAACTAACTAACTAACTAACTAACTAACTAACTAACTAACTAACTAACTAACTAACTATCTAACTAACTAACTAACTAACTAACTAACTAACTAACTAACTAACTAACTAACTAACTAACTAACTAACTAACTAACTAACTAACTAACTAACTAACTAACTAACTAACTAACTAACTAACTAACTAACTAACTAACTAACTAACTAACTAACTAACTAACTAACTAACTAACTAACTAACTAACTAACTAACTAACTAACTAACTAACTAACTAACTAACTAACTAACTAACTAACTAACTAACTAACTAACTAACTAACTAACTAACTAACTAACTAACTAACTAACTAACTAACTAACTAACTAACTAACTAACTAACTAACTATCTAACTAACTAACTAACTATCTAACTAACTAACTAACTAACTAACTATCTAACTAACTAACTAACTAACTATCTAACTAACTAACTAACTAACTAACTAACTAACTATCTAACTAACTAACTAACTAACTATCTAACTAACTAACTAACTATCTAACTAACTAACTAACTAACTAACTAACTAACTAACTAACTAACTAACTAACTAACTAACTAACTAACTAACTAACTAACTAACTAACTAACTAACTAACTAACTAACTAACTAACTAACTAACTAACTAACTAACTAACTAACTAACTAACTAACTAACTAACTAACTAACGAACTAACTAACTAACTAACTAACTAACTAACTAACTAACTATCTAACTAACTAACTAACTATCTAACTAACTAACTAACTAACTAACTAACTAACTAACTAACTAACTAACTAACTAACTAACTAACTAACTAACTAACTAACTAACTAACTAACTAACTAACTAACTAACTAACTAACTAACTAACTAACTAACTAACTAACTAACTAACTAACTAACTAACTAACTAACTAACTAACTAACTAACTAACTAACTAACTAACTAACTAACTAACTAACTAACTAACTAACTAACTAACTAACTAACTAACTAACTAACTATCTAACTAACTAACTAACTAACTAACCGACTAAATACTAATAACTAACTAACTAACTAACTAACTAACTAACTAACTAACCGACTAAATAACTAACTAACTAACTAACTAACTAACTAACTAACTAACTAACTAACTAACTAACTAACTAACTAACTAACTAACTAACTATCTATCTAACTAACTAACTAACTAACTAACTAACTAACCGACTAAATAACTAACTACTATCTAACTAACTAACTAACTATCTAACCAACTAACTAACTATCTAACTAACTAACTAACTAACTAACTAACCGACTAAATAACTAACTACTATCTAACTAACTAACTAACTATCTAACCAACTAACTAACTATCTAACTAACTAACTAACTATCTAACTAACTATCTAACTAACTAACTAACTAACTAACTAACTAACTAACTATCTAACTAACTAACTAACTAACTAACTAACTAACTAACTAACTAACTAACTAACTAACTAACTAACTAACTAACTAACTAACTAACTAACTAACTAACTAACTAACTAACTAACTAACTAACTAACTAACTAACTAACTAACTAACTAACTAACCGACTAAATAACTAACTAACTAACTAACTAACTAACTAACTAACTAACTAACTAACTAACTAACTAACTAACTAACTAACTAACTAACTAACTAACTAACTAACTAACTAACTAACTAACTAACTAACTAACTAACTAACTAACTAACTAACTAACTAACTAACTAACTAACTAACTAACTAACTAACTAACTAACTAACTAACTAACCGACTAAATAACTAACTAACTAACTAACTAACTAACTAACTAACTAACTAACTAACTAACTAACTAACTAACTAACTAACTAACTAACTAACCGACTAAATAACTAACTAACTAACTAACTAACTAACTAACTAACTAACTAACTAACTAACTAACTAACTAACTAACTAACTAACTAACTATCTAACTAACTAACTAACTAACTAACTAACTAACCGACTAAATAACTAACTACTATCTAACTAACTAACTAACTATCTAACCAACTAACTAACTATCTAACTAACTAACTAACTAACTAACTAACCGACTAAATAACTAACTACTATCTAACTAACTAACTAACTATCTAACCAACTAACTAACTATCTAACTAACTAACTATCTAACTAACTATCTAACTAACTAACTAACTATCTAACTAACTAACTAACTATCTAACTAACTAACTATCTAACTAACTAACTAACTATCTAACTAACCGACTAAATAACTAACTACTATCTAACTAACTAACTAACTATCTAACCAACTAACTAAATATCTAACTAACTAACTAACTAACTAACTAACCGACTAAATAACTAACTACTATCTAACTAACTAACTAACTATCTAACCAACTAACTAACTATCTAACTAACTAACTAACTATCTAACTAACTATCTAACTAACTAACTAACTAACTAACTAACTAACTAACTAACTAACTAACTAACTAACTAACTAACTAACTAACTAACTAACTAACTAACTAACTAACTAACTAACTAACTAACTAACTAACTAACTAACTAACTAACTATCTAACTAACTAACTAACTATATACTAACTAACTAACTAACTAACTAACTAACTAACTAACTAACTAACTAACTAACTAACTAACTAACTAACTAACTAACTAACTAACTAACTAACTAACTAACTATCTAACTAACTAACTAACTATCTAACTAACTAACTAATTAACTAACTAACTAACTAACTAACTAACTAACTAACTATCTAACTAACTAACTAACTAACTAACTAACCGACTAAATAACTAACTACTATCTAACTAACTAACTATCTAACCAACTAACTAACTATCTAACTAACTAACTAACTAACTAACCGACTAAATAACTAACTACTATCTAACTAACTAACTAACTATCTAAACAACTAACTAACTATCTAACTAACTAACTAACTATCTAACTAACTATCTAACTAACTAACTAACTATCTAACTAACTAACTAACTAACTATCTAACTAACTAACTAACTAACTATCTAACTAACTAACTAACTAACTATCTAACTAACCGACTAAATAACTAACTACTATCTAACTAACTAACTAACTATCTAACCAACTAACTAACTATCTAACTAACTAACTAACTAACTAACTAACCGACTAAATAACTAACTACTATCTAACTAACTAACTAACTATCTAACCAACTAACTAACTATCTAACTAACTAACTAACTATCTAACTAACTATCTAACTAACTAACTAACTATCTAACTAACTAACTATCTAACTAACTAACTATCTAACTAACTAACTAACTATCTAACCAACTAACTAACTATCTAACTAACTAACTAACTAACTAACTAACCGACTAAATAACTAACTACTATCTAACTAACTAACTAACTAACTATCTAACCAACTAACTAACTATCTAACTAACTAACTAACTAACTAACTAACCGACTAAATAACTAACTACTATCTAACTAACTAACTAACTATCTAACCAACTAACTAACTATCTAACTAACTAACTAACTAACTAACTAACTAACTAACTAACTAACTAACTAACTAACCGACTACATAACTAACTACTATCTAACTAACTAACTAACTATCTAACCAACTAACTAACTATCTAACTAACTAACTAACAAACTATCTTATTAGCTAGCAGACTATCTAACAAATTAAGAATCTATGTAACTATCTAACTAACAAACTATTTAACTAACTATCCATCAAACTAACTATGTAACTAACTAACTAACTATATAACTAACTAAATAACTAAGTATCTATCTAACTAACAAACAAAAATAAATATCTAACTAATTAATTATCTAACTAAGAAACTAATTATCTAACTAACTAACTAACTATCTAACTAACAAACTAAGTATCTAACTAACTAACTAACTATCTAATTAGCTAACTAATAAACTAAGTAACTAAGCACCTAACTACCTAACTGACTAAGTATCTAACTAACTAACTAAGTACCTAACTAACTAACTAACTAACGAACTAACTAACTAACTAACTAACAAACTAATTACATAACTCACTAAATAACAAACTAAGTATCTAACTAACTAACTACGCATCTAACTAACTAACTAAGTACCTGCCTAAGTACCTAACTAACTAAACTAACTAACAAACTAAGTACCTAACTAACTAGCAAACTAAGTACCTAACTAATTATCTAACTAACTTATAAACTAATTACCTAACTAATTAACTAACAAACTAAGTATCTAACTATTTAACTAACTAACTATTTAACTATTTAACTAACTAACTATCTAACTAACAAACTAAGTAACTAACTAACTAACTAACAAATTAAGTACCTAACTAACTAACTAACTAACTAACTAAGTATCTAACTATTTAACTACCTACCTATCTAACTAACAAACTAAGTATCTAACTAACTTACTATCTAAGAAACTAAGTATCTAACTAACTAATTAAGTAACTAACTAACTATCTAACTAACAAATTAAGTATCGAAATAAATAACTAACTAATTAACTATCTAACTAACAAACTAAGTATCTGACTATCTAACTAACCATCTAACTAACAAACTAAGTATCTAATTAACTATCTAACTAACAAATTAAGTACCTAACTAACTAACAAATTATATAACTAACACACTAAGTATCTAACTAACTAAGTATCTAACTAAATACTATCTAACTAACAAACTATCTAACTAAGTATTTAACTAACTAACTAAATAACTAACTAACTAACTAACTTTCTAACTAACTAATTAACAAACTAGGTATCTAACTAACTATCTAACTAATAAATTAAGTACATAACTACCTAACTAACTAACTAACTAACTAACTAAGTACCTGACTAACTAACTAATTAACTAACTAACTAACTAACAAACGATCTAACTAACAAACTAAATATCTAACTAACTATCTATCTAGCTATCTAACTAACTAACTATCTAAATAACATACTCAGTATCTTACTAACTAACTAATTATCTAACTAAGTAACTAACTAACAAGCTAAGTATCTAACTAACTATCTAACAAATAAACTAAGTACCTAACTACCTAACTAAGTATTTAACTAAGTAGCTAACTAACTAACTAACGAACTAAGTACCTAACTAACGAAGTACCTAACTAATTAACTAAACTAACTAACAAATTATGCATCTAACAAAATAACTAACAAACTAAGTACCTAACTAACTAACAAATTAAGTACCTAACTAAATATCTAACTAACTAACAACCTAAATACCTAACTAACTAACAAACTAAGTATCTAACTATCTAACTAACTAACTATCTGACTAACAAACTAAGTATCTAACTATCTAACTAACTAACTATCTAACTAACAAACTATCTACCTAAAAAACTAAGTACTTAACTAACTATTTAACTAACTAACAAACTGAGCACCTAACTAACAAACTAGGTATCTATCTATCTAACTAACTATATAACTAACATTCTATCTAACTAACAAACTAAGTATATAACTAACTAACTAACTATCTATCTAATAAACTAAGTATCTACCTAACTAATTATGTAACTTATTAACTAATTAATTAAGGGTTGTGACGAATGAGTACTAGTCATTCCTTTAGAAGTCAGTAATTGAGTGAACGCTAGAAGTGAAATCAAATATAAATGTTGTACATCTGGTAGTGTCCTGTCTAGCTATATTGTGTCCTGGCTATCGATATATTCTGCCCACTCTAGCGATATAGTGTCCTGTATAGCGATATAGTGTCCATTATAGCGATAGAATGTTCTGTCTCGCGATATAGGGTACTATATAGCGATATATCTAACTATCTACAAACTAAGTATCTAACTAAATAACTAACTAACTAACTATGTAACTAGCAAACTAAGTATATAACTAACTAACTAACAAACTAACTAACTAACAAAAAAACAAACTAATTATCTAACTAACAAACTGAGTATCTAATTAACTAACTAACTAGCTATCTAACTAACTATCGAACTAACTAACTATCTAACAAACTAAGTATCTAAATAATTAACTAGCTATCTGACTAACTAACTAACTAATTAACTAACTATCTAACTAATAAACTAAGTATCTAACTAACTAACTATCTAACTAACTAACTAACTAACTAACTAACTAACTAACTAACTAACTAACTAACTAACTAACTAACTAACTAACTAACTAACTAACTAACTAACTAACTAACTAACTAACTAACTAACTAACTAACTAACTAACTAACTAACTATCTAACTAACTAACTAACTAACTAACTAACTAACTAACTAACTAACTAACTAACTAACTAACTAACTAACTAACTAACTAACTAACTAACTAACTAACTAACTAACTAACTAACTAACTAACTAAACTAACTAACTAACTAACTAACTAACTAACTAACTAACTAACTAACTAACTAACTAACTAACTAACTAACTAACTAACTAACTAACTAACTATCTAACTAACTAACTAACTAACTATCTAACTAACTAACTAACTAACTAACTAACTATCTAACTAACTAACTAACTAACTAACTATCTAACTAACTAACTAACTAACTAACTATCTAACTAACTAACTAACTAACTAACTAACTATCTAACTAACTAACTAACTAACTATCTAACTAACTAACTAACTAACTAACTAACTAACTAACTAACTAACTAACTAACTAACTAACTAACTAACTAACTAACTAACTAACTAACTAACTAACCGACTAAATAACTATCTAACTAACTAACTAACTAACTAACTAACTAACTAACTAACTAACTAACTAACTAACTAACTAACTAACTAACTAACTAACTAACTAACTAACTAACTAACTAACTAACTAACTAACTAACTAACTAACTAACTAACTAACTAACTAACTAACTACTAACTAACTAACTAACTAACTAACTAACTAACTAACTAACTAACTAACTAACTAACTAACTAACTAACTAACTAACTAACTAACTAACTAACTAACTAACTAACTAACTAACTAACTAACTAACTAACTAACTAACTAACTAACTAACTAACTAACTAACTAACTAACTAACTAACTAACTAACCGACTAAATAACTAACTAACTAACTAACTAACTAACTAACTAACTAACTAACTAACTAACTAACTAACTAACTAACTAACTAACTAACTAACTAACTAACTAACTAACTAACTAACTAACTAACTAACTAACTAACTATCTATCTAACTAACTAACTAACTAACTAACTAACTAACCGACTAAATAACTAACTAACTAACTAACTAACTAACTAACCGACTAAATAACTAACTAACTAACTAACTAACTAACTAACTAACTAACTAACTAACTAACTAACTAACTAACTATCTAACTAACTAACTAACTAACTAACCGACTAAATAACTAACTACTATCTAACTAACTAACTAACTATCTAACCAACTAACTAACTATCTAACTAACTAACTAACTAACTAACCGACTAAATAACTAACTACTATCTAACTAACTAACTATCTAACCAACTAACTAACTATCTAACTAACTAACTAACTAACTATCTAACTAACTATCTAACTAACTAACTAACTATCTAACTAACTAACTAACTATCTAACTAACTAACTAACTATCTAACTAACTAACTAACTATCTAACTAACCGACTAAATAACTAACTACTATCTAACTAACTAACTAACTATCTAACCAACTAACTAACTATCTAACTAACTAACTAACTAACTAACTAACCGACTAAATAACTAACTACTATCTAACTAACTAACTAACTATCTACCCAACTAACTAACTATCTAACTAACTAACTAACTATCTAACTAACTATCTAACTAACTAACTAACTAACTAACTAACTAACTAACTAACTAACTAACTAACTAACTAACTAACTAACTAACTAACTAACTAACTAACTAACTAACTAACTAACTAACTAACTAACTAACTAACTAACTAACTAACTAACTAACTAACTAACTAACTAACCGACTAACTAACTAACTAACTAACTAACTAACTAACTAACTAACTAACTAACTAACTAACTAACTAACTAACTAACTAACTAACTAACTAACTAACTAACTAACTAACTAACTATCTAACTAACTAACTAACTACCTAACCGACTAAATAACTAACTAACTAACTAACTAACTAACTAACTAACTAACTAACTAACTAACCGACTAAATAAATAACTAACTAACTAACGAACTAACTAACTAACTAACTAACTAACTAACTAACTAACTAACTAACTAACTATCTAACTAACTAACTAACTAACTAACTAACCGACTAAATAACTAACTACTATCTAACTAACTAACTATCTAACCAACTAACTAACTATCTAACTAACTAACTAACTAACTAACCGACTAAATAACTAACTACTATCTAACTAACTAACTAACTATCTAACCAACTAACTAACTATCTAACTAACTAACTAATTAACTATCTAACTAACTATCTAACTAACTAACTAACTATCTAACTAACTAACTAACTATCTAACTAACTAACTAACTATCTAACTAACTAACTATCTAACTAACCGACTAAATAACTAACTACTATCTAACTAACTAACTAACTATCTAACCAACTAACTAACTATCTAACTAACTAACTAACTAACTAACTAACCGACTAAATAACTAACTACTATCTAACTAACTAACTAACTATCTAACCAACTAACGAACTATCTAACTAACTAACTATCTAACTAACTATCTAACTAACTAACTAACTAACTAACTAACTAACAAACTAACTAACTAACTAACTAACTAACTATCTAACTAACTAACTAACTAACTAACTAACTAACTAACTAACTAACTAACTATCTAACTAACTAACTAACTATCTAACTAACTAACTAACTAACTAACTAACTAACTAACTAACTAACTAACTAACTAACTAACTAACTAACTAACTAACTAACTAACTAACTAACTAACTAACTAACTAACTATCTAACTAACTAACTAACTATCTAACTAACTAACTAATTAATTAACTAACTAACTAACTAACTATCTAACTAACTAACTAACTAACTAACTATCTAACTAACTAACTAACTAACTAACTAACCGACTAAATAACTAACTACTATCTAACTAACTAACTAACTATCTAACCAACTAACTAACTATCTAACTAACTAACTAACTAACTAACTAACTAACCGACTAAATAACTAACTACTATCTAACTAACTAAATAACTATCTAACCAACTAACTAACTATCTAACTAACTAACTAACTATCTAACTAACTATCTAACTAACTAACTATCTAACTAACTAACTATCTAACTAACTAACTAACTATCTAACTAACTAACTAACTAACTATCTAACTAACCGACTAAATAACTAACTACTATCTAACTAACTAACTAACTATCTAACCAACTAACTAACTATCTAACTAACTAACTAACTAACTAACCGACTAAATAACTAACTACTATCTAACTAACTAACTAACTATCTAACTAACTATCTAACTAACTAACTAACTATCTAACTAACTAACTAACTATCTAACTAACTAACTAACTATCTAACTAACTAACTAACTATCTAACCAACTAACTAACTATCTAACTAACTAACTAACTAACTAACCGACTAAATAACTAACTACTATCTAACTAACTAACTAACTATCTAACCAACTAACTAACTATCTAACTAACTAACTAACTAACTAACTAACCGACTAAATAACTAACTACTATCTAACTAACTAACTAACTATCTAACCAACTAACTAACTATCTAACTAACTAACTAACTAACTAACTAACTAACTAACCGACTACATAACTAACTACTATCTAACTAACTAACTAACTATCTAACCAACTAACTAACTATCTAACTAACTAACTAACAAACTATCTTATTAGCTAGCAGACTATCTAACAAATTAAGAATCTATGTAACTATCTAACAAACAAACTATTTAACTAACTATCCATCAAACTAACTATGTAACTAACTAACTAACTATATAACTAACTAAATAACTAAGTATCTATCTAACTAACAAACAAAAATAAATATCTAACTAATTAATTATCTAACTAAGAAACTAATTATCTAACTAACTAACTAACTATCTAACTAACAAACTAAGTATCTAACTAACTAACTAACTATCTAATTAGCTAACTAATAAACTAAGTAACTAAGCACCTAACTACCTAACTGACTAAGTATCTAACTAACTAACTAAGTACCTAACTAACTAACTAACTAACGAACTAACTAACTAACTAACTAACTAACAAACTAATTACATAACTCACTAAATAACAAACTAAGTATCTAACTAACTAACTACGCATCTAACTAACTAACTAAGTACCTACCTAAGTACCTAACTAACTAAACTAACTAACAAACTAAGTACCTAACTAACTAGCAAACTAAGTACCTAACTAATTATCTAACTAACTTATAAACTAATTACCTAACTAATTAACTAACAAACTAAGTATCTAACTATTTAACTAACTAACTATTTAACTATTTAACTAACTAACTATCTAACTAACAAACTAAGTAACTAACTAACTAACTAACAAATTAAGTACCTAACTAACTAACTAACTAACTAACTAAGTATCTAACTATTTAACTACCTACCTATCTAACTAACAAACTAAGTATCTAACTAACTTACTATCTAAGAAACTAAGTATCTAACTAACTAATTAAGTAACTAACTAACTATCTAACTAACAAATTAAGTATCGAAATAAATAACTAACTAATTAACTATCTAACTAACAAACTAAGTATCTGACTAACTATCTAACTAACCATCTAACTAACAAACTAAGTATCTAATTAACTATCTAACTAACAAATTAAGTACCTAACTAACTAACAAATTATATAACTAACACACTAAGTATCTAACTAACTAAGTATCTAACTAAATACTATCTAACTAACAAACTATCTAACTAAGTATTTAACTAACTAACTAACTAACTAACTAAATAACTAACTAACTAACTAACTTTCTAACTAACTAATTAACAAACTAGGTATCTAACTAACTATCTAACTAATAAATTAAGTACATAACTACCTAACTAACTAACTAAGTACCTGACTAACTAACTAATTAACTAACTAACTAACTAACAAACGATCTAACTAACAAACTAAATATCTAACTAACTATCTATCTAGCTATCTAACTAACTAACTATCTAAATAACATACTCAGTATCTTACTAACTAACTAATTATCTAACTAAGTAACTAACTAACAAGCTAAGTATCTAACTAACTATCTAACAAATAAACTAAGTACCTAACTACCTAACTAAGTATCTAACTAAGTAGCTAACTAACTAACTAACGAACTAAGTACCTAACTAACGAAGTACCTAACTAATTAACTAAACTAACTAACAAATTATGCATCTAACAAAATAACTAACAAACTAAGTACCTAACTAACTAACAAATTAAGTACCTAACTAAATATCTAACTAACAACCTAAATATCTAACTAACTAACAAACTAAGTATCTAACTATCTAACTAACTAACTATCTGACTAACAAACTAAGTATCTAACTATCTAACTAACTAACTATCTAACTAACAAACTATCTACCTAAAAACTAAGTACTTAACTAACTATTTAACTAACTAACAAACTGAGCACCTAACTAACAAACTAGGTATCTATCTATCTAACTAACTATATAACTAACATTCTATCTAACTAACAAACTAAGTATATAACTAACTAACTAACTATCTATCTAACAAACTAAGTATCTACCTAACTAATTATGTAACTTATTAACTAATTAATTAAGGGTTGTGACGAATGAGTACTAGTCATTCCTTTAGAAGTCAGTAATTGAGTGAACGCTAGAAGTGAAATCAAATATAAATGTTGTACATCTGGTAGTGTCCTGTCTAGCTATATTGTGTCCTGGCTATCGATATATTCTGCCCACTCTAGCGATATAGTGTCCTGTATAGCGATATAGTGTCCATTATAGCGATAGAATGTTCTGTCTCGCGATATAGGGTACTATATAGCGATATATCTAACTATCTACAAACTAAGTATCTAACTAAATAACTAACTAACTAACTAACTAACTATGTAACTAGCAAACTAAGTATATAACTAACTAACTAACAAACTAACTAACTAACAAAAAAACAAACTAATTATCTAACTAACAAACTGAGTATCTAATTAACTAACTAACTAGCTATCTAACTAACTATCGAACTAACTAACTATCTAACAAACTAAGTATCTAAATAATTAACTAGCTATCTGACTAACTAACTAACTAATTAACTAACTATCTAACTAATAAACTAAGTATCTAACTAACTAACTATCTAACTATCTAACTAACAAGCTACGTATCTAACTAACTAACTAACTAACTAACTAACTAACTAACTATCTAACTAACTTTCTGTATAGTAATATTGTGTCCTGTCCAGTGATATAATGACCTGTCTAGCGATATAGTGTCCTGTCTAGCGATATACTGTCCTGTCTAGCGATATAGTGTCCTATCTAGTGATATAGTATACTATCTAGTGATATAGTGTTATATCTAACGATATAGTATCCTATCTATAGCTTGTTTCATAACTCGTGCCCAACTTTTAAAATCGATAACTTTTTAACCGGTTGTTGTAAGTTGTTCAAAATTTGCATGTAAAGTTATAATGATTAGAACCCAACAGGGAATTAATTTCATTTAATAAAAACATTTGATTATTATTGTTGCTTATTTGATTTATATAAATTTATAACGACCCATTGATGTAGTCAAAACTTAATGTTTACAGTATTTTAAGTTAAAAATAGCGAGTAAAAATCCATACACGGTAAAATTGACATGTTTGCACGCCTTCACCGTGGTTTTTTGACACAATTAGACACTTGTAAAAAACACGAGAAATTGTGTATTCCATTTCCGTTCATTCAGAGGTGAAGATAACGATAACATTTATCATGAGTCTTAAAATGAAATTCTGCAGTTTACAAAACATCGCAATAAAAATGTATGACTATTTTTGCAAAGAGGCTAAACGAGGAAGATTATTTCATTCTTTAGAAAACCCTGAGAATAGGACAAGACACATTTTGGATTTATCTAAACGGATGAAAATTGAATTGTAGAGTACCCGTTTTGCCTATAGAGTTATTTCCTTGTTGGACAATAGTGGTGATAGTTGTCAAATTTTTTGACATGGTTTGTTGTATCTTTTGAGTCTATTTCTGCTGTTTGTGAATTATGTTTATCACTAGACATTCCTTGGTATTTAAATTCCTCTACTTGTTTTAGTTGTCTACCGTCTATAGTTTGTTGATGTTCTGCTTATCTTTTGAGATATTCATGACTTCTATTTTGTTGACTGAAATACCCGACTGAGCAACCGACTTTTAGACAACCCATGTTCGATTCCCGCTGGAAGCAGTATGAATTGGACTCGTTTTTGGAAAAAAATACTCCCGCGGTTGACTTAGCCGCTTACAGAAATGGGTACCGGTGTAGTACTCGGGGAAAGTGAGGAATGCCGCCTCGCATCGTGAGTTTCGCTGCATGAAGCGACACTGTCCAGAAGTCTCCGAACACTTCTAGATAGGCGGCCGATATATGGGTGAAAAATCGCGTGCTAAGACGCCGATACAAGTCCCGTACTTTACCTCTCTATTTTGTTGATGTTGATTTCATGTTGTATTTTGTGTCCATGCTGTTGAATCTATTTATGTGTTCTTGTAAGTCTTCTATTTTTCCAAGTAGTATTATTTATTATTCCATTTTATTAATGTAGTATAAATATAATAGTGCACTGCAAAGTGATAAATACAAGCATTATTCGACAAATAAGAGTACAGCAGAGCTTGATATGTCTGGTATATTAGGGTGTTCCTATTTTATCGGAAGATATAATTGAGTTCTGGCAAAATTAATGTTGGAAAGAAAGTCCTCATTTCAAATGAATAATTACAGTGAACATTTGAAACCATCGAAAACAAAGCTTACAAACATTTTGTTCAGTGTGGCTAGTGCTAACAGGTGATTGTACTCTTCACAGGCACAGTTAATGCATTCTTGGGTCCAGTCTGTGACTACTCAATGGCACCTCTAGCTCGCCAAGCCAAGTACTGGAACATACCTGTGGTAAGATCATACATTATCCCAATTATTATCACAGTTCCCATCATCCCTATAGTGTAGCTGTTTCACACATTTGACGTCAGATATGAATGTATTCGGGTGACTATTGTTTGATGCAAAAGCAGTTTTCCAAAAAAGTGAGGAAGATGCTATGCCATCAATTTTTGACAATCGAAACAAGAAAAAGAGTTCTTAAATGTTATGTAGAGTCGGCCTTAACATATGGATGCGAATCATGGACAATAGGATTTAGAACTGATCAGAGAAAAAGAAATAGAAAAGGAAAGTTGTATTAATCCTCCATATTCCTGATCCATTAAATAATTTTAGTACTTGATCTTAAAGATATTGTCCTATCTATTCTCTATTTTATCTTTGAGCATTGCCTGATATCCAGTTGTTTAACTGGTAGATAGTTAACTCTTCAACTATACGCCACTAGAAACAACATTATAATTGTACACTTACAAGTAAAGTATATGATGTGGTATTTTTATTTACTAAAAATATTATAAATTCTATTACTATGATACTTGCAAATATTTCTGTTGTTCTCTTACTCATTTTCTCTCTCTCTCTCTCTCTCTCTCTCTCTCTCTCTCTCTCTCTCTCTCTCTCTAGTATATATGTTTATATGTATATAAAGTATTAGGTGTTCAAGGAATACCAATCATAGAAGAAAACTACTTATCAATAATCATTTCAATTATCCACATCATTGACTAATGTTGGGACTGTCTACTTCTCTCATGTTGAAGTGCTGCACGGTCCTAAACTAATACTTCAATTGTAGCCCACTCTTCCACTAGTTTTCTAAACATCCACAGATATCATCACAATCTTCACCTAGTTATCTAAACATCCACAGATATCATCACAATCTTCACCTAGTTATCTAAACATCCACAGATATCATCACAATCTTCACCTAGTTATCTAAACATCCACACACATCAGACACCATCACAATCTTCACCTAGTTATCTAAACATCCACACACATCAGACACCATCACAATCTTCACCTAGTTATCTAAACATCCACAGATATCATCACAATCTTCACCTAGTTTTCTAAACATCCATACACATCAGACACCATCACGATCTTCTACTAGTCATCTACTAATAGTTGAGTTACACACCAATCTTCACTATTTAACACTTCAACTTTCTATCTTATATTGCTAAATTATTCACCTCGTGTCAATTATATTGTCATTTAACGAAACGTTTACATTAGTTTCCATCTTTTCGACCAAACAACAGCGAATGTCCAATTTATCAACATTTGTTTCTATCTGCGGTACGCTAATTGTTCATCCTTGACTGCAACGAGTACCGCTGACCCATTTTATATTATTGTCTATCCTAGACAAAGGAGTATCCTCATAATATATCAACATCAACTTGTCTCCTAATTGTCCATTCAACATCAACTTGTCTCCTAATTGTCCACTCAACATCAACTTGTCTCCTAATTGTCCACTCAGCATCAACTTGTCTCCTAATTGTCCTCTCAACATCAACTTGTCTCCGAATTGTCCTATCAACATCAAGTTGTTTCCTAATTATCCACTCAGCATCAACTTGTCTCCTAATTGTCCCCTCAGCATCAACTTATCTCTTAATTGTCCACTCAACATCAACTTGTCTCCTAATTGTCCACTCAACATCAACTTGTCTCCTAATTGTCCACTCAACATCAACTTGTCTCCTAATTGTCCCCTCAACATCAACTTGTCTCCTAATTGTCCACTCAACATCAACTTGTCTCCTAATTGTCCACTCAACATCAACTTGTCTCCTAATTGTCCACTCAACATTAACTTGTCTCCTGATTGTCCACTCAGCATCAACTTGTCTCCTGATTGTCCACTCAACATCAACTTGTCTCCTAATTGTCCACTCAACATCAACTTGTCTCCTAATTGTCCACTCAACATCAACTTGTCTCTTAAGTGTCCACTCAGCATCAACTTGTCTCCTAAGTGTCCACTCAACATCAACTTGTCTCCTAATTGTCCACTCAACATTAACTTACCTCCTAATTGTCCACTCAGCATCAACTTGTCTCCTAATTGTCCCCTCAGCATCAACTTGCCTCCTAATTGTCCACTCAGCATCAACTTGTCTCCTAAGTGTCCACTCAAAATCAACTTGTCTCCTAATTGTCCACTCAACATTAACTTACCTCCTAATTGTCCACTCAACATCAACTTGTCTCTTAAGTGTCCACTCAGCATCAACTTGTCTCCTAAGTGTCCACTCAACATCAACTTGTCTCCTAATTGTCCACTCAACATTAACTTACCTCCTAATTGTCCACTCAGCATCAACTTGTCTCCTAATTGTCCCCTCAGCATCAACTTGCCTCCTAATTGTCCCCTCAACATCAACTTGTCTCCTAATTGTCCACTCAGCATCAACTTACCTCCTAATTGTCCACTCAGCATCAACTTGTCTCCTAATTGTCCCCTCAACATCAACTTGCCTCCTAATTGTCCCCTCAGCATCAACTTACCTCCTAATTGTCCACTCAGCATCAACTTGTCTCCTAATTGTCCCCTCAGCATCAAATTGTCTCCTAATTGTCCCCTCAACATCAACTTGTCTCCTAATTGTCCACTCAACATCAACTTGTCTCCTAATTGTCCACTCAACATCAACTTGTCTCCTAATTGTCCACTCAACATTAACTTGTCTCCTGATTGTCCACTCAGCATCAACTTGTCTCCTGATTGTCCACTCAACATCAACTTGTCTCCTAATTGTCCACTCAACATCAACTTGTCTCCTAATTGTCCACTCAACATCAACTTGTCTCTTAAGTGTCCACTCAGCATCAACTTGTCTCCTAAGTGTCCACTCAACATCAACTTGTCTCCTAATTGTCCACTCAACATTAACTTACCTCCTAATTGTCCACTCAGCATCAACTTGTCTCCTAATTGTCCCCTCAGCATCAACTTGCCTCCTAATTGTCCACTCAGCATCTACTTGTCTCCTAAGTGTCCACTCAAAATCGACTTGTCTCCTAATTGTCCACTCAACATTAACTTACCTCCTAATTGTCCACTCAACATCAACTTGTCTCTTAAGTGTCCACTCAGCATCAACTTGTCTCCTAAGTGTCCACTCAACATCAACTTGTCTCCTAATTGTCCACTCAACATTAACTTACCTCCTAATTGTCCACTCAGCATCAACTTGTCTCCTAATTGTCCCCTCAGCATCAACTTGCCTCCTAATTGTCCACTCAGCATCAACTTGTCTCCTAAGTGTCCACTCAAAATCAACTTGTCTCCTAATTGTCCACTCAACATTAACTTACCTCCTAATTGTCCACTCAACATCAACGTGCCTCATAATTGTCCACTCAACATCAACTTGTCTCCTAATTGTCCACTCAGCATCAACTTGTCTCCTAAGTGTCCACTCAACATCAACTTGCCTCCTCATTGTCCATTCAACATCAACTTGCCTCCTAATTGTCCACTCAACTTCAACTTGTCTCCAAATTATCCACTTAACATCAGCATGCCTCCAAATTGTCCACTTAACATCAGCATGCCGCATAATTATTCACTCTACAACAACTTTTCTCATGATTAACCATTCAAAACTAAAGTATTTCCTAATTAAACACTGAACACCAAACACTCAACATCAAGGGTTATCCTAATTAAACACTTAACATCAGGGTTATCCTAATTAAACACTCAACATCAAGGTTTATCCTAATTAAAAACCCAACATCAAGGTTTATCTTAATTAAACACTCAACATCAAGGGTTATCCTAATTAAACACTCAACATCAAGGGATATCCTAATTAAACACTCAACATCAAGGTTTATCTTAATTAAGCACTCAACATCAAGGGTTATCTTAATTAAGCACTCAACATCAAGGGTTATCTTAATTAAGCACTCAACATCAAGGGTTATTCTAATTAAACACTCAACATCAAGTATTATCCTATATAAACACTCAACATCAAGGGTTATCCTAATTAAACACTCAACATCAAGGTTTATCCTAATTAAACACCCAACATCCAGGTTTATCTTAATTAAACACTCAACATCAAGGGTTATCCTAATTAAACACTCAACATCAAGGGTTATCCTAATTAAACACTCAACATCAAGGTTTATCTTAATTAAGCACTCAACATCAAGGGTTATCTTAATTAAGCACTCAACATCAAGGATTATCTTAATTAAGCACTCAACATCAAGGGTTATCCTAATTATACACTCAACATCAAGGATTATCCTATATAAACACTCAACATCAAGGGTTATCCTAATTAAACACTCAACATCAAGGGTTATCTTAATTAAGTACTCAACATCAAGGGTTATCTTAATTAAGCACTCAAAATCAAGGGTTATCTTAATTAAACACTCAACATCAAGGGTTATCTTAATTAAACACTCAACATCAAGGGTTATCTTAATTAAGCACTCAACATCAAGGGTTATCTTAATTAAGCACTCAAAATCAAGGGTTATCTTAATTAAACTCTCAATATCAAGGGTTATCCTAATTAAACACTCAACATCAAGGGTTATCCTAATTAAACACTCAACATCAAGGGTTATTTTAAACAAGCACTCAACATCAAGGGTTATCTTAATTAAGCACTCAAAATCAAGGGTTATCTTAATTAAACACTCAACATCAAGTGTTATCTTAATTAAACACTCAACATCAAGGGTTATCTTAATTAAGCACTCAACATCAAGGGTTATCTTAATTAAGCACTCAAAATCAAGGGGTATCTTAATTAAACACTCAACATCAAGGGTTATCTTAATTAAACACTCAACATCAAGGGTTATCTTAATTAAGCACTCAAAATCAAGGGTTATCTTAATTAAACACTCAACATCAATGGTTATCCTAATTAAACACTCAACATCAAGGGTTATCCTAATTATACACTCAACATCAAGGGTTATCCTAATTATACACTCAACATCAAGGGTTATCTTAATTAAGCACTCAACATCAAGGGATATCTTAATTAAACACTCAACATCAAGGGTTATCTTTATTAAATACTCAACATCAAGGGTTATCTTAATTAAGCACTCAACATCAAGGGTTATCTTAATTAAGCACTCAACATCAAGGATTATCCTAATTAAACACTCAACATCAAGTGTTATCCTAGTTAAACACTCAACATCAAGGGTTATCTTAATTAAGCACTCAAAATCAAGGGTTATCTTTATTAAATACTCAACATCAAGGGTTATCTTAATTAAGCACTCAACATCAAGGGTTATCTTAATTAAGCACTCAACGTCAAGGATTATCCTAATTAAACACTCAACATCAAGGGTTATCCTAGTTAAACACTCAACATCAAGGGTTATCTTAATTAAACACTCAACATAAAGGAGTGATTATCCAAAATAATCAACGTGGCCCCTCTTGTCCAATATCTGTTGGGCAAATGTCCGCCCATGACGTTGTTTAATGGCGATGTAATCAATCACCAATCTTCATATAAATCTTATAAATATCGATCAAAGTGTGATCTAATTAACACAACACTTTCTCTGTGCATCAATCAATCACCAAACTTCAACTAAATAACACCATTTCACATTGTAACTTCTGACGTTCATCTAATCTATGACTCACTTTCTCTATGCATCAATCAATCACCATTCTTCAACTAAATAACACCATTTCACATTGTAACTTCTGACGTTGCTCCAATTCATACACAACTTTTATCTGTCCACATCACCACGACCCAGATCACCAGCGGGGCTATGGCTAGAGACTTCAGTGAGGCCAAATACGAACTCTACCACACCCTGACACGTGTGGGCTCACACTACAACACGCTGATTGATTTCCTGGTCGTCATGTTTCGGCATTACCAGTACAATAAAGCCAGTCTGGTCTACGACCCATTCGGCCAAGGCTACATCTTGGACAAGCTATGTCACGTGGTGACTGATGGCATCCATAAAGCTTTCACGTGAGTTCCCAGCCACAGTGGCCCAACTTACACAATCGTTTGTTATAAAACTGGTGTTGCACTGTAGTCATTGACTACTTGTGGTCTATGTCATATTACATAAAACAGATGTTGTACTGTAGTCATTGACTACTTGAGGTCTATGTCATATTACATAAAACAGGTGATGTACTGCAGTCCTTGGCTACTCGTGGTCTATGTCATATTACATAATTGAGGTGTTGCACTACATTCCTTGACTACTCGTGGTCTATGTCATGTTACATTAAAACAGGTGTTCTACTACATTCCTTGACTACTCGTGGTCTATGTCATGTTACATTAAAACAGGTGTTCTACTACATTTCTTGACTACTCGCGGTCTATGTCATGTTACTTTAAAACAAGTGTTCTACTACAGGTCTTCACTACTCGTGGTCTATGTCTTATTACAATCTCCGTTGAGATCATGTGTTGGCCCCTCCAAATATTTTTAACTTAATGCCCTGCTTCATTTAACATAAAAACAACATGTTGCTAATGATAACTACTGTTTCCAGGACAACATGTTGCTAATGATAACTACTGTCTCCAGGACAACATGTTGCTAATGATAACTACTGTCTCCAGGACAACATGTTGCTAATGATAACTACTGTCTCCAGGACAACATGTTGCTAATGATAACTACTGTCTACAGGACAACATGTTGCTAATGATAACTACTGTCTACAGGACAATCTGAGGCTGTCTCGCCAAGAAGTAGACAATCCACTCATGGCCTTCCCTTCTAGTTCATCAATGTCGATTGTTTCTTTCTGGTGTTTTTTAAAGAGATCTCCTTTTGCGTTGCCCTATTTGAGACTTTCCTCAATGATCAATTTAACTGTTGAAGATATTCTCACTGTCTCTTCATTTGTCTGTCTACTGTCCATGATTCGTTTCCAAGAATCAGAATTGGCTTTGTTTATCACCGATGGATCTATTTCTGACTTATATTGAAAAGACGTCTTATTGCAAATACTGTTTTTTTTTCAGTTTCTGAAATGCAACTTTGGCTTGTGCTTTTTATTTCTGTGGTGCATCTTCCGTCCGATGTTATTAATGTGCCCAGGTATTTGAGGCTCTGCGCTTGTTTAGATTTATCTCGCATAATTTTATGTTGAATTATGGCGGGGGTTGTTTCTTCGATGTTTTACTCGACGTCTCGGCAAGACCGCATTTAGAAATGATCCCTATGATATTACCATTGCTTCTGTTTTCTGATGTTTAGACTGTGGCCTTTCTTGTTGTTTTCTTCCACTATTATGTCTATCATTTCTTGTAGTTAATTTTTCGCTTCTGCTATTAAGATTGTGTCATCCACATATCGCAGATTATTTATTTTGTGAACGTTGACTTTAATTTCTTGTTTATTGACTATTGATGTAATTTTTCGTTGTAACGTGAGAACAAATGCGGCGACAGAACCCAACCTTATCTAACACTTTCTTGTACACATTGGAGCTCTCCTATGTGGCTGCCAATTCCTCTTGGCTGCTGGCTGCTGCTAACACCTGGTTTATGATTCTCACATCCTTGCCATCGACGTTTTGTTTCTGCAACCTTTGTATTATTTCTGCATACTTCACTACATTTTAGTTTACTCATTTTAAACCAAACACTAGGAGAAAGTAGCCACACTTATTTGCCACAATCACATCATATTTATTGATCTAAATCCAAATAAAAGATGCAGTAATTTGGAAGGAACACGCTATGTTCTGTGATAAATCTGACACTAAAAATCAGGTTTAAGTTTCAACATCTTTTTGTACATTTGCATGATATCGCCTACTCTAACAACTTGCCTTGTGTAAGTTTAGTTCGTGGCAGAGATCAGCTTTAGTTTGTTGATAAAGGCTGTTCATCCCTTCAAACTCTTGAACGATGAGCGCCGATAACACACAGAACGAGTAATTATCGTAGTCTAGCACCATTTCCTTTAACGATCTTTGCTTTAAATTTTGAATGAGCTAACTCATCATTAATGAAGCAAGATTGTAGCTCTTCCCAGTTATATAAATAATGTTCAACATAACTTTTCCATGCACAACCAGTAGACGAGAGGTTCTCAAAGTGGATCAGGGCGGTTTGGTCCAAAATCTGAGGACTTTAAACACTTCTCTGTAAGCTTCTCGTTTTAAGTCACTGAGGTATCTCTGGTAGCAAAAATCCAATATTGGATGGCAATTTGGCCATTGTATAACAAATGCCAAGTGCCAGTGGATCTCAAACACATCCACGTTGTTAACATAATTGCCATAATCATATCACAGATGACTTCTCTTCTGAAACACTCAAAACAGATCTCACGTGATCAGAAAACGAGACGCCTTGGTGTGTAATGTTCCGGGAAAACAACTTTACAACAACTTTCGGAATACCTGGATCACACTATTCAAACTGAAGTCTGACGCTCTATTGAACAATTCAAACTGAAGTCTGACGCTCTATTGAACAATTCAAACTGAAGTCTGACGCTCTATTGAACAATTCAAACTGAAGTCTGACGCTCTATTGAACAATTCAAACTGAAGTCTGACGCTCTATTGAACAATTCAAACTGAAGTCTGACGCTCTATTGAACAATTCAAACTGAAGTCTGACGCTCTATTGAACAAATTCAAACTGAAGTCTGACGCTCTATTGAACAATTCAAACTGAAGTCTGACGCTCTATTGAACAATTCAAAGGCTAGCTAATCAAAGGAACGCGCCCAGTCAGTTTTATTATCATCGACTGATATCAGCCGTCACGGCTCATTGTTCGAAGTTACACGCCCTGGTAAAACTGATTAACTTACGCCTGTGTGGGCGGGTTGATGTATCGGACTTTTGTTGGAACTAGCAAAACACTCAAGAAACACTCAAGAAACACTCAAGAAACACTCAAGAAACACAGTGAAACTCTAATTTTTTATGCAAGTGTAAAAAGAAGAGAAGTGCCGAATAAGATAAACAAATATATATATATTTGTAGTCAAGGGTAGTCACGATTAGTCAAGGCTTGTTTATATATATATATTAAGCCGACCGCCTTGACAAAATGTCATATTTCTTTAATCTTCTTCTTTCTTTCTTCATTTGTCTTTCAGCGTTGAGGGGAGATATAATTGTTGTCTTTTGTCTTCTGTTCACCTCTGCTTCTGTTATGTTTCCTAGTGTTTCTAATATTCCATCAATCCATCTTGTTCGTAGTCAGGCCTTGGGTCTGGTGTTCTCACAACGATTATTGAAGGCTCGTTGTGTTGTGTTTTTATCTTTCTGTCTTGTTACACGGCCAAACAATTTTATTTGTTCTTTCTTTATATATTATATAACGAGGGTTATTCCTATCTCTTCCCTCTGTTCTTCATTTCAGATTTTAACTCTCAGGCTGTTTCCTGTCATTCGTCTAACATATATGACGAAGGACAGTTCAGCTGCGTTCACTTTCGGTGCTGATTGGCCTTATGTAATTTACGTGTGCTGCTGTAGCTACTCTGATGGGGACTGCAGCTGACTTTCTTTCTTTTGATCCTTCAATGGGATGAGATGTTATTTAGGATTATTCCACTGGCATGGGCGGTTGAGCAATTATGGATTTTAATTCGTTTTCTATCGCCCGGTGCCTTCGACTAACCATAACCATAACCATAACAATAACCAATCATTGCATGTGCCCTATCTGTCAATGTATCCCCTCTGCTATTCATCTATCCACGTTATTTCTTGTGATTTACGCTGTTCCTTGATCATCTCTAGCTCCTTGTTAAATGTTTCAATGTCTCTTCTTCGCTGTTGCTTGTTGGTTCATAAGCATGAGCTACCCCTCAATTTTACTAGCAGAATCTCTGTCTGATACTGGCCAACATGTTTACTGTTTTGCTTCTCTATTTAACGTCATGCCTACTATTCTTTCGTGCGTTTTCCCTCCAAAGTAAATTACAGTTCCACTATCTCGCGGTAATAGTTCTGCTCATTTCCATCTCATTTCACTTGGTCCGAGTACGTTCAATTTCATTCTTTTCCTGCCTTTGCAGACGTTTTCTAGCTTTCCAATCTCAAATGTTGATCTAATGTTCCAAGTTCATAGTGATAAAGTCTCTCTATTTTTGATCTTGCATACAGTAGCTTGATGACGATCGTTGTTCACCTGTAGCATGGGACGCTTACTACCGGAAGAAGTTCTACCGGGCTCCCTTGGAGTCCTCTTTAACATTGGTAGCTGTAGACATTGTGTCGTTTCTGTACACAATTAATGTTGGCAATACAAGGCGGTAGATTGTCATTCCTTCTTATCAGTGACTCTACTTGTACGTAGCCATTGTCTCTACAATTAAGATTCTCTGCCTGCCATCGCGGAGCGGGGACAAAACTTGTCGGCTGCGCCCTCAACACCAACCGCCACCTAATCCAATGGTTTCACATAACCCTGAAAAGGAGGAGGGGGGGGGATAAACGGGAGCTTCACCTTACTCAAGGGTATCCCGAAGACAAGCGCAGGAAATTCTTACTTATTTTTGGTAGCGATGCCCCTACGTCGCTAACCACCATTCCCTAATAGGGCCGTGGCTTAGCTCAGGAATTCAAGACGTTACTAATAAATAGGCTCGAACGTCTGTGGAGATCAAACCTACAACAACAGAACCACATATATCGACATTGAAACTCGAATGAAAACTTCGTAGACCATTCCAGCAATCACCTCCATGGTTGCAATGACAACTGTGGGTCGACTTATGGGTTTTTTCTTTTTTTTTAATCGTAACGTTTAGAAGCAAACATTGGCAGGGGTCCTCTTAATACCTCTTAAATCACTGCCCTTTGTGGACTGGTTGGTCTTGAGGCAAGACGCCGGACTCGAGACAGAGATGTTGTGGGTTCAAGTCCCGGATGCACCAGTTGGGATTTTTATTTATGATTTCTCTCTGCGGAAACCACCCCTGGTCACAGCAGCGAGAACCGGCTTGAAACGTCAATTACTCATCGACGGAAAAAATATGAGTACCTCCGAAGATGGAGTTATCCGCCCGTGTGAAGATGGACCCCTGTGCACACGGCTGCCAGGGAAAAATAGATTAACACGCAAAATTCAGTTCCTAGTCTCTTGTGACTTCGTCAGAGGTAAAAGCTGGCGGACGAAAAAAAAAATCACTGCCCTGCGTCTTCAAATAAAAAAGAAAATAGCATGAAGCAGCTATAAGATAAGAGAGAGACTACAAACGTTGTGGCCGATAGCATCAAGCAGCTATAAGATAAGAGAGATACTACAAACGTTGTGGCCGATAGCATCAAGCAGCTATAAGATAAGAGAGATACTACAAACGTTGTGGCCGATAGCATCAAGCAGCTATAAGATAAGAGAGATACTACAAACGTTGTGGTCGATAGCATGAAGCAGCTATAAGATAAGAGAGATACTACAAACGTTGTGGTCGATAGCATCAAGCAGCTATAAGATAAGAGAGATACTACAAACGTTGTGGCGATAGCATCAAGCAGCTATAAGATAAGAGAGAGACTACAAACGTTGTGGCCGATGACCTTCGTCAGATACAGGAGAGCGAATAAGGAATATACAATAATGCTTAACCCCTTCCAATTATAAGGGTACTGGTTGAATGCAGAATGAAAGCCCTTAATGGGTTTTTTTTAATAAGTTGGAACAAAACTGTAAGGGACGTTACATAGTAACAAAACGAAGTTTACTTTCGTAACTTACATTGCAATTAAGTAAGATGATATGATGTAATTATGATAATTTAGTGTAATCGTTGTATGAACTTGTTTATACAGCGTAAATTGCAGCAATTTTTATATCGTAAATTATCAGATCAATTGAAATGTTCGCATTCACGTCTTGAGCTCCCAAAGTTTCAAACCTACTGTTAGCCGCTGACAGTAACTGATACCAGCTATTGTGTCACGATAAAAAAAACCAGAACTGATGCACATTTCTGTAGTGGATCTAGGTACAGTTGAATAAATTTGAACAAGCGATGAGGGAACAATGAGGAAAGAACAAACGACGAGGGAATACTGAGAAAAGAACAAACGACGATGGAACAATGAGGAAAGAACAAACGACGAGGGAATACTGAGAAAAGAACAAACGACGATGGAACAATGAGGAAAGAACAAACGACGAGGGAATAATGAGGAAAGAGCAAACGACTAAGTGGTAGTAAAGTTAGATGTTTTTGGCCTTATAAAAGTTAGAAGTTTTTGGCCTATAAAGTTAGATGTTTTTGGCCTTTTAAAGTTAGATGTTTTTGGCCTTATAAAGTTAGATGTTTTTGGACTTATAAAGTTAGATGTTTTTGGACTTATAAAGTTAGAAGTTTTTGGCCTTATAAAGTTAGAAATTTTTGGCCTTATAAAGCTAGATGTTTTTGGCCATATAAAGTTTGATGTTTTTGGTCTTATAAAGTTAGATGTTTTTGGCCTTATAAAACTAGATGTTTTTGGCCTTATAAAGTTAGATGTTTTTGGCCTTATAACAAGGAAACATACTGTACTTTGTTGTCAACTGCAACACAACGCAACAACGCTCATTTAACATTCTATCAAAGGCAGACGATGAAGAGGAATCGTCATCGGGCTAAAGCACCACACAAATGGAATTAGCGAAATCTCCTGGGCGGAGTTGGTGGAGATTGACTAAATGCTTGCCCTTTAGACCTTTTATTACTTCCAAACGCCAAAAGTTCGTGTCTCTAATTCCTTTGATCCGCCCATCATGAACGAATACGTCACTAAACTGTCGTATAAATGTTCAGAGTTTCTCACTTTTCAAGGTGTACAGGGACTTTGGCTGTTATTGAACATATTCTTCCCCAGATCGACGACATATCTTATTGGTTATGTGGTCGGTATCACGCCAAGCCGTCCAACTATTTCAGATAATATCTATGAAATCAATATAAAAGTCTGGATGAACACATCTGCCCGAGAACAAAATGGCCACATGTGGGAAGAAAATGGTCGGAAGCGAGAGCGCTATCACATCCATAGTTCTGTCACTGTAGGAGCATTTAAAATTCACTTCGAATGCTAGGCCACCACATGAATCCTTACCAGTAGGGATCACACACAAAATATAATAATCGTAATAACAGACTTGTCGTGAGGAGCATATATTTATAAAAGCATATTGAACTTACAATATCATTAATAATGGTCTATGGATGAACTGAATATCTTTATTATATGTAATGGTAATAAATGTGTATTTCGTCAAATCACGAATCTTTAACAAAGAGGGAAAATATAAAACTTGGAATGTGTGTCATTCTTGTGAAGTAAGGAAGTTGTAACTAAGATAATGCGGTCATTTGTGTTGAATGATAACAGATGACCCGTCATGAAACAAATCATGAATCAAACCAGGAAACATGATCGCTCAAGTAAATGGGGCTATAAATGAATTGTGTTGATTGAGCAAATACGCAGAAACATTCCCCTTGTGCACTGGCTCACATAATCGCAATCACGTTAAAAGAAGAAAAGGTCTCTGGCCAGATAATTTCCAGATTGAACGAAATCAATGTTAATGTTAGCTTTACTTGTAAATAACTGAACATCAATGGCGATTAAGATCAAGTCAGAAGTCATATATACGACGTATTAGATGAAATCATTATTCAAATTGTTTTGATTTATAAAAGCTTATGTGGGCAGCCTGCTTGATTTAGTTGCAACATTCTTGGTGTGATGTTTCATCCCCTGAACTGATCACCCAGCGATTACGGTTCTCATCGTAGGCCGTTAATATAAATTTAAGTGGTCGTACCAAAAGTAATGACATTAAGTGGTCGTACCAAAAGTAATGACATTAAGTGGTCGTACCAAAAGTAATGACATTAAGTGGTCGTACCAAAAGTAATGACATTAAGTGGTCGTACCAAAAGTAATGACATTAAGTGGTCGTACCAAAAGTAATGACATTAAGTGGTCGTACCAAAAGTAATGACATTAAGTGGTCGTACCAAAAGTAATGACATTAAGTGGTCGTACCAAAAGTAATGACATTAAGTGGACGTACCAAAAGTAATGACATTAAGTGGTAGTACCAAAAGTAATGACATTAAGTGGTCGTACCATTGCAGAAATCTAAAATACGTAGGATCACCTTTGTCTGGACATGCGACAGTTAGTGGGAAATGAAAGAGCGAACAGGTTAGCTAGCTGGGCTGTCGTTGAAGACGGTCAACCAATGGATAAGTCGGACGTCATCAATGCCCTCCCCAAGATGTGGGAAGCTCACAGTTCTACAACCATGAGTCCACGTCACTCCTTCATATTAAAGAGATGGGAGTTAAGATGGACACAACCAGAAACGAGAAACTTAGTGGCCGTGTAAGAAGACTTATCAACCAACACAGAATTGGAGTCGACAGTCGCTGGACACATCGAGACTTGCTGAGGAGGGGATCTGAGCACCGATGGACATGTTCAGAGTGCAACGATGATGACCCGTAAACAAATCAATAACAATAACCAACACAGATCAAAACGTATTTGCCCTTAATGTTTCCCGCGGAATTAACCAAAACTAAGGAAATGTCCTCCGGTAGTGAGGTGTATAGGATACATTACATAGACCCGAGCGTATAAAGGGAAAGCTTCGGAAAGCTCCACTATCTTGACGTATTCAGCTATACTAGCTGTCGACGGCTGTCCTCTCTCTCTCTCTCTCTCTGCGATCAAGACTCAATCAGAGTAGGATTCCAGACTCTCACATGAAGACAGCTGCCTGTTTAAGTGCATTGATCGACCCCACAGACAGAACATCATAATTAGAGTCTGTTCGATCCTCCTTGATTGAGTACCTGTTAAAACGTTGCACTGTGTTCTGCGCCAGTGGCCCTGTGCATCCGCTGTCCACAAAGCCGTTCTCGCAAAGCTGATAAGATCCCCCCGTGGAGGTGTTCCAGTACTTCCCTTTGTGCCCTTAGACCATTCTAAAGTAGGTTGTGATTGACCTTCATCCACATGCATGATTTTGTCTCTGCTTGCAAAGCGTGTCTTTTGCTAGCAGTCAGTTTGTGAGTGAGTGCGTGTAGTGGACACCCCTCGTATGAAACGACGATGGAACGACTGATGGAACGACTGATGGAACGACTTACATCTGCTGGCTGCGAAGGAGAGCAAATCACGCCCCACTAACCCTCAACTAGGTCATTGACCACGTGCAGACTCTGGTAGTGCAAGACCGTCACGTCATCTACCATTCGAGAACTTGTGAACAAGATGGGGATAGGTTCGGTACACTCCATTTTGCATGAGAAATAATTATGCGGAGAGTGTCCGAGGAATTCATACCGTTTTTGGCCCAATATATTTGACTTCAAATATTTGATTATGGATTAGCTTTCCGTATTTGGTTCATATTCGCTTGACAAAATAAACTGGCAAGTCTGTTTCAAGGAACTTCACAAGGATGTGAAGTAGAGTCTTAATCAGATACATGTTGCTTGCGGATCTTCACGTATGTAGTTAGTCATGATTCGAGGATAATTTTCTATCCATTTCTGGTGTTTGCCTAGGACCCTTCTTGTGTGCTACAAAAGTGTCTATAAACATCAAAGTTAACATAGAATAACGCATGTTGGCCAGTATACACAGGACTTGCCAAATTGATTTGAAACATTCGATCCTTCCTTAAAGCGCCTTTTCCTCTCATATCATGCATTCGGTGTTGTTTTTCTTGTTTGCCAAACGAAATCCTTTATTAATGCTACTCCGCCATAGACGGCGCAAAGATTTCCCACAAATTTGCACGAACATTGAATCTTCTTAGAAACATCCAGAGAGAATCTTTAAAGTATATCTTCTTGTCCACGGTGGCTTGCCTTTTAATCTATCATTACTCTATTTTACTGGAGCATTCTATGAGGAGATACAGATAATGTTGAAACCTGTGATGTGATCATGTATGGTTAATGTGATCAATCTATGGTGAAAACAGAAAAGGTGAAAATACTAGTAAAGAAAAATTTGCAAAAGCAAAATAAATCAAGATATGCAAAAATAAATAACATATCTTGGAGATAAATAGAGCACGCAATTTATGCTAGATTTCTTGGTGCAGATTTTGAATGTAGGAAGTGTAGTGACGGGAATGTTCGGAGTGAAAGCAAGAAAGTTTCGAATCAGCGACCGATTGAAAAATTTGGTAATGAAGCACTCCAGCATCTTCTGAAACCAATGGAACATATATAGGCATTGTCGGAAGTGACGTAACATCGGTTTATCATCATCTCAGACACAGAACCTCAGCATTGATATTGCTTTCATTGATATAAACACAAATCTGTTGGGCGAACCGTTTCTTTCATGGACAATAACATAACTGATAAATAGAAGGTTTTTGACGACAAGACTCAACGAGTAGTTTAGATTATGAAACGTCTAATGCTACCGTAGCTTACCGAATACATACACCAATTATCTGTTCCCTCGGTTACCCCTTATCTTTCTTTCCAAGCTCTAACCTTTATCTCCGCTACAAGTACACTCCTGGCAAATATGTTAACTGCGCTACAAGTACACTCCAGGCAAATATGTTAACTCCGCTACAAGTACACTCCAGGCAAATATGTTAACTCCGCTACAAGTGCACTTCAGGCAAATATGTTAACTCCGCTACAAGTACACTCCAGGCAAATATGTTAACTCCGCTACAAGTGCACTTCAGGCAAATATGTTAACTCCGCTACAAGTACACTCCAGGCAAATATGTTAACTCCGGTACACGTACTCTTGAAGCAAGTCTGTTAACTCCGTTACAAGTACCCACCAGGCAAGTCTTCTAACTCCCTAAAAGTACCCACCGAGCAAGTCTGCTAACTCCGCTACAAGTACCCACCGAGCAAGTCTGCTAACTCCGCTACAAGTACCCACCAAGCAAGTCTGCTAACTCCGCTACAAGTACCAGCCAAGCAAGTCTGCTAACTCCGCTACAAGTACCCACCAACCAAGTCTGCTAACTCCGCTACAAGTACCCATCAAGCAAGTCTGTTAACTCCGCTACAAGTACCCACCAAGCAAGTCTGTTAACTCCGCTACAAGTACCCACCAAGCAAGTCTGCTAACTCCGCTACAAGTACCAACCGAGCAAGTCTGCTAACTCCGCTACAAGTACCAACCGAGCAAGTCTGCTAACTCCGCTACAAGTACCAACCGAGCAAGTCTTCTAACTCCCTAAAAGTACCCACCGAGCAAGTCTGCTAACTCCGCTACAAGTACCCACCAAGCAAGTCTGCTAACTCTGCTACAAGTACCCACCAAGCAAGTCTGTTAACTCCGCTACAAGTACCCACCAACCAAGTCTGCTAACTCCGCTACAAGTACCAACTAAGCAAGTCACTTTGATGTCTCTCACTGGACCTTGAACAACAAAAGTAAGCAACAAGAATGGTTGAAGTGTCACAACTCAAATGGAGATGAATAAACATCACGGGAGACAAACCACAGCTTTTAATAATACAATAACGGCAAACAACAGACGTTGTGGTAGATTCAAATGAAAAGTGATAGTTGTAATTACAGTTAGTCCAAGGCTCTGGCATAACTGCAAACGAATTAAAATCTATAATTGCTCAATCGTCCGTGCCAGTGAAATCATCCTAAATAACATCTCATCCTATTGAAGTTTCCAAACAGAGAAAGGCAGCTGCAGTCCTCATCATAGCAACCACAGCACACGCCACAAGACACAAGGCGTAGTCGCACTGAAAGTGAACTTAACCGAACTGTCCTTCGTCATACGATATCATCATACATCGCGAGCGATCGAAATATCGAAACACGATCCGGATGAAAAACACAGCACACGGTGTTCACATAGCACTAAACTCAGTAGCTCTGGCAGTAAGCCTGACTTGGAATATGAGGAAATTGCAATAAGGAACGGTTTTTAGACAGAGCCTCAACGGTTTCTTGCCGTCCATCCGCCATATTTACCGGAAGTCACAAATGTAAAGTTAGTCCCGTAGCTACTGCCGTTGGTGTATGGCGTGTTAGTGATTCCATTGTACTTAACCTCACCTTGATAATGGCTGGTAACCACTTTGTTTCCTCTTTACATTTCCTACCCAGAGAAAGTTAAAAAAAAGGTTTGGTACTCCCCGAGAGAATTTTTATGGCGAAAGACTTTGCCTCAACTGCTATTGAAACCCAAACCTACAGGTAGACAGACTAGTCCCCAAACCATAGTACCACCTCGTTCTATTTTATAGATAACTGTACTAGCCATATCACATCTTGCATCCTTTTAGTATTATTCACTTATTCCCGGTCTTCGGTCCGTTGTACTTGCCTCTTACGCCGACACAACACATCCACCCTTTGCATGCATTTGTTCCTGACACCTCCCATTGACTGTCGCTTTCTCTTTTGCTCCTGCAAGGCAGCACTTAATTGTATTCAAAGCTGTCTCTCCGACGAAAGCAGTCTAATCAACCAAGGTGTCATTCCTACTTGTATTTGTAAGACGTTTACTTTCTTTGTCATGGTCTTTGGACAAAAATACGATATTCTATCGTCGATGTTTCTTTAATAACTGAGACCTGACAATACCTGACGAAGATGATGAAGGACGAACTGCCGGGATGAACTTAACGCGTGTGATTATAAATATACATTTATGTATTTAAAAATGATTATATATTATATTGTAATGACATTCACAGGAACTTAAATTATGTCTCCTCGCAATGTTGAAATTCAACTGGGGAACCTCAGAATAAGAAGAGGAACGACATTAATTTATTATTTTTGTTTATTTAGATTAAAATTTCCTTAGTGAACTTAGTATGTGTATATGTTAAGATTGATTGTCGTTTGACATATGAACATGACGTTTGAGTATTATGAATTTAATGTGTACATATGGGTTATACATTTGATATATGAATTTAATGTGTACATGTGTGTTATACATTTGATATATGAATTTAATGTGTACATGTGGGTTATACATTTGATATATGAATTTAATGTGTACATGTGTGTTATACATTTGATATATGAATTTAATGTGTACATGTGGGTTATACATTTGATATATGAATTTAATGTGTACATGTGGGTTATACATTTGATATATGGCTTTAATGTGTACATGTGGGTTATAGATTTGATATATGGCTTTAATGTGTACATGTGGGTTATAGATTTGATATATGGCTTTAATGTGTCCTCAGAAATGAGTACAACATCAGTAACGTAGCTACCAAGTGCGTTGTCAACTCTGATATAGACAAGATCTTAAGTGACCAGATTGGGACCAAGTTCGGAGGTAAGTGTTTGTGTTGTGACTTGGAACCAGGCGCGGACAGACACAGATCTACTAGAACACATTCACCATAACGTACACACAAACCCACCACAACGTACACACAAATCCACCACAATGTACACACACATTTATCATAACGTACACACAAATCTGCCATAATGTACATACACATTTATCATAACGTACACACAAATCCGCCATAACGTACACACACATTCACCATAACGTAGACACATATCCACCATAACGTAGACATATCCATATATGTGCGCTAACAGGTTCATCTAACCCCATTCACCCAGTAAACTCCAACCATTCTATTTGTTGCTCCGTCACCGGTTGTCTGCTTCCTGTCTTGTATACCATCATCTTTGTTTTGGCAAGCGTCATTCTGACCAAATTACTGACAGAAACTCAGCAAGGTACACAAACTCGGTAACACAGCCAGATGTTCTTCATTTATTGATAGTCAAACTATTCCAATATCTCCTCTTTTCGTAATTATTTTTTATAAAAACAAAACATGATCTATATAGTACACTATTATCTTCTACATGCACTACGCACTTCATGTACACCCTTCAGCTAATACCGCAGTGATGCAATGTTAAACCTCGAAAGACCTCATTCGTTTAGTTTCTTTCATTAAAGGACAATAACACCATTTTTTTTTCAGAATAGCTCCATTTGTTTTCAATTTAAATATTTTCATTTTTTTCCCTCGCTTGAGAAATCTGAATTGTTCACAGCTACATTACAACGAAAATATCAGTGCCAAACAGCCGCATTGCAGGAAATACAAATATATTTTGCCACCCATTTTTTTTCGATGGAAATAAGAGAAAATGGGTTTTCAGTGTTATTTTGAAGTAGATTTGATATATGGATTTGAATCATGGACAATTAGTCAACATTCATGAACATCGTCGCATGTTTGCCACATAGAAGTGATTCTTCCAGTTATGGTGACTTTCTACAAGAGGTCAAATCAAAGTGACATCTGATGTCAAGTGTCATAAGGTAGCAATCACCATTAAAAAGAGGCTAGATGAAAGTGACATCTGATGTCATGTGTCAGAAGGTAGCAATCACCATCATCGTCATCATCAAGTACCGGACCAACTGGCGTAGGTGATCATGTCTCTCCACAACTTTCGATCTCGGCAGCTATTTATCATTTCTGTTGTTGACCTTCTGCCAAGCCATTCTCTTAAGCTGTCTGTTATTTTTTTTCTCTTTACTTCCCTCTATCTCTTCGTCCCTCAATTTGTCCAGTTGTTACAATATATTCCAGCTGTTCTCTTCTCATTACATGGCCAAAAAATGATGATTGTTTCTTCCTAATATTGGAAATTAGCTCTCTTTTTGTTTTGACCTCTCTCAGAACATCTTCATTACTCTTCTTAGCTGTCCATGGTACTCTCAACATTCTTCTGTAAAACCACATTTCTGCAGACTCCAGTAATTTTTTTGTCTGTTGTCCTATTGTCCATGATTCGCATGCATATATTAAGACTGGCTCTACGTAACATTTAAGAACTCTTTTTCTTGTTTCTATTGTCAAAAGTGGATTGCATATCATCTTCCTCATTTTTTGGAAAGCTGCTTTTGCCTGAGCCATTCTCGCATCTCACCTCTTTTGTACATCTTCTATCTGAGGTTAACAAAGTTCCCAAATATTTAAATTCATTTACCTGTTTTAATATTGTTCCACTTGTCTTTATTTCGCAATGAGGTGATGTCTTTTCCTTTGTTGTTATCATTGCCTCTGTCTTTTTGCTATTAAGGCTGAGTCCTTTATTTTTGCTTTCTTTCACTATAATGTCCAACATTTCTTGCAACTCATCTAAAAGTGGCTAAATCAAAGTAACATCTGATGTCACGTGTCAGAAGGTAGCAATAACCATCTAAAAGAGACCAAAGTAACGTGACATCTGATATCACATGTCAGGAGGAAAGAATCACCTTTTTGTGGTCATGTTTAGAAGAGAACTACTGGAATTTGGTGTGAGAACATGAGAAATCAAGAGAAGAAGAGATAAAGAAAATAAGTTCAAGAGAACGTAGGATGTCATCGACAGAATTGATATACAGCTGCAGAGATGACACGTTGTGGAGAGATTTCAACGCAAACGAGCACGGTGCTTGATGATGATGGTGATGACAATGAATGATTATGATGATGAAGAAACAGCTGCGACATGCTAGACATTACGTGCACACATCAAAGGTCAGTTGTTGTGTAGATAAGTCGTCACAATAGTTGCATATTTTGTACACAAACACAAGACACCGCTGAAGGTCTCCTAACAATACACTTCTGACTCGCAACTGGTTTCAAGGATTTGCAAGTCGTTTATTAAAATTGATGTTAAACACGCGTGCTAAAAATTGCAAATTTATTTCTTGTCTGCAATTTATGTTTTATTTTATTTTGCTAAATTAATTTTCATTGTCTGTTTTCTACTTTCGGCTAATAAAGACCAATTTAAGCGTCTTAGACAGCGACTTGCAACAGCTTATTTGTTAATTTGTCTTTGTGTTGCCAATAACAAAATTAACCCCCCCCCCCCCCCAGGTCACAGCCGATTTAAATTAAATATTTGCATTGAGCAAATCGGTTCAAATATTTCAATTTTTGTTCCAGGGAAGCAGACAGATTTCAAGTTAACACCTTTAGCCCTTACCAAAAATATTTTGCGAATTAAATTTTTGTTGTGTATTATTTGTTTCGTTGCCTACACAATGTAGACACGAGTTTAAACCGTTTCTGATGTTCTATCTTTTGTATGTTTCTATCCTTAGAAGCTGTCTGGTATATATTTGCAAAGTATATTTTCTTGTAACTCCTTGTGTTTCTCTGAACCGTTGTGGGAATATTGTTATAATGTTGCGTCATGCTCTTATTGCTACATAATTATATGTTCTAGTGTCTTCTACGTTTTCTTTTCTACAACCAGTATAACTAGATATACTACTACTACGACCCAGTCGTTGGCAGAAATGGGTACCAGGGTATTACCCTGGGAAGGTGAAGAATGTCGCCTCGCATCTGAGTTTCAATGCTTGAGGTGACACTGTACAGAAATCTCCGAACATTTCTGGATAGGCAGCCGAGCACATATGGGTGGACAACTCGCGAGCTAAGACACCGGTTCAAGTCTCGTACTTGACCTTTACCTTTGCTACTACTACTATTGATTTTAATACTACTACTATTATTACAAATACTACTACTATTGATTTTAATACTACTACTACTATTATTACAAATACTACTACTATTGATTTTAATACTACTACTACTATTATTACAAATACTACTACTATTGATTTTAATACTGCTACTACTACTACTACTATTATTACAAATACTACTACTATTGATTTTAATACTACTACTATTATTACAAATACTACTACTATTGATTTTAATACTGCTACTACTACTACTATTATTACAAATACTACTACTATTGATTTTAATACTACTACTACTATTACAAATACTACTACTATTGATTTTAATACTACTACTACTATTATTACAAATACTACTACTATTGCTTTTAATACTACTACTACTATTACAAATACTACTACTAGTGATTTTAATACTACTACTACTACTATTACAAATACTACTACTATTGATTTTAATACTACTACTACTATTATTACAAATACTACTACTATTGATTTTAATACTACTACTACTATTATTACAAATACTACTACTATTGATTTTACTACTACTACTACTACTATTACAAATACTACTACTATTGATTGTAATACTACTACTACTATTACAAATACTACTACTATTGATTTTAATACTACTACTACTATTATTATAAATACTACTACTATTGATTTTAATACTACTACTACTATTATTACAAATACTACTACTATTGATTTTAATACTACTACTACTATTATTACAAATACTACTACTGTTGATTTTAATACTACTACTACTATTATTACAAATACTACTACTGTTACAAATCCTAATACTACTACTTATACTACTACTACTACCACTGCTACTACTAATATTACTACTAGTAATATTGGTTTTAATACTACAACTAATACTATTACTGCTACTATTACGAGTGTTGCAGTTACTACTACTAATATCACTATTACTGCAACTACTAAAGCTATATTACTAATATTCTAATACAACTAATACAACTACAAGTAATAATGCAACTGATGCTACTAAATGTTGCTTCTTCATTCGTTAATCCGCGCAAGGGTAGTCATAGTTTGCGATTGTTGCTCTACTGTTCACTTTTAATGATTCAAGTATTGCAACTCTCTCCTATGAAATTCTCTATGAAATTCTCTATGAAATTCTCTATGAAATTCTATTTCTCCTTTAAATTGCCATTCTTTTATCATTGTCACAAGCCACTTCATAGAAGATTATCTTTATATTTTTTTTGTTTTTTTGTTTGTTATAATTACACACGCATGACATATACTCAATGCAATCAAACGCATACTTTTGTTTATTCTAATTTAAATTGTCCGAATATTCTCACATTCGTGGATTTTTTTTTTTTTAGACAAAACTGTCCAGAAAGATTTCTATAAATGTATAGGCTTTTAACCGTCTCAGAGATACACAGGTTTATAAGTAAATGTAGACTAGTTGTTGCTGATGTTGATGTCATGTCACGTGTTGATACAGACAAGAGTCTTTGAGTTTGCGGGTCGTAACGGGTGGTTCCACATTACCTGCTTTTACTGGAGAACTTCCAGGCTCTGCTGGGAAACTCGTATAGTCCGTTTCAAAACTCGTGTCCATCTTCACAATTTTATAACTTAATAACTGTTTGGTTTTATTTGAAACTTTAATTTGCATGAAAACTGCTATTATCATAATGTTATATACATATAGGAGCCGCGATAGCTCAGTGGTTAGTGAACTGGACTACAAAGGACAAGGGGTATGGTTCGATCCCAACCGACGGCTTCCGGGTTCACCCAGTCTTTAATGAGTACCGGATTTTTTTCTGAGAAAGTGAAGCGGCACGGGCGTAATACTGACCACATTACCACAAAAATCATGTGCTGAAGGTCTGTAAAATTTATGGTCACTAACACCATATTCCCCTGTACGCCACTTGGCGTGACGGGAGTACTTTACTTTTACTTACTATATACATATATACATTCATTAGAAAAATATGTGGTTTTTATTTTGTCTTATTTACAGTATATATATATATATATATATATATATATGAATCACACATACTTCTACAATTGAAATTAAAATAATATATTCTTTACAGCTTCAACTCGTCAATATTACATACGCATTTATGTATGCCTTAATTTGCACGCCGCAAATTAGCACTTACATTAAACAAATTGCAAACTTCATGTCCGTTACAATAATTTTATAAGCTTTTTGTAAATTCTGTGATGACTAGAAGTAATTGCAATGAATCTGTCAGCTGAAGATGAAATTTTGCACTAAAGAAAACATCTTGATGAAGATTCATAAATATTGAGCAGAGAGAGAGAGACATAGAGACAGAGAGAGAGAGTAAACGTTATCGTTTATTGTCCAACTTTGAGAACAGAAGAGCGTATAATTTGGGGTGATGTAAACGGTCATTTCATGACTCGGTCCAAGAATATGGATATTTATGTCAAGAATATGGATAGTTATGTCCAAGATTATGGATATTTATGTCAAGAATATGGATATTTATGTCCAAGAATATGGATAATTATGTTCAAGAATATGGACATTTATGTTCAAGAATATGGATATTTATGTCCAAGAATATATGGATATTTATGTCCAAGAATATATGGATATTTATGTCAAGAATATAGATATTTATGTCCAAGAATATATGGATATTTATGTCAAGAATATGGATATTTATGTCAAGAATATGGATATTTATGTCCAAGAATATGGATATTTATGTCCAAGAAAATGGATGTTTATGTCCAAGAATATGAATATTCATGTCCAATAATATGGATATTTATGTCTAATAATATGGATATTTATGTCCAGTAATATGGATATTTATGTCCAGTAATATGGATATTTATGTCCAGTAATATGGATATTTATGTCCAGTGATGTGGATAGTTATGTCCAGTAATATGGACATAATATATTAGAATATTGATATTTATGTCACGAATATAAATATATATGCCCAAGAATATGGATATTTATGTCCAATAATATGGATAGTTATGTCCAGTAATATGGACATAATATATTAGAATATTGATATTTATGTCACGAATATAAATATTTATGTCCAAGAATATGGATATTTATGTCCTAGAATATGGATAATGTTTATGCAATAATATGGATATAGTGTCTTAGAATATGGATATTTATGTCCTAGAATATGGATAATGTTTATGCACTAATATGGATATAGTGTCTTAGAATATGGATATTTATGTCCACGAATACAAGACAGCAAGGAAGGCAGTGTGATTGTAACAAATGTATACGTGGAGAAGTCTGTCGAATATTTACTTTGAAAGAAACAATGACACTGAGATACTTTACAATTTGGCTCAAAACGAACGACATTGAAGTTTCAAAATGTAAATGATTGACTACATGAACTGTGATGGTTGTTGGCTTCACATCTAGAAAGTTTGTTGGCGGAAGTAACATCATTTGAGAAAATCGACATTTAGCTGTCATGAGAAGCAATGTCTTACGTGATAGGAAAGCGTAGAGAATATATTGTATATGTGTTCTGTTTGATGACACATAGATCAATGCTCAACACATAAATGACAAGAATAACAGTTATCAAATGAAAGTGTTAAAAGATCAGTGCTTAGCTGAAAGAGGCAGCGCTTGATAGTTGCACTTGCAGGTAACAGACATAACGGGCTGTTGCAGAATGCTAAACTCGTTTTTGTTTCAAAATCGACAGTCAATCGAGACTATCACTCCGAGATGAACGGCCACATATCTAGAGAGTGGTTTCAGAAAACAGTTCTTCCAACATTTATATCGACCCTCTTGTTTAATAACGGATAATGTATCGTACCACAGCGTAGTTGCACAAGAAGATAAAGTACCGACATCGTCGAGTACAAATGATGAAATAGAGATGTGGCTCACGCAGGAACACTTATTATATATATATATATATATATATATATATATATATATATATATATATATATATATATATATATATATATATATATTTTTTTTTGCGCTCGCCAGCTTTTACCTCTGACGAAGTCCCTAGAAACTAGGAACTCAATTTTGCATGTTAATCCGTTTTTCCCTGGCAGCCGTGTACACAGGGGTCCCTCGCCGCACAGGCAGAAAACTCTTGTCTTTCGAGGTACTCATATTTTATTTTTTCCGTCGATGAGTAATTGACGTTTCAAGCCGGGCCTCGCTGCTGTGACCAGGGGTGGTGGCCGCAGTAAAAAAAAAAAAAAATAAAAATCCCAACTGGTGCATCCGGGACTTGAACTCACAATATCTCTGTCTCGAGGCCGGCTTCTTGCATTTACCTCTCACACTTAAATCCAATAGAACTGCTTCGGGGAACAGTCAAAGGACAAGTTGCAGTTGAAAGTAACACCTTTAAATTATGCGATGTAAGTGTAAATACAAATCGCGTCCTCTCAAAAATATACAAAAATTACTAGGCAGAAAGTGAGAACCATGTCTTACATGATGATGATGAATATTGTTAAAAGGATGGTTTGTGGTTTGTTCAGCCGAAAACCAAAGTCAACTTGTTAGACTCGTCTGTTTCTGAATGAAAATCATTACTATGAAGAAATCGGCCACGTATTAATTTTATTGCCAGCATTTTGACATTAAATTGTAAAACAGGTCCTTTTCAGGACAATTCTAATCATCCAGAAGGTTTGACTTCAATACTGAATATAACCAATTATAATTTGTTCAGCACAAAAAACATTCACTATCATTTCTGCATCCACTATTTACTCACATGATTGCTTCTGACATTGATAATTATTTCAACAAAACGTGTAGCCTACAAGATGAAACTAACGCATATAATTCAGCCCTATTTGTAACAGTTGCTTCAAATTGTGATGATACACCTATAGCTTAACAAAAGTCAAGAAATTCTTCAGATTACGGTTAATTATATTATTTAGTTGAGCAATAATTGCTGCACTGACAAAGATCAACAAGGAATCAGTCACTTTAAGTAGAATGTATTACCGACATTATTTTACATGATATATTTGTAACGCCACGGACAATGTGAGACCATAGGCAAACAAATCCTGGTAATACGTCCAGTCTCACACGTACTGTACACCGACACGTGTCCCAAGCTAGCCTGTGTGAATTCGCACGTACTGTACACCGACACGTGTCCCAAGTTAGCCTGTGTGAATTCGCACGTACTGTACACCGACACATACTCCCGCTAGCTTGTGTGAATTCACACGTACGGTACACCAACACATACTCCCGCTAGCTTGTGTGAATTCACACGTACGGTACACCAACACATACTCCCGCTAGCCTGTATGAATTCACACGTACGGTACAACTACACATACTCCAGCTAGCCTGTGTGAATTCACACGTAAGGTACACCAACACATACTCCCGCTAGCCTGTATGAATTCACACGTACGGTACAACAACACATACTCCAGCTAGCTTGTGTGAATTCACACGTATTGTATACTAACCCATACTCCAGCTAGCCTGTATGAATTCACACGTAAGGTACTCCAACACGTGTCCCAGCTAGCCTGACACCCCAGGAACAGCTGCTTTCGTGAAATTGGTGACAGTGATAGTATATCCCCCCCCCCCACCGTCGCTAGAGCCGATGTACCCACACAACAAACAGCAACCAACGAGGGTAACTTGATTACGTTAAATATTTGATTATTTGTTGTTGACAGGACTATGAACTTGATGTTACGTATCTTGAAATGAGAGTTGTTGAAACGTACCCGGTCGCTGTAAATGCGATGTTACACTTTTTTAAGCTTCGGCTCCGCTGTATATATCATCATTGTCGTCGCATTAATTGTTTGACATTTCTGGATGAATTCATCTCTTTCTTTTTCATTATTGCAATTATATAAAACGTCACGGAATTTCTTTCTGGACAACTTTGATCTGAACAAATGTTAACTTATTCAATTGAACTGGAAAAATGGTGGACGTGTGGATAACTTCTGCACGAGGATGCCATTTCCAGGCACTTTAGGTAATTAAAAATCAGACCACGATGGTGACTGCTCTAGTCATGCGATCTTTATTCTCCAGTCATATATTCCTGCGGCAGACCCCATACATTGTATAATTACCGTTAAGTAAGTCGTCTACATCAACACGTGAGCAGTTTCAGTTTCCGTGTCTTGTTAATCTTGTCTCGATTAAAGCTATCTATTTCTATCTACATAAATAATCTATTATATGCTGATGATAGGCTTAATCGCTAAGAGTTAAAATGAGGTACAAGAAATGTTGGACATTATCGTGAAAGAAAGCAAAAATAAAGGACTCAGCCTTAATAGCAAAAAGACAGAGGTAATGGTAACAACAAAGAAAAAAACATCACCTCAATGTAAAATAAAGACACGTGGAACAATATTAAAACAGGTAAATGAATTTAAATGTTTGGGAACTTTGTTAACCTCAGATGGAAGATGTACAAAAGAGGTGAGATGTAGAATGGCTCAAGCAAAAGCAGCTTTCCAAAAAATGAGGAAGATACTATGCAATCCATTTTTGACAAAAGAAACAAGAAAAAGAGTTCTTAAATGTTATGTAGATCCAATCTTAACATATGGATGTGAATCATGGACAATAGGACAACAGACATGAAAATCACTAGAGTCTGCAGAAATGTGGTTTTAAAGAAGAATGTTGAGAATACCATGGACAGCTAAGAAGAGTAATGAAAACATTCTGAAAGAGGCCACAGAAAAAAGAGAGCTAATTTCCCAATATCAAGAAGAAACAATCATCATTTTTTGGCCATGTAATCAGATGAGAACAGCTGGAATATATTGTAACAACTGGTAAACGTGAGGGACGAAGAGATAGAGGGAAGCAAAAAGAAAAAAAATAACAGACAGCTTAAGAGAATGACTTGGCAGAAAGTCAACAACATAAATGATAAATAGCTGTCGTAATCGAAAGTTGTGGAGAGACGAGATCACCTTCGACAGCAGGCCCGGTACTTGATGATGATGATGATGATGATTTATATCTACTCCAACATTCCTCTCTTATCAAACTTTCTTTTGTATTCATATCTATTCCCTTTATTTCTTTCTCTTCATGAATTCTAGATCAGAACAGTTCTATCATTTTCTTTGAACATGTTCATACTGCATCTCATAATAAGCTTCTCTTTAATTATGTTACAATTTGCTTCTCTCTTATATTCATCATTACATGGATTGTTTTTATATTATTTGGTTAATGGATGTTTTTGTGTCATTTTATTCCACTTAGAAAGTCTTTTGTTTGTTCAGAAGTTTTTAATTATTCCGTCTTCTCTCAGCTATTATTGTGTTGTTGTTTTTCTTTCCTTTTTTTTCATTTTTTTTTCATTTTTCTATTAACAGTTCGTCAATACTTGCTTTCTTCCTAACAGACTATTGTTTACTTGCATTGTTTCTTGTCTATTTATGAATTCTGTTATAAAATATGCTGTTAATATTTTTATTACGCGTTTTGGTGTCTGTACGGCTTTAGCGCGGCATTTTTGGGTTGGGGGGGGGGGGGGGGGGGAGGCGGGGTTCCTAGTGTATAGTTGTAACGTTGTGGTTGTATCGCTGTTGTTGTAACGCTGTTTTTGCATCGTTGTGGTTGTAAGTCTGTGGTTGTATCGCTGTTGTTGTAACGCTGTGGTTGTAACGCTGTGTTTGTATTATTGTAGTTGTAACGTTGTTGTTGTGTCGCTGTTGTTGTAACGCTGTGGTTGTAACGCTGTGTTTGTATCATTGTAGTTGTAACGTTGTTGCTGTATCGCTGTTGTTGTAACGCTGTGGTTGTAACGCTGTGTTTGTATCATTGTAGTTGTAACGTTGTTGTTGTATCGCTGTTATTGTAACGCTGTTGTTGTATCACTGTTGTTGTAACGCTGTTGCTGTATCGCTGTTGTAACGATGTGGTTGTAACGGTGTGGCTGTAACAATGTTGTTGTAACGTTGTTGTTGTAACGTTGTGGTTGTGGTTGTAAAGTTGTGGTTGTAACGTTATTGTTGTAACGTTGTGGTTGTAACGTTGTTGTTGTAACGTTGTGGTTGTAAAGTTGTGGTTGTAAAGTTGTGGTTGTAAAGTTGTGGTTGTAACGTTATTGTTGTAACGTTGTGGTTGTAACGTTGTTGTTGTAACGTTGTGGTTGTAAGGTTGTGGTTGTAAAGTTGTGGTTGTAACGTTATTGTTGTAACGTTGTGGTTGTAACGTTGTTGTTGTAACGTTGTGGTTGTAAGGTTGTGGTTGTAAAGTTGTGGTTGTAACGTTATTGTTGTAACGTTGTGGTTGTAACGTTGTTGTTGTAACGTTTTGGTTGTAAGGTTGTGGTTGTAACGTTGTTGTTGTAACGTTGTTGTTGTAACGTTGTGGTTGTGAAACAGTGGTTGTAACGTTGTTGTTGTAACGTTGTGGTTGTAAGGTTGTGGTTGTAACGTTGTTGTTGTAACGTTGTGGTTGTGAAACAGTGGTTGTAACGTTGTTGTTGTAACGTTGTGGTTGTAAGGTTGTGGTTGTAACGTTGTTGTTGTAACGTTGTTGTTGTAACGTTGTGGTTGTGAAACAGTGGTTGTAACGTTGTTGTTGTAACGTTGTGGTTGTAAGGTTGTGGTTGTAACGTTGTTGTTGTAACGTTGTTGTTGTAACGTTGTGGTTGTGAAACAGTGGTTGTAACGTTGTTGTTGTAACGTTGTGGTTGTAAGGTTGTGGTTGTAACGTTGTTGTTGTAACGTTGTGGTTGTGAAACAGTGGTTGTAACGTTGTTGTTGTAACGTTGTGGTTGTAAGGTTGTGGTTGTAACGTTGTTGTTGTAACGTTGTGGTTGTGAAACAGTGGTTGTAACGTTGTTGTTGTAACGTTGTGGTTGTAAGGTTGTGGTTGTAACGTTGTTGTTGTAACGTTGTGGTTGTGAAACAGTGGCTGTAACGTTGTTGTTGTAACGTTGTGGTTGTGAAACAGTGGTTGTAACGTTATGGTTGTAAAGCTGTGTTTGTAACGTTGTGGTTGCTACGTCGTGGTTGTAACGTTGTGGTTGTAACGTTATGGTTGTAAAGCTGTGTTTGTAACGTTGTGGTTGCTACGTCGTGGTTGTAACGTTGTGGTTGTAACGTTATGGTTGTAACGTTATGGTTGTAAAGCTGTGTTTGTAACGTTGTGGTTGCTACGTCGTGGTTGTAACGTTGTGGTTGTAACGTTGTTGTTGCAAGGCTGTGGTTGTAACGTTGTTGTAACAATTTGTTTTAGCTTTGTTGTAACGTGGTTGTAACGATATGGTTGTAACGATGCTGTTGTAACGTGGTTGTAACGGTATGGATGTAACGTTGTTGTTGTAACGTGGTTGTAAGGTTATGGTTGTAACGTTGTTGTTGTTGTAACATTATGGTTGTAACGTTTTTGTTGTAATAGACTATTTGGAAGGTTGTTATTGTAACGTTGTTGTTGTTGTAACATTATGGTTGTAACGTTGTTGTTGTAATGTGCTTGTAACATTATGGTTGTAACGTTGTTGTTGTAACGTGGTTGTAACGGTATGGTTGTAACGTTGTTGTTGTAACGTGGTTGTAACATTATGGCTATAACGTTTTTGTTGTAATAGACTATTTGGAAGGTTGTTATTGTAACGTTGTAGTTGTAAATTTGTGGTTTTAACGTCGCTGATGTATGGTTGTAGTTGTAACCTTTGTGGTTGTAACGGTCTGGTTGTAACATTGTGGTGGTAACATTGTTGTGGTAACCTTGTTGTAACATTGTTGTGGTAACATTGTTGTGGTAATATTGTGGTGGTAACATTGTGGGGGTAACATTGTTGTGGTAACATTGTTGTTATATTGTGGTGGTAACATTGTGGTGGTAACATTGTGGTGGTAACATGGTTGTGGTAACATTGTTGTGGTAACATTGTGGTGGTAACTTTGTGGCGGTAACATTGTTGTGGTAACATTGTTGTTACATTGTGGTGGTAAAATTGTGGTGGTAACATTGTTGTTACATTGTGGTGGTAACATTGTGGTGGTAACATTGTTGTGGTACCATTGTTGTGGTAATATTGTTGTTACATTGTGGTGGCAACATTGTTGTGGTAACATTGTTGTGGTAACATTGATGTTACATTGCGGTGGTAACATTGTTGTGGTAACATTGTTGGTACATTGTGGTGGTAACATTGTTGTGGTAACATTATTGTGGTAACATTGTTGTGGTAACATTGTTGTGGTAACATTGTTGTAACATTGTGGTGGCAACATTGTTGTGGTAACATTGTTGTGGTAACATTGTTGTTACATTCCGGTGGTAACATTGTTGTGGTAACATTGTTGGTACATTGTGGTGGTAACATTGTGGTGGTAACATTGTTGTGGTAACATTGTTGTGGTAACATTGTGGTGATAACATTGTTGTGGTAACATTGTTGTAGTAACATTGTTGTGGTAACATTGTTGTAACATTGTTGTGGTAACTTTGTTGTAACATTGCTGTGGTAACATTGTTGTAACATTGATGTGTTAACATTGTTGTTACATTGTGGTGGTAACATTGTTGTAACATTGCTGTGGTAACATTGTGGTGGTAACATTGTGGTGGTAACATTGTGGTGGTAACATTGTTGTGGTAACATTGTTGTTACATTGTGGTGGTAACAGTGTTGTAACATTGCTGTCGTAACATTGTTGTGGTAACATTGTTGTAACATTGCTGTGGTAACATTGTTGTAACATTGTTGTGGTAACATTGTTGTAACATTGTTGTGGTAAAAGTAAAAGTAAAGTACCCCCGTCACGCCAAGTGGCGTATAGGGAAATATGGAGTTAGTGACCCTATATTTTACAGACCTTCAGCACATGATTTTTGGGGTAATGTGGTCAGTATTACGCCCGTGCTGCTTTACTTTCCCACAAAAATATCCGTACCCATTTAAGGCTGGGTGAACCCGGAAGCCGTCGGTTGGGATCGAATCCTACCCCTTGTCCGTGGTAGTCAAGTTCACTAACCACTGATTGTTGTGGTAACAGTGTTGTAACATTGTTGTAACATTGTTGTGGTAACATTGTTGTTACATTGTTGTGGTAACATTGTTGTAACATTGTTGTGGTAACATTGTGGTTGTAAAATGGTGTTGTAACATTGTGGTTGTAATATTATTTGAGATCGTATATTTTCTTTCGGACGTGACATTTTAAAATTGAAAATAATAGCATATCTATCACTTTCTTTCTTTCTTGCTTCAATTCCTCTTGTGTTTGTTCTCGTTCCTGCACGTCCATCTTATTCTAAGCGTGACAATGGCTCTGACAATAACTGGACTAAGTAAATAGTTTTAAAAAGAAGACACAACATTACATCTGTTTCGAAGCAAATAAACTGGTTTTAAAAAATTACTCTCGCGAGGGATAACTTTGATGGTGTTATGGAGTTCTTATATTGTGTTAAGATCTTTCTAGGGAGGGAGAACTTTGATGGTGTTAAGGAGTTCTTATACTGTGTTAAGATCTTTCTAGGGAGGGAGAACTTTGATGGTGTTAAGGAGTTCTTATACTGTGTTAAGATCTTTCTAGGGAGGGAGAACTTTGATGGTGTTAAGGAGTTCTTATACTGTGTTAAGATCTTTCTAGGGAGGGAGAACTTTGATGGTGTTAAGGAGTTCTTATACTGTGTTAAGATCTTTCTAGGGAGGGAGAGCTTTGATGGTGTTAAGGAGTTCTTATACTGTGTTAAGATCTTTCTAGGGAGGGAGAGCTTTGATGGTGTTAAGGAGTTCTTATACTGTGCTAAGATCTTTCTAGGGAGGGAGAGCTTTGATGGTGTTAATACGTTTGTACATTGTGCATTAACCCATTCTTATTGGTTGCTGTTGTGCTCGAAGAGCTCTGGGGTTTGAACATTTCGTTCAGCCAACAAGTCGACGAATAAATAAAACCTGGCCAGTAGCGCTGAGGTTAGTGAACTAGTCTGGTGTTGGCAAACGATCGTGTTCGATCCGGATCGACGGATTGAAATGGGTACAGAATTGTTCTGTGAAATAAAGTCGGCACTGGTGTAAAAGTCATCAAATAGTCAAGAATTGGGTCAATTGTATTTGCCAGTGTGGTTACCGGAGTCCCTACGTTTTGGGGGGGGGGGGGGGGGGGGGGGAAATGACATGGATAATGTCATTGTTACCTGTCACGCATGTTGTAAGAGGCGATTAGGGGCGCTTGGAATCGTCGCCTGTGCAGTGGAGTAGGACATGTACAGAGGGTTCTTGCCAACGGAATTAATGGATGCAGTTTACGATATGTTGTGACAATTAGTGGAGCGGATACGGGAAATTCCCCAATGCAATAAAACAGGTTATATGGATAGTATAGAATAGAATCAATGCTATAAAGTAAATATGGGCATTAACACCACATTCTCTAAACACCACAGAGCGTGCCTGTATCTTCTTTCTTTCTTTGTTTCTTTCTTTCCTTCTTTTCTGTTTTTCTTTTACATTTCTTTTTTTGTTTCCTTTTTTCCTTCTTTCTTTTATTCCTTTATTTCTTTCTTCTTGTTTTCTTTCTTTCTTTCGTTTTCTCACGCTTTCTTTCTTCTTTCGCAATTTAAATCAAATTATCAAGCGAGATAGGGGTGGTATTCGCGTACCCAAGAAGATGTATCTAAAAGTAACACATAATCTACACTCCTCCAGTCGCCAACAGCAGCAATGCTATATAGAACATCTGCATTCATGATAGCAAACTGTCCGCTGAAAACAAACCAACAAAAAAACTTGACAACAATCTCAACATAAATGACGGAATGCTTGCGCTTAATGTCCCGGAAGGTGCGTGTCTTCATGTCTGGTTATTGCACTCAGTCTAGCGTGAACAATCTTGTTTACTGCAGCAGTCAACAAAAAGATAGCATATAAAAATAGATGTTAACCGGTTCTATATTATGCAATCGTATGTTTATTTCTTTACTTATCAGTGCAATGTAGAACGTCTTTTGCTTCAATTTCATATTTGTCGTTACGCTATTATTATTATTATTGCTGTTTTGATGATTTCATTATCGTTTGATTCGTTCAGGTCTACATAAGCGCATTAATATTAATAATAAGCTCGTGTGTGAGATTAGGTTTTTCAGCGGAAGAAAAACAGAAATGTCATTAGAGAAGACAGAATGAACAAAGAGGACACGAGAACAAGCATTGGAATAGCGTTCCTCATTAAAAAAAAATTTGGAAGGACAGAATAAAGTGGGCCAGCTGTCTCACAAAAAATTGGATAAGCCATGAGAATAACAAAAAAATATTCGCTAAAAATATTATCTTAGTTAGAATTAGCACGACCATGGGTATCAGCATTTCCATAGTCTCTGCTCTCTTGATTCAACTATTTGATAAAATCATATACCAATTTGTTGTTTTGGTATGCCGTCCTTAGGTTAAGCATTTCATCTTGATTATTTTGCTTTATTACTGTCATCAATACGCCTGGACCCTAGATGCAAGAACATTAAGGAAAATAACCTCTACTGGGATTAAATTGTGTTAGACGAATGACAGGAAACACTCTGAGAGATAAGATCAAAAATTAAGAACTGTGAAAAATGCTAGGAATAGCCCTCGCCATAGAATATATAAGGAAACAATAGATAAAATAGTTTGGCCACGTGACAAGGCAGACAGATCAAAATTCAAAACAATGAGCGTTCAGCAAACGTTGTGAGAACACCAGACCCAAGTGTCGACCACGAAAAAGAAGGATCGACGGAATATTAGAAGGACTAGGAAACATAACAGCAGCAGAGGCGAACAGAAGAGCAAAAGACCGCGAATATTATATCTCCCCTCGACGCTGAAAGGCAGATAGGGAAGGAAAGCTGAAGAAAAGAAGATCAATACGCCAGTGTTCAATGATCTAATGAACTGTAGCCTACTTTAGACACCTAACTTCTTATATAGGGAGTCGTGGTAGCTCAGTGGTTAGTGAACTGGACTATAACGGACAAGAGGCAGGGTTCGATCCCAACCGACGGCTTTCGATTCACCCAGCCTTTAATGGGTACTGGATTTCTTTCTGGGAAAGTAAAGTGGCACGGGCGTAATACCGACCACATTACCCCAAAATCATGTGCTGAAGGTCTGTAAAATTTATGGTCACTAACACTATATTCACGATACGCCACTTGGCGTGACGGGGATACTTTACTTTTTTTTTTTTTTTACTTCCTATATAAAAGTTAACGTCTGGGCTAACGTCTGTTAAAACAAGGCCAGGAGCAGATTGCAATAGTGACCATGTACCAGTAGTTGGAAAGATAAGAATAAAACTGCGGAAGGCACAGAAATCACCAAGAAATATAAAATTAGAACTAGATATGTTAAGAGTAGATAAACAGATGAGTGATAAATACAGCATGATAGTACAAAATAGATATAATGCTATTGAGAAAATACAGGACATCCAGGAGCAGTGGGAAATGCTCAAACAATCGATCCAACAAACATCAAAAGAAGTAATACCAGTGACTAAAAGAATCAACAAAAAGAAATGGATGACAGAAGAAATATTACAACTAATGGACGAAAGAAGAAAACATAAGAAAGAAGAACGGACATACAAAATATTGCACAAAGAGATCCAAAACAAGTGCAGTGAAGCAAAGGAAGAATGGTTAAAACAGAAATGTGAAGAAATGGAAAAACAACAAAAGAAAGACCCAAAATTTATGCACAATCAGTTAAATGAATTAACAGGAAGAAAAGAAGTCAAAGTTTCAGGATGTGTGAAATCAAAGGAAGGAAATATAATAATGGGACAGGAGAAGACAATGGAAAGATGGACAGAATATATCAGTCAACTCTATGATGATGAAAGACCAGAATTAAACAATTCAAATGAAGACACAGGACCACCAATAATGCAGAGTGAAGTGGAGGACGCAATTCAACACATTAAAAGAGGCAAAGCTCCAGGTCCTGACAATATAACAATCGAAGAGATAAATGCATTAGGACAGTTGGGAGTACAAGTCATAACAAAATTACTCAATGACATATATAACACTGGACACATACCCGAAGATCTACTAAAATCTATCTTTGTAGCCATACCGAAGAAGTCAGGTGCCACTGATTGTGAAGACCATCACACTATTAGTCTCATGAGCCATATGACTAAAATGTTACTAAGAATAATCATGAGACGTGTAAGGAACAAAATAAAACCAGAAATAAGTGAGGAGCAATGTGGATTCGTGGAAGGAAAGGGCACCAATAATGCAATATACATCTTAAGGACATTGATAGAAAGATCTATAGAGGTAAAGAAAGATCTATATATGTGCTTTATAGACTACACGAAAGCATTTGACAAAGTAAAGCATGTGGAAATAATCAATATGCTGGAGAAATTCAACATTGATGGCAAGGATCTGCGAATCATAAAAAAACATGTACTGGCAACAAACAGCAGCTATACGAATTAACAACCAAACAGGACAATTCCAATACATAAAACAAGGAGTCAGACAAGGCTGTGTTCTGTCATCGGATTTGTTTTCACTTTACAGCGAATATATTATGAGATCAATAGTAGACAAAAAAGGAATTGAAGTCGACGGTCACAACATAAATAATTTGCGATATGCGGATGACACAGTCTTAATAGCAGAGACAGAGAACGAACTACATGAAATGATAGACATAATAGTAGAAGAAAGCAACAAAAAAGGTTTCAGTCTGAATAGTTAGAAAACAGAAGTAATGGTTATATCGAAGAAACAATCACCACCATCATGCAGCATAAAAATAAACGAGACAAATCTGAAACAAGTGCAACGTTTCAAATACTTGGGCACAATAATTACATCAGATGAGAGATGCACCACAGAAATAAAAAGCAGAATAGCTCAGGCCAAAATAGCATTTCAGAAAATGAAAAATATCTTATGCAACAAATCTATGTCAATAAAAATGAGAAAAAGAGTTCATCGGTGCTATATAGAACCAATTCTGACCTATGGAAGCGAATCATGGACTGTAGACAAACAAATGAAAAGACGATTAGAGGTCACAGAGATGGGATTTCTCAGAAGAATGTTGAAAGTTCCCTGGACAGATAAAAAGACCAATGAGGAAGTTCTCAAAAAGTCCAACACAAAAAGGGAGCTCTTAAAAAACATCAGAAAGAAGCAATCAACATTTTTCGGGCACATCATGAGAAGAGGAAAGTTGGAATACTTGGTTACAACTGGCAAAATAAAAGGAAAGAGAGATCGCGGACGACAAAGAGAGAAAGTACTTGATAGCTTGGTGTCATGGCATGGAAAACAGTCAACAACAGAACTGATACGATGCACTGTAGATAGAAGATTGTGGAGGGACATGATCGCCTACGCCAACCGGCAGGGTACATGATGATGATGATGATGATATAAAAGTTGTATTATTACCAATGTCACATCAATAGCTAGGTTGTAGTGAGAGAGTGGAGAACATGATTACTTCAGTTCTCGTTTTTCTGTGTCATCCCAACCCCGCGTCCCCTGAATTCGCTCTATTATTTTATTCTTATGCCCCTTTGTATTCTCACAAAAGAAACAGCTCATACTCTCTGTTGTTCCCGTTGTATATCTCTGACATTGTCACACATTTCTACATGTTCTGTCTTCATTATAACTCTCTGTTGTTCCCGTTGTATATCTCAGACATTGTCACACATTTCTACGTGTTCTGACTTCATTATAACTCTCTGTTGTTCCCGTTGTATATCTCTGACATTGTCACACATTTCTACATGTTCTGACTTCATTATAACTCTCTGTTGTTCCCGTTGTATATCTTTGACATTGTCACACATTTCTACATGTTCTGACTTCATTATAACTCTCTGTTGTTCCCGTTGTATATCTTTGACATTGTCACACATTTCTACATGTTCTGACTTCATTATAACTCTCTGTTGTTCCCGTTGTATATCTCTGACATTGTCACACATTTCTACATGTTCTGACTTCATTATAACTCTCTGTTGTTCCCGTTGTATATCTTTGACATTGTCACACATTTCTACATGTTCTGACTTCATTATAACTCTCTGTTGTTCCCGTTGTATATCTCTGACATTGTCACACATTTCTACATGTTCTGACTTCATTATAACTCTCTGTTGTTCCCGTTGTATATCTTTGACATTGTCACACATTTCTACATGTTCTGACTTCATTATAACTCTCTGTTGTTCCCGTTGTATATCTCTGACATCTGTCACACATTTCTACATGTTCTGACTTCATTATAACTCTCTGTTGTTCCCGTTGTATATCTTTGACATTGTCACACATTTCTACATGTTCTGACTTCATTATCACTCTCTGTTGTTCCCGTTGTATATCTTTGACATTGTCACACATTTCTACATGTTCTGACTTCATTATCACTCTCTGTTGTTCCCGTTGTATATCTTTGACATTGTCACACATTTCTACATGTTCTGACTTCATTATCACTCTCTGCCTTCATCAAACTCTGCATCAATAGTTTTTTTCTATATATATATATTACTGATACCTGAAAGTACATTCTATTATTTCCAGTTTATCAATAAGTATTTATTGGTTCTGAATGTAGGTCAACATTCTATTTTCTCCAGATTATCAGTTGGTTCTGAATTTAGGTCAACATTCTATTTTCTCCAGATTATCAGTTGGTTCTTAATGTAGGTCAACATTCTATTTTCTCCAGATTATCAGTTGGTTCTGATTGTAGGTCAACATTCTATTTTCTCCAGATTATCAGTTGGTTCTGAATGTAGGTCAACATTCTATTTTCTCCAGATTATCAGTTGGTTCTTAATGTAGGTCAACATTCTTTTTTCTCCAGATTATCAGTTGGTTTTTAATGTAGGTCAACATTCTATTTTCTCCAGATTATCCTGTTGGTTCTTAACGTAGGTCAACATTCTATTTTCTCCAGATTATCAGTTGGTTCTTAATGTAGGTCAACATTCTATGTTCTCCAGATATGATGGAGTATTTGTTGGCTCTATATGTTCTATTCTTTTCTAAGTTCTTTCTTCGTTCATTTCTCGTTTTGATTTTATCTGCTGACTCTCTGAACATTTAATTTTCGATGTTTCAAATTTCTTAAAGTCAAAACCAAATATAAATGTAGTTAAAATGAGAGACAGCAATGTGTTTGTTATAAGTCACATTTAGGCAGAGCGGATCGGTTGTATTGAAACTGAGAACTTAAAGAAGACTGATTTTTCATAAGAGCAAAGAAACGTTGCCTAAATGGTGGCTGATACCGCCATGATCACAGGAACTTTACTATTGGCAAGTAGACACAATCAATCTCATCAGTAGAGTAAACAAAAAGTAAAGAGCCCTCGTCACGCCAAGTAGGGTATAGGGAATATGGTGTTAGTGACCATCATTTTTACAGACGTTCAGCACATGATTTTTGGGGCAATGTGGTCGGCTTTACGCCCGTGCCGCTTTACTTTCCCAGAAAAAAAATCCGGTACCATTTAAGGCTGGGTGAACCTGGAAGCCGTCGGTTGGGATCGAACCCTACCCCTTGTCCTTTGTAGTACAGTTGACTAACCACTGAGCTTTCGCGGCTCCCTTATATCAGCAGAACACATGCATATTTGTTTTATTCATACATGCAATATGGTATATATATATATATATAAGTGTAAGTAAGAACAGTTAAATTCATTTGTAAATTAATATAAAATTAACAATATAAATTAATGACTGTGTTTTTAGTAAGGTTGACATAATATTGAAAGGCCACGTGGATTACTGGGGAGAATTTAAGGCTACGGGAGTGAACAGAAAATCATGTAAGAAGCTCCATTTAGCGGCACTAGTTGGCGAGATATTGCAGGCATGTCGTAAGAAGCTCCATTTAGCGGCACTAGTTGGCGAGATATTGCAGGCATGTCGTAAGAGGCGACTAAGGAGATGGTTCGATGGCTTGACAAGCTGTCATTGTAAAAAGTATTGTTATGGAAACAGCGCCATAGATTTTAGAAGCAGTGATCTCTGCAATATGTGCCACTTTGGCACGCAAGGTTTCTGTTTTTGAGATTGTGATTCTGCCCTATGTGGCGTCTTCGGCTCGAAAGGACAATAGATAGATAGATAGAGTTGGCGAGATACAACCTTCAGAAAGATGACTTTGTTCCTTGTCTAGTGTATCCAAACTCGTGTTTTCTTTCCTGTTTGCGGGCATAATTCCCTTTGTTCTCTATCTGCTAATGGTATTCTCAGCTTTCATACAATCAATTTATTCAGTATCAGTTGTAGCTATATTTTCTTATCTAATTACATTTTTTTAATCAATTAAAAGCTGAAAGATGTCTTGTATAATGTCATAGGGAAGAAAAGTTGCACACATAAGTGTACTAGATATTTGGAAGTGAAGAGTTAGATGCCCTTCCTCGGTGTTGACACCTCCCCCGACGCAGTGAGCAGGTATGAATGATTCATTTCGATGATTGTTTTAGCTGGAGATCGTCACAGCTCGGATTCTGTGTTTCCTTGTGCACTTAGAATCTGTGACGTACGAGATCAACAGGTGGGTCTCGATACCGAACGGGTAACTTAATGTTTCCTGAGAGGTAGGGCGTTGTTATTTAATTACAAACTGTTGTACGGACAAGTTCAAAGGACATATTTAAACATACCAGATTAACCAATTAGTTATTGTAAAGAGGAATCATAAATATCAGGTCGCATAGGATACTTAAAATGGAATTTCAACATAGAATACGTGATATACAAATAAGGTGCAGGCATTTAAATACGTAGTGAGTCTAGTGAAACATTACAACACACAAACAACAGAAACAGTCTCAAGATGCAACCATGCTTGCCAGACTATGACGCCCTAGTGTCCAAAACGGAGATGAAGGTGCCTCGGCAGCCTAGTTGGAAAACCACTCTACTGGGTTACCAACTTTCGGACAACCCGTGTTTGATTCTCGCTGCAAGCAGTGTGAATTGTACTTGTGATTTGAAAAAAAAAGCCCAGCGATCAACCCAGCCGTTGGCAGAAATGGCTATCAGGGTATTACTCTGGGAAGGTGAAGAATGCCGCCTCGTATCATGAGTTTCGATGCTTGAAGCGACACTATCCAGAAGTCACTGAGCACTTTTAGATAGGAGGCCAAGCATATAAGGGTGAAAACTGGCGTGCTAAGATGGCGATTCAAGTCTCGTACTTTATCTTTACGGAGATAAAGCTAGAAAGGAAACGAGCAGCCTACAGCACTATCATCATTCCACAATTGTGCTGCCAACCACAGACATGCACGCTGGACTTATGAACAAAACCAAGACAAAACACACGCAACAAGGGAATACACAAGTACAACTTTACTAGTTAACAAAGTCAGAACGATCCCACCTACAGAAGGTGGTCAATTTCTGTCTTTCCGGTGTTCCGTTTTCGTAAATTTGTAATTAATACTTTTGGTATTATTTTTGTGCTTATTGACTCAGCTTTTCAGCAGTCTAGCATACATGTTTGATTAGACATTATATAATATACTGATCTTATGTCTTCTAGCGTAGGGCCCAATTCATTGCTCTCCATGTCTATCACTGCTATGGCTTATTTTATTACATGCTCATATACACATGAACAAATAATATACTAGATATAATACTTCTACTACTCATATGTTGCTAGTGCATGCTAGATCTAATACTACTACTACTCTACTACTAGTGCATGCTAGATCTAACACTACTACTACTAGTGCATGTTAGATCTAATACTACTATTGCACTACTAGTGCATGTTAGATCTAATACTACTACTCTACTACTAGTGCATGCTAGATCTAATACTACTACTCTACTACTAGTGCATGCTAGATCTAATACTACTATTGCACTACTAGTGCATGCTAGATCTAATACTACTACTCTACTAGTGCATGTTAGATCTAATACTACTACTCTACTAGTGCAGCTAGATCTAATACTACTACTGCACTACTAGTTCATGTTAGATCTAATACTACTACTCTACTAGTGCATGCTAGATCTAATACTACTACTCTACTAGTGCATGCTAGATCTAATACTACTACTCTACTAGTGCATGCTAGATCTAATACTACTACTCTACTAGTGCATGCTAGATCTAATACTACTCTACTACTAGTGTGTGTTAGATCTAATACTACTACTGCACTACTAGTGCATGCTAGATCTAATACTACTACTGCACTACTAGTGCATGTTAGATGTAATACTTCTACTGCACTACTAGTTCCTGTTAGATCTAATACTACTACTGCACTACTAGTGCATGTTAGATCTAATACTACTACTGCACTACTAGTGCATGCTAGATCTAATACTACTACTGCACTACTAGTGCATGCTAGATCAAAGACTTACAACCACAACACTTGTATTTATTGACTATTAAAGACATTAGGGAACAACTGGAGAGACCAGCAACACACAAAAGAGAACAAGCGATGTATATTTCCCATGAACACTGAAAAGCAAATCCGAAAGAAATGAAAATGAAGAACAAGGCGTACAGGATAAAACAAAATTACTTGCCTATTATAAATGGCTTTAGAAGTTACTTGTTTATTACATATGGTTTAAAAGTTAATTGCCTTTTATAAATCGCTTAAAAGTTACTTGATTATTACAAAAATTAGTTGAATGTAACTTTGGTTACTATAAGGTGGGGCCGCTAGTGAATACAAATTGAGAACCACTGAGATATACAGATTTCTATTGACGAGTATCCCCCCTTTTTCAATCTATTTGTTTATTCAAAATAAAAAAGGACAGAAAAAATAATGCAAACCCAATCATTGTTAGCGTAACAAAGCATGTACAGCTGACAGAGTTACATTCAACTTTATTCTGGTTACAGTAACAATTATTACAGCTTCGGACAGTAAACAACAGTCTCAGTTACGGCCTTCTCCGTGTTCCTGATTACGTATCTACTGGAGTAGAAAGTCTTAATAGTGGATTACATCTCGAAGAGTCTCGGCTGGAAATAACAAGACTAGCTGTCTAACACTTAACAACGCTCAAACTCACCCACGACCCTTAATTATTGATGCCCATTACACTGGATGAGATTTCCTCCTGGCTATTTGTGACTTTAGCCGCCTGAGTGGAGAAAGCGAGGGCCAGTGCTTTTAAAAAGTTGTAAAAAATGAATATGAGAGAATGAACAAAGTTTGAGTAACAAAAAAAGTAACCTTACGGGAGTTAGAAGACGAAAGGTTTTAATAAAAATAGTGAGAGGGAGAGAGAGAGAGAGAGAGAGAGAGAGAGAGAGAGAGAGTAAGAGAGAGAGAGGGCGAGAGAGAATGATATAGAGGAAGAGGGAGGGAGAGGTAGAGAAACATTCAAAGAAATTAACAGCTAACTGTAAGTCAACAGATACGGAGTTGACGGTAAAGGGAATTGAGCTCACTCATTCAAAGATAAAACACTTCATCAAACGAAGCGCAATTTTATCAACGAAAAGAAATATGCACATGAAAGTTTCAAGAACAGGACAGAAGTTTTTAGTTCTCAGCTTGCACCGATTACATTCACATCTTTTCTCTGTTATCCTTCTTTTATAAATGCGCCCATTTCTTCGTATAATCTTTGTTTTGTTCCACTTATCAGTACCGTTGTCACTTTATTATACACATTAAAAAAAATGTTCTCCTCACTATTAGCTTCACTGGAGCTTTGCATTTTGATACATTTCTTTGTCTTGACCCAACTAAACACATTTTAGTCGTTACTTTAACAATTGTTATTGGTTGTTGTACGCAAAGGTAGGATTAGGAAGTGAGTTATTTATCTTCGGGAAATAGATAATCGAAGGTGTTGAAGTCGGCCTGGTGAAATATGTGTTTGTTTACCTACTGTATCGTAGTCAACCTGGATAACACATTTATTATTTTAGCGACTATATTAACTATAATTATATAAATTAAACATAATATATATATAAATTACTAAATACAGTTACTACAAGCTTACATCATACAGTAAATACAGTTACTACAATCTTACATCATATAGTAAATATAGTTGTTACAATTTTACAAAATACAGTAAATATAGTTGCTACAATTTTACAAAATACAGTAAATATAGTTGCTACAATTTTACAAAATACAGTAAATATAGTTGCTACAATTTTACAAAATACAGTAAATATAGTTGCTACAATTTTGCAAAATATAGTAAATATAGTTGCTACAATTTTACAAAATACAGTAAATATAGTTGCTACAATTTTACAAAATACAGTAAATATAGTTGCTACAATTTTGCAAAATATAGTAAATATAGTTGCTACAATTTTACAAAATACAGTAAATATAGTCACTATATTCTTACATCATACAGTAAATATAGTAACTACAATCTTACATCATACAGTAAATATAGTCACTACAATCTTACATCATACAGTAAATATAGTCACTACAATCTTACATCATACAGTAAATATAGTCACTACAATCTTACATCATACAGTAAATATAGTCACTACAATCTTACATCAAACAGTAAATATAGTCACTACAATCTTACATCATACAGTAAATATAGTCACTACAATCTTACATCATACAGTAAATATAGTCACTACAATCTTACATCATACAGTAAATATAGTCACTACAATCTTACATCATACAGTAAATATAGTCACTACAATCTTACATCATACAGTAAATATAGTCACTACAATCTTACATCATACAGTAAATATAGTCACTACAATCTTACATCATACAGTAAATACCGGCATGCTTGGAGCCCGCAGCGGTAAGCTGTGCCTCTGAATTATCAATATAAGTCTATGAGTTGTTTCAATAGTTTTATGTTCACACATCGATTGGATCGTTGGTACGGTTTCGTGAGGTTAGGGTTGTCTTAGTCATTGACATCGATGGATGGACAAGTTAGCCTATGAAAACCTGCACTATGACAACCTGCACTATGACAACCTGCACTATGATAACCTGCACTATGACAACCTGCACTATGACAACCTGCACTACGACAACCTGCACTATGACAACCTGCACTATGACAACCTGCACTATGGAAACCTGCACTATGGAAACCTGCACAATGACAACCTGCACTATGACAACCTGCACTATGACAACCTGCACTATGACAACCTGCACAATGATAACCTGCACTATGACAACCTGCACTATGACAACCTGCACAATGACAACCGGCACTATGACAACCTGCACTATGCCAACCTGCACAATGACAACCTGCACTATGACAACCTGCACTATGACAACCTGCACTATGACAACCTGCACAATGACAACCTGCACTATGACAACCTGCACTATGGAAACCTGCACTATGACAACCTGCACTATGACAACCTGCACTATGACAACCTGCACTATGACAACCTGCACTATGACAACCTGCACTATGGAAACCTGCACTATGACAACCTGCACTATGACAACCTGCACTATGACAACCTGCACTATGACAACCTGCACTATGGCAAGCTGCACTATGACAACCTGCACTACGACAACCTGCACTATGACAGCATGTACTATGGCAACCTGCACTATGACAACCTGCACTATGACAACCTGCACTATCAAAGCCTGAGCTGAGCGGAATGACGCTCCATGGTAGCCAACCTTCGATGCGGAGACGTCACCCGACGATGATGATGATGATGATGATGATGATGAGTCATCGACGATCACACATTTAGAAATATGGGTGAGCTTCTATATTGAGGGAGACACAGCTGTAATGTATGTCAGGGTGCATGATAATGTTCAGGATTAGAAATAGACAGAGAGTAAAGAAAGAGAGATAAAAGGACGAAACAAGATATATAGAGAGCAGAATAGTGAGTTTTTAACAAAAGAAAGTGAAAGAGGCAGATGGAGACATAATAAAGGAAGAAAAGAATAGTGTCAGAAAATAAAGAATAGAAAAGCAGGTTGTTGGAGGAGGGGGGGAGGAGTCGACCGTATACAAAACGTTAGAAATGAGAGTGAGAGAAAAGTTTAAGAGAGATATACACAGCGTGGTGGGATTGAGAGGCTAGGATAATTATGGGGAATTTCGCAAATAAAATAGAATGCGAGAGACACCGAGAGAGAGAGAGCACATGATAGAGAGACATACAAGATGTGAAGATCAATACATGAGCAGTAATTAATGAGATTATAATCTGTAAGAGAGAGAGAGAGAGAGAGAGAGAGAGAGAGAGAGAGAGAGAGAGAGACAGTGATGACGATGGTGAGAAAAAGAATGTAATTGTAAGAGCAAAAAGAGGGCGACATGTTAGAATATATGTTGCAACAGTACAAATTATATATATATGGTTCGGAAGGAATGGTCCATATTGTGCTCTCTTAAACTTTCACAACTCGGGGACTGGTTAATCTCGAGGCAAGTTGCCGGTCTCGAGACAGAGATGCATTAGTTGGAATGTTATTTATGATTTCTCTCTGCAACAACCACCCCTGGTCTCGGCAGCGAGGCCCGGTAACGTCAATTACTCATTGATGGAAACAAATGAGTATCTCCGAAGACGGAGTTATCAGCCTGTGGGGCGAGGGACTCCTGTGCACTCGACTGCCAGAGAAAAAAAGGATTAACACGCAAAATTCAGTTTCTTGTCTCTAATGACTTCGTCAGAGGTGAAAACTGGCGAACGCAAAAAGAAAACAAAAACTTAAAAAATTGTTGGGGTTTCGAGATAGATAATTTATAAGACTAAAGAATTGTCGCCAGTTGACTTTCACATGTCGTTATGTTTCATATGTCGTTGACTTTCTCATGTCGTTGACTTTCTCAAGTCGTTGACTTTCTCATGTCGTTGACTTTCTCATGTCGTTGACTTTTACATGTCGTTGACTTTCTCATGTCGTTGACTTTTTCATGTCGTTGTGTTTCTCATGTCGTTGACTTTCTCATGTCGTTGACTTTCTCATGTCGTTATGCTTCTCATGTCGTTGACAACAATAATGAAAATATAAGATAACCGAAGCTTGAGATGTCTGGTATATTTCTCTTTTCACTTTCAATCGAATGTTTTTGATTAAATTACGGTAGAGATTTGTGAGAGAAAAGCACTGTCTATGTGTGTGTCTGTGTGTGTGTGTATGTGTGTATATGTGTGTTTGTGTACACTTATTGAAAGACGTGACATTTTAGGTCCTCATTTCCACTAGTAAAAATTCTCATATGAAAAAAAAAAACTTGTGAAAAACATGCTTACATACATCTTAGATTTGTATACATTTATAATGTAAATAGTGGGTCCTAATTAGATTAAATGTTATTTTAACAACCTAGGACTGTTGAACCATAATTAATATCGTAATATTTAATTTCTAAAATATTTAAGTGATTTTCCTTACAAAATACTTTTATTCGCTCCGTTCTATAATACTGTGATCACTCCCATCTGTTCACAATGATCAGTTATTATCACATCTTTGATTAATAATCGACAGGAATAAACCGTAGAGAACTCGCTTGGATTGAGAGAAATAAATGTAAATGTGAGTATAGAAATACATATTCTAGAAGGCTTGTGACAAGAACGCATAGTGTTCCCTAACTAAATCTGGCGTTAATAAAATCTATTTAGTGTTTCTCTCAAGGCTTGATGCGTTCAGTTCAGGCGGAGACGTGGGGACATTAAATTTGACTCCGTCCGTGCCTAGCCGGGGCGATGTCAGGCGTGAGACATCTGTCTTTTTGCATCAGAGATTTGAGATGTCGAGAAAATACTGCCAGAGCTTCCAGCATCTGAGCGTCTCAGTGTTGAGTCCCATTAGGGATGGGTAATTCACTTCATTAAGTAAACTTCACCTTATTTTCAATGTAAATACGACCGAGTTACTTCTCAGATATAGATGCGATATATAGGGATTACTGTAGCGTGTAGAGTCATGTTTTATAATCGGAAGTGTCTGGTTTGAAATACATATGACGTAGACGGGTTAAAAACGTTTATATTTGAGACCAATGATAAAAGAAACTCGTAGCCTGCATGATACTCCCCGGGTGAATTTAACTCTTTCAGTACGGAAGGCTTTTATCAATCCAGCGGCAGAGATTTCCGAGACAAAATTTGTTGTGGTTTTAAATATCAGCCTACATGTTTATATTTATCAAACACTTGATATAGAATATCTGCATATTTAGATAATTAAACAATACATTATATTTCACCAATACCAAGATGATACAGTGCCTAGAAAAAAATATGGTTTGATGACAGTTTACACTAATCAAGTTGAGAGTGACGCGCTGTGCGGCTAAACGTACATGACCGACATTGGCATGGCGCATGGGAGTCGAAACGTTCGGAAAGAGTTAAGCAGAACAATATTCTTAACATGCAATAATGTATACATCATTTGTGAAATTACTCTAGGTTCTTTGCGGATGCTAATGATGCATTGCAGTGTAATGACATTTCTTGAACGAGTGCTGCTCTGCGATGGACGTTTTTTTTTTAGTTTGATTATAAGAGGGACAGACATAAACATGCGGTGTTGCTTTAACGCTTACTAAAGCGATGAGTGTTAAAACATAGAAACTGATGTGTAAACAATATGGATGTACGCACACAAGTCAGCCTATAACAATCTGCACCATGACAGCAGCAGACAAATGCGAAATGACGATCCAAGGCATCAAATCTTCGATGCGGAGACGGCACTCAACGATGATGATGATACATAATTCCGGTCAATATGACGGATAGGTGACAGGAACCATTGAGGTTCAGTCTTAAAAGTGTTCCTGTGGTGCAGTTTCCTCATATTCCGAGTCCAGCTTGTTGCCAGAGCTATTGAGTTTAGTGATCCGTGCAAACCGTTAACTGTGTTTTTCATCCAGATCGTGTTTAGATATTCCGATTGCTTACATCATTCATCATAAGCATATACATGTGTATGTTGATATGTATAAGTATGTGCATGTCTGTTTGTACGTGTATATATGTATACATGCATCTGTGAGTGTGTGTATACATATATTTATGTGCCCTTAGATACTTTCAGACATTGTCAGTGTCTTTTCGGTCGAGGTAACCCAGACAGGGTTCCCCCCACTCGTGTATTTTTAGAACCCCTCACCTGACCAGAGGATATAATTACAGCTACACCCGGGTGACCATTCATTTTCCATTCTGACCACGGTCCACGACACAGGGTAGTCATTTTTCTTTTCTTTAACCAATTTCGACTATTTTGTTTTGGCTATTTCGTTACTAGTTGCCTATGTAGGATTAGTTTTATTTACTTAATATCTGTGTGTGCGTGTTGTTTGTTTGTTCCTGCTGAAGGTCTATTGAGCCGAAGCGTCGTTCAAATCTGTGTCGTCTACCAATCACGTAAAGCTTTTAACATACCATTTTTTTTTCAATTTTCCCCCTTTTATTTCGCTGGATTGATGCTGGTCGTGTTTTCGTACAAGAACAATAACTAACTCAATTATTATTACGAGTGGAAACTAACTAGGCCAGAGAGAAACAAGCAAATAGGAAAATATGTATTTTTATATCTCGAGAAAAAAAAATCCACAAACACACATCAGAAAATACAGAAGAGAGAAACAGTCCAAACTAACACTGTACTCCACGGCACCGTGCAATGCACGACAGACCTGCATTCAAGCACAATGCCTGCTAAAGCAACGTAAAAATATTACTATCGCTTGTGATGTCTTTCATGTATGTCCTGTGACTACAGCACAGGGTTACGACAAAACATATCTAGTTACCATTATACATTCCTGCTTCCTATAAATCAAGCATAGCCACACACACAACTAGGCTGAAATAAGTTGTTGACACACATTGAGGGACGCGACAACATCTGAAGCAGTTCCCTAAGTTGAAGACAAGAATAACAAATAAATGAACATTGACTGCGAGTGGAATCTTCTAGTCGAACTCTGCCAGTTATATACCCTTGCTGGACCCAGTCTATCAGAGAACAAGTGGACGGAGAAAAGAGGCATGGGTGGGTAGAACGGTGGATTAAAAAAATGAATAAAAACGAGTTCCCATGGTATTGGTTTGAATTGCAGGCTAGAGACAGACAACAATTGAGATCTCTACTGAGTTATTTATGTGTGTCATAGTGTGTAATGAGGACTGTACGTAGTTAGTGTAGAAGTACCACTGTCTACCGTGAAAATCGAACGTGATGAATAACAGACCCATCTGTGTTAATGGCACTCTCAGAGGAGTTGTTACAGAGCAAGACCTGCGCTTCTGCCTCAACGACCGTAAGATTGTGTTGTCTTCGCTCTCTATCCAGCTGATGACAACGGCAAAGGATCCACGCTGACGGCGCTCCCATTCTTCTCATGGTTCCATGTCCTCCAATCAACATGCATGCACAGTCTGAACCATCAATGATTTTCCTTTTCTTTAAACTGACTATCTTTTGTTCTACAGAAAACTCTGACAACTCAAATCGTGTGTGATACTAGTGCTAATGCATGGAAGCAAGAGTTAACATACAATCAAGCTGTTGGCTGAGATTCATTAGTTTTGAAAATAAAAGCTTCCGATGATACATAAATGAAAGACAACTTGAAGAGACTTGACACCAAATGAAACTAAAAGAGAAGAAATTGAACAAGAACACGTACCAAGCCATGTACTGGGAAGACGCTGGAAGTACATCGGTCATGTTCTCAGAATGGATGAAACAAGGTCACCGCGATAATGCGAACACCGGTTATTATTATTGGTTATTGGTTATGGAAGGCCTCGGTCTCACAGCAAACGAATTAAAATCCATAATTGCTCAACCGCCCGTGCCAGTGGAATCATCCGAATTACCAGCTCATCTCCCAAACAAAGAAAGGTAACTGTAGACCCATCGCAGCAGTCTCAGCACACGCCAAAAGACATAAGGCGAAACCGCGCAGAAAGTGAACACAGCCAACTGTTCCCCGCCATACGATATCATCATTCATCGCAAACAAGCGGGATATCGAAGCAAATCAAAACGGATGAGACACACAGCTCACGGTGTGCACAGAGCACTAAACTCAGTAGCTCCTGCAACAAGCCGGACTTGGAATATGAGGAAATTGCAAGAAGGAACACTTTTCAGACATAGCCCTCAATGGTTCCCGCCGCCTATCCACCATTTACCATGGCAGTTTACGTCCTCCCGAAAACGATGATCGTCGTAGCACCTGATGATGTTAGGCCATCATTGTTGACTCCAATTCCAAACATATAGACACACAGTGGTGGTAAGTTATCATTTCCAATCCAACAGAAGCCACATGACCAGTAGTTAGTAAAAACACAATTGATGATGTTCTCCGCTCCCTTCTTGTAGCTGCCGCCACACAATTCTGATGTCTCATTATCTTGGACATCATTCAAGAACAATGTCAGATGAACATTCCATAGATATGGCTTTGCTGATGAAGTGCTTGGTGCAACAGTTGTATCAATCATACTGGAGGCTCCTGGTCTGTGGTCATTAATATCACAGAAGGCACATGATGTTGTTATATTCAGAATTTCTTTCTGTGGTGTAAATATGTGGCACACACATGGAGAGTGGTTTGTGGTCACAGTAATCCCATTAAAGGCAATTCTAGGGTAGCATGGCATAGCTGTTTCAGAACAGCACAATCCTGTGATGTTTTCACGGCGAACACCGGGTGCAAAATAAACCAAGGAAGATAACAAAAGCTCATTGCAGAATAATTGATAAAGACAGATAAACAATGGTCTTTATAACAAAACAAAACCTGGCAGCGATGAGAGTAATGATTTCTGCCTTGTTATTATCTTAGGTCAGAGAGAAACTAAATAATTCATGAAAGTTGCAATACTTTATTTGTGTATGGCGAATTATGAACGCATTTATGAGAACCTAATATAATGAGAAAAGAAAATGAATGTCACAAAATTAAACAGAATGCTTGTGGAAATGTTCGCACGACAAATAACTCGAGAATAATCACAATGAGTCTGAAGCATGGAACAATCCCTGTACCAGAAATATTGATCTTAAAGTGAAATTTCAGAAGAGACCAGCCAGCAGGAAGAGCTTGTCGGCTGTAGCTAAGACCAGAGTTCACCGATAAACAAAGGCAAAGAGAAAGGCAGGAAAACACTAACACAGAATACTGCAGGCACTCGGTCGTTAGGCCGCCGGAGAATTGCTAGAAGTTTCCGCTAATTGTATCGACACGCTGGAAGATTGCGACCTGTTCATCCTGAGGTTTGCTCTCACGAATCTTATGTCTTGATTTATGTTCGTGAGCACTACTTTTGTTAAAACAGCTACAGATTTCTTGTCAACAAACTCGTCGTATTCTAATGTTGACCCTATTTATAGTTTCATTATTACATGTGTCTTCTGTCTCCTCAACAGCTACAAATGGCTATTAGAGTTGTGTTATTGAACAACTATTGTCACAATTCCGATTACTCATTTTAAACAATCGATTTCTCTGCACTCAAGGTCGGCCGATAGGTTTTGATTCAGTAGTAAACAAAATAACTCAATGCGTCCATAATGATAGTTTCTGTAGCTCGCTGGATGTAGACACGAGCCTGATCCGTTAATTTTATTCAAAATGTCATATTGATATTCTCCACAGTTAGACCTATACATGATTAGATTTCTACAAATCACTGCAACCCATGATATTGATATCAAATTATAGGATAATTTATCATGGGTTTATGACTGATCCAAATTATAGGATAATTTGTCATGGGTTTATGACTGATCCAAGTTATAGGATACTTTGTCATGGGTTTATGACTGATCCAAATTAAAATATGTTTATCATTTTTTTTTTAATGCAACAGCTGTTGATATTTTTTAATTAGATCAGCAAGTCGGCTGGGAAGTATGAGGGAGATGTCATGATCTAAACCATGGCGAGCCTTGATAAAAACAGCTGTAACAATAATTAGTATTTTGTGGATGGACATGTCTAGCAAGCACCAAGACCTGAACATGTGCACTTGAGGCAGTCACATGACTGCGACTAACTGTAGAGTTGTACCAATAGGTTACTTGTTTGACATATCAGTAACATTACAAGTAGATGTGTTTGAAATATCAGTAAAATTATAAATAGATGTGTTTGACATCAGTAGCATTACAAGTAGTTGTGTTTCACATCAGAAACATTACAAGTAGTTGTGTTTGACATCAGTAACATAACAAGTAGGCGATACTAAAAAAAAGAAGAAAAAAGTGTGGTATGGTGACAGCTTTACGTGGTAATGGACGAAACAAAAGTCGACGTTTCGGCCAAATAGGCCTTTAGTATCGCCATTATCATCAGCTTTACAGCAGCTTCGCATCTCTACGCATCTCGGTGCATCTTGATGCCTTTACCTCTACATAACAAGTAGTTGTGTTTGACATATCAGTAACATTACAAGTAGTTGTTTGACATATCAGTAACATTACAAGTAGTTGTTTGACATATCAGTAACATTACAAGTAGTTGTTTGACATATCAGTAACATTACAAGTAGTTGTTTGACATATCAGTAACATTACAAGTAGTTGTTTGACATATCAGTAACATTACAAGTAGTTGTTTGACATATCAGTAACATTACAAGTAGTTGTTTGACATATCAGTAACATTACAAGTAGTTGTTTTTGACATATCAGTAACATTACAAGCAGTTGTGTTTGACATATCAGTAACATTACAAGCAGTTGTGTTTGACATATCAGTAACATTACAAGTAGTTGTGTTTGACATATCAGTAACATTACAAGCAGTTGTGTTTGACATATCAGTAACATTACAAGTAGTTGTTTTTGACATATCAGCAACATTACAAGTAGAAGTGTTTGACACGTCAGCAACATTACAAGTAGTTGTGTTTGACATATTAGTACCATTACAAGTTGGTGTGTTTGACATATCAGTAACATTACAAGTAGACGTGTTTGACATATCAGTAACATTACAAGTAGACGTGTTTGACATATCATTAACATTACAAGTAGATATGTTTAACATAATAGTAACATTACAAGTAGATATGTTTAACATAATAGTAACATTACAAGTAGATATGTTTAACATAATAGTAACATTACAAGTAGATATGTTTAACATAATAGTAACATTACAAGTAGATATGTTTAACATAATAGTAACATTACAAGTAGATATGTTTAACATAATAGTAACATTACAAGTAAATGTGTTGGAACTATTCAGTCAATTATTCCTCAATTGAACTGATATATCGTCTTTTCCTGGAACGAGGTGGAAATGTGACTGACACAGCCTATTATGTACGTTCCCTGTCTGTGCTCGGTGTCCTATGTTGATGTGGCGAGACAGGTCGGATGTGAAGCCCGTGAATTGACAATGAGATGAGGGTGCCGTGGTACAACCACCGGCTCACTGGAGATAACCGCATCGATGCACAACTCTTTATTTTATTTGTAGGCTTGAGCGCGATGTCACAAATAGTTTCAGTTAAAGAGTCGGAGCGCAGAAACTGTGTTTCTATTTGCTTTTATAGCTCGTTTCAAAACATATGCCCAACTTTAAAACGCTATTACTGTCTAACCGTTTGTTAAATACTTTTGAAATTTTCCAAATGTTATTAGAATGCAAAAGACCCTTTAAATGTATATTTAACAAATATCTTGCAGCTGCAGTTTTCTTAAAGCGGCGATATTTCTTTGATGTTTGTCAAAATTGTAAATTGTGAAGCCCTAAAGAATAGAAATTACCGTAGTTGCTGGTCTACGATTAATTTTCACTAGATAAAGGCGTGGCCGTAATGGGGAAATAACTGGATAAAACAAAACACCAGGAGAATTATTGTCTGCTCAGTTCGAGGACGGACGATAATAATATCAAGGTATACCTGTATGTCCAATTTTCATAGTTGTGTGGTCCTGAAAAGGACCGTTTGTTGAAATAATTTAAGGTAATATAGGGGCCAACATTGTGGGGGCTATATACTTTCATTCTGAATCAGACGAGTCTAAAAGATTAATAACTGTTTGGGGTTGAACATTCCACAAACCATCATTTTTCCAATATTCCTCTTCCTGTTTTAAGACGTGGTCTTCACATTTAGCCAAATAATCTTTGTCTATATTTAATAAAGCGAGATTAGCAAGAGTCTTTACATCGCATATTTTGAATGTTGTATTTTCATCTGCCACTTGTCCTTTTAATTTTGCCCAGATTAGTTCTATTGGATTTAAATGAGCATGGTAAGGTGGCATCCTCAAACTTATATGACCGTGCTCTTGGATAATCTTATCTATTTGAAAAATCTTTGTCCTTTGTTTTTGCTTTACTAGAGATGGTAATTCAGGTTTTAAGTACATGTTATTAAATTGTATGTGCTCCTTTGTGAGCCATATCTTAATAGCATCTTTTGTACTGGATGACGTCGGGACTTTATCTTCAAGTGCAACAATGTTGTGGTACGCTGCATTGTCCATTATTAGGCAAGATGGTCGATCTAGTGCTGGGAGAACAGAATTTTCAATGCAATGTCTAAATATGTGACCATTCATCTCAGAGTGATAATCCCGATTGTCTATGGATTTTGAAAGAAAAATGAGCTCTGCATTCTGTATTAGTCCATGTTGTCGACTACCTGCATGAGCAATTATCAAGCGCTGTCCTTTGCTGCTAGGTATTAATCTCTTAATCTTTCCATCTGATGACTGCCATTCCCTTTGGTTAGTGTGGTGAGCATTGATCCATGTTTCATCCAAGTACACAATATCATAACCTTGCTTGCGCACCTATTTTACTTCACGTAAGTACTTGCTTCTCATGACTACTATATGTGGCTTCTCAAAGATGATGTTTCGTCCATTGGAATACTTTCTGAATGAAAATCCTGCAGCTCTCACATTCCTCCATAATGTAGACTTTGATATTTCAATACTGTTGTTCTTTTTCAGCGATACTTTTAATTTTCTTATTGTAACAGTTTCATCCATACCCAACATTTTGCGAATTTCACTTCTAATAAGTTCACTGTCGAAATTATCCAACATTTTTGCTCTTCCTTGTGATTTTGTATATTTGGAACATTGACGGTCACGTGCTTGAATCCAGCGATTAAATGACCGTTTAGATAAATCCAAAATGTGTCTTGTCCTATTCTCAGGGTTTTCTAAAGAATGAAATAATCTTCCTCGTTTAGCCTCTTTGCAAAAATAGTCATACATTTTTATTGCGATGTTTTGTAAACTGCAGAATTTCATTTTAAGACTCATGATAAATGTTATTGTTCCACGTTACGCCGCTGAATTAACGGAAATGGAACACACAATGTCTCGTGTTTACTACAAGTGTCTAATTGTGTCAGACAACTCACGCAGAAGGCGTGCAAAATCGTAAATTTGAGCGTGTATGGATTTGTAATCGCTTTTTTTAACTTAAATGCTGTAAACACTAAGTTTTGACTACATCGTTATAAATTTATATAAATCAAATAAGCAATAATAATAACCAAATGTTTGTTTTTAATGAAATTAATTCCCTGTTGGGTTCTAATCATTATAACTATACATGCAAATTTTGAAAAAATTACAAAAAGCGGTTTAAAAGATATTGATTTTTAAAGTTGGGCACGACTTATGAAACAAGCTATAGTTTCTTTGTTCTTGTGTGTTGGTGTGTTTGACATATCATTGTGTTATTGAGTTAATTGCGGGTCATCAGCATTGCACTCCAAACATGACCATAGGTGCTCAGATCCCCTTCTCAGCAAGTCCCGCAGTGTCCAGGGACTGACGACTCCAGTTCTATGTTGGTTGATAAGTCTTCTTACACGGCCACTAAGTTTCTCATTTCTTGCTGTGCCCATCTTAACTCCCATTTCCATCATCCGAAGAAGTGACGTGGATCTGTGTTTGTCGAAGTCTTGTGCTCTTCCCACATCTCGGAGGGCATTGATGATGTCCGCCCGATTCATTGGTTGCCCGTCCTCAACGACAGCGCAGCTAGCCAACCTGTCCGCTCTCTCATTTCCCCGTACTCCCGCATGTCCAGGGACATAGACAGAAGTGATCTTACGTATTTTGGATTTCTGCAACGACTCTACCCATTGCATGCGTACAGAGCCTGTCTCCACTTTTTTTTTTATCATGCTCATCGAATCACTCAGTATACATGCGTGGGTGTAGTCTTGTTACTCTAACCATTTGAATGCCTTGGTCACTGCCATCACTTCCATTGTCATGCTACTCGTGGTCATGACATATGCACCACTGCCTTCCTTGGCTATTCCGCCTGCCGAGCGTGCTGTAAATGCCCACGCACTTCTTTGGTGTCGTCTTACAGATCCGTCTGTATAGATGACTGCATCTTTCTCATCGGTGTTATCGCAGATGAGACCTTTGACCTCAGCATTAACCACGACCGGGTTCTGTTCCCTACTTTTCCTGTTGAGTGTGACAATGCACGAGAAAGTTCCCTTGAATGACGTAGGCACCGGTATCCACTCCTCACCAACGCTGATATTGGTAAGCCCACAGACCTGTTTGATGACATCTTCTGCTCGGCCCACCCATGATTTGTTTTTTTTTAGCCTGGCACCTTTCCCTGTGTTGAGCACGTGGTGCAATGGATGCTCTGTATCTGTACTAATCGTCAGGTATGCTCGTGCTCTCTAAATCTTGATTCTGTCATCCATGGTTGGAAAGTCAAAAAGATATCTCATTGCTACACAGGGAGTGTCCCGTGTACATCCCAAGATAATGCGCATGGCTTCATTTTGTATTTTCTCCAGCTTATCAATTTGAGTCGTACTGATAGTAAGAATTGCAAGGGCATACTCGATTGGTGCGAGGACTAATCCCTGGAACAGAAGAGTAAGTAGCCTCTGCTCGATGTTGGAAGCTGCCATGACCTTCAAGGCGGCTAATCCTTTGCGGGATTTTGCTATCACATGGTTGACGTGGTCCCGAAAACACAGGCTGTGATCAAACCTAACTCCGAGGTATGTCATCAACTTGTCCCTGGTCACCTCATCAGCTCCCATTCGTACTACCGGTGTGGTCGTATTAATGATATGATTGTTAAGGGAGAACCATGAAACTGATGCTTTATTAGGATTAACCAAGGCACCTGAAACCCCACACCAGGAATAAATGCGATCGAGTTCGTCTAGCATTGTGGGTTCCCCGTCTGTCACGTCCCTGTCGATATACCAGAATATCATCAGCAAAAGTCATAGTTCTTCCCCTCCCATCCAGTTGTTGTTCCATGATCGTTATTGTGTACATGTTAAATAGAACTGGTGACAATGGTGAGCCTTGTGGCAGCCCTGGACAAATTGATGTTGGCTCGGAAGACCAACTTCCACATATGAGTATCACCTTCCTCTGAAACAGTGCCGCAGCGATCCATCTAATGAGGAAGCGGTGCACCGCCAATTTGAGGAGCCTATGCATGAGGTATTCAAATGGTACCCTGTTGTTTGCATCCTCCAGATCTATAGCAGCAGCACATGTCTCCTCTCGTCTGTGGAATCCTTCGAAGACGTCATAGGCGAAGACTGCCGCATTGAGCCATGTCTCTTTGTTATATCTATAACCTCCAAGTGTGGGTGGGAATACGCGTTTCTGTTCAAGGTGACAGGTGAGGACACAGGCAACTATTTTCTCCAGCAGCTTGCCCGCAGTGTTCTGCATTGTGATGATTCTGTAGGTACTGATCTGAGAATTGTCCTTGTTTGGCTTCGGTAGCGGTAGTAAGTAGCTGTGTAGCTATTCCTCCTTAATCTGGCCACTCCGAATACTGGCATTAAACTCATTGGTCAGTTTTGTCAAGTCGTCGTCAGCTAAATCACCTATGTCATCGTACCGAACACCATCTGGACCGGAGCAGTGTTGTGTGACCTTTTAAGTGTTGTCCGAATGATAACGGTTGTGATTGTGAGATCTTCTTCCAGCCCTACATCCTTACACAATTTTGTCAGCGATCCCCGTATCCTCATTCTTACAGCCTCATTTCTTTGGTCCGTCTGCTCAATGTAGCGGGCAAACAGGGCCTTCCCTTTGCTCTCATCAGATTTGTGCCATATCTGGCCTGTGCTCTGAAAGTCTGGTATACCTCTGTGTCGTGGTGTTCCATTCATGCACTGATGAAGGCGCCAGAATGTGGCGAGCGATTTTTCTGAGCACACTTTTTTACAGAAGTCATCCCATTTGGCATCCTTAGCCTGCTTAGCGCATAGTTTAAAGTGCTTCATTTTTTGGTCGACCTCTTGCTTTCAGACGCTTCAAGAGCTCAGGTTGTGTTCTTCCATTCTTTCTGGCTTTCTGTCATATCTTGGCCGTTTGTCTCTTGTACCGCCAAGCTTCCTCGACTTCTACGTTCCACCAGGGTAACTGCGTCCATCTCTCCTACGAGGGGCGCTCTGTTTCCTATGTCTGACTTTGCTAATGACGTTCTGGTCTGTTTTCTCGTACTGGAATGTGTGGAGCTTTCTAATCTGGCTTCTATTTCTGCTTTTCTCAATTAGGAGGACACATGGAAAGAGATTACTTCCGCGAACCCCAGTGCACTCCACCTGCAAATCGGTGCGAAGGCGGAAGACACCAGTGCCAGGTCTATGATACTATCAGAGTCCCCTGTTCGAGTGGCCATTCTTGTTGCCCTTCCATCATTCAAGCACACTAAATCGGCCGATACCAGTGCGTTCTCTAGGTCTTCTCCCTGCTTGTTGTTTATGACGTTACCCCACTGGTTGCCTCTAGCATTAAAACCTCCGCAGAAAATGACGTTCTCTTCATCGAACTCGAAGAGATTCTGCCATTGTTGTGTGTTCACCTTCCCATTACAGGCATACACATTAACAATCACGAAATGAACTAGGGTCTGCACCCTAACCGCATGTACCTGCAATTCTGCATTGTCCCACGCAGACATGTCAACCTCAGCTGCTACCATATTGTTGCGCAAAAGGATGACATATCAGTAACATTACAAGTAGTTGTGTTTGAGACATCGGTAACATTACAAGTTGGTGTGTTCGACATATTAGCAACATTACAAGTAGAAGTGTTTGACATATCAGTAACATTACAAGTTGGTGTGTTTGACATATCAGTAACATTACAAGTAGAAGTGTTTGACATATCAGTAACATTACAGGTTGGCGTGTTTGACATATCAGTAACATTACAAGTAGACATGTTTAACATAATAGTAACATTACAAGTAGATATGTTTAACATAATAGTAACATTACAAGTAGATATGTTTACCATAATAGTAACATTACAAGTAAATGTGTTGGAACTATTCAGTCAATTATTCCTCAATTGAACTGATGTATCGTCTTTTCCTGGAACGAGGTGGAAATTTGACTGACACAGCCTATTATGTACGTTCCCTGTCTGTGCTCGGTGTCCTATGTTGATGTGGCGAGACAGGTCGGATGTGAAGCCCGTGAATTGACAATGAGATGAGGGTGCCGTGGTACAACCACCGGCTCACTGGAGATAACCGCATCGATGCACAACTCTTTATTTTATTTGTAGGCTTGAGCGCGATGTCACAAATAGTTTCAGTTAAAGAGTCGGAGCGCAGAAACTGTGTTTCTATTTGCTTTTAGTTTCTTTGTTCTTTGTTTCAAAGCAGAATACTAAAATCATATTAGAATAAGTTGGTTCATGGGTAATTTAAAGGAGAAATTAAAAACATATTAGAATGTGTTATCATTGAAGAAAACTGGATTCTAAACAATGTCTTACACAAGAAAATGAACTATCTCGGCCACATTGAAAGATTATTGAAAAATAACATCATCATTATATCATGTGATGTACCGTTTGGCGTAGGCGATCATGTCCTTCCACAATCGTATATCCACCGTGCATCGTATCAGTTCTCTTGTTGACTGTTTTCCATGCCATGACACCAAGTTATCCAGTATTTTCTCTCTTTCTCGTCCGCGATATCTCTGTCCCTGCATTTTTGCACTTATAACCAAGTATTCCATCTTTCCTCTTTTATGATGTGCCCGAAAAATGTTGATTGTTTCTTTCGGATTTTTTTTTAGGAGCTCCCTTTTTGTGTTGGCCTCTTTGAGGATTTTCTCGTTGGTCTTATTAGCTATCCAGGGAACTTTCAACATTTTTTCTGAGAAATCCCATCTCTGTGGCCTTAAATCGTGTTTCCATTTGTTTCCCTACTGTCCGTGATTCGCTTCCATAGGTCAGAATTAGCTCCATCCATGAACTCTCTCATTTCCATTGACATAGAAAATTCGCATAAGATGTTTTCCATTTTGTGAAATGCTATTTTGACCTTAGCTATTCTGCTTTTTATTTCTGTGGTGCATCTCCCACCTGATGATAATATTGTGCCCAAGTATTTGACGCTAAGAACTTGTTTCAGATTTGTCCTGTTTATTTTTATGCTGCATGCTGGTGATGATTGTTGCTTCGATATAACCATTACTTCTGTTTTCTTACTAATCAGACTGAGACTTTTCTTGTTGCTTTCTTTTACTATTATGTCTATCATTTCTTGTAGTTCATTCTCTGTCTCTGCCTTTAAGACTGTGTCATTCACATATCGCAAATTATTTATGTTGTGACCATTGACTTCAATTCCATTTGAGTTCCACTTGAATTCCATTTGTCTCCACTGACAATGAATACATTCTTGTCTCCACTGACAATGAATACATTCTTGTCTCCACTGACAATGAATACATTCTTGTCTCCCTTGACAGTGGCTCTATTCTTGTCTCCCTTAACAATGAATCTATTCTTGTCTCCCCTGACAGTGGCTCTATTCTTGTCTCCACTGACAGTGGCTCTATTCTTGTCTCCCCTAACAATGAATCTATTCTTGTCTCCGGTGACAGTGGCTCAATTCTTGTCTACCCTGACAGTGGCTATATTTTTGTCTCCCCTAACAATGAATCTATTCTTGTCTCCCCTGACAGTGAATCTATTCTTGTCTCCCTTGACTGTTAATTTATTCCTGTCTTCACGGACAGTGAATCTGTTCTAGTCTTCTCTGACAGTGAATCTTTTCTAGTCTTCTCTGATAGTGAATCTGTTCTAGTCTTCTCTGACAGTGAATCTGTTCTAGTCTTCTCTGACAGTGAATCTGTTCTAGTCTTCTCTGACAGTGAATCTATTCGTGTCTTCACTGACAGTGAATCTATTCGTGTCTTCACGGACAGTGAATCTGTTCTAGTCTTCTCTGACAGTGAATCTATTCGTGTCTCCAACTGACAGTGAATCAGGGCCCACACGGACGAGCGTTTAGATAAGTTGTGTAGATTTTCTTTTTCTAAAGTGATTATTAGCAATATACAGTTGCAGTCTTTGATATTTGAGTTTGTTGAGCTTTTCCTGACATCCTTCCATATTTTATTTTAATCACAACATTAGACAATAAATAATTGTTCTTTATCACAACATTAGACAATAAACAATTGTTCTTTATCACAACATTCCCAATAAACAATTGTTCTTTATCACAACATTCAACAATAAACAATTGTTCTTTATCACAACATTGAACAATAAACAATTGTTCTTTATCACAACATTAGACAATAAACAATTGTTCTTTATCACAACATTAGACAATAAACAATTGTTCTTTATCACAACATTAGACAATAAACAATTGTTCTTTATCACAACATTCAACAATAAACAATTGTTCTTTATCACAACATTCAACAATAAACAATTGTTCTTTATCACAACATTCCCAATAAACAATTGTTCTTTATCACAACATTCAACAATAAACAATTGTTCTTTATCACAACATTCCCAATAAACAATTGTTCTTTATCACAACATTCCCAATAAACAATTGTTCTTTATCACAACATTCACAATAAACAATTCTCAATTGTAATAATAACAACTACAATATGATCCGTCTGATACGACACTCACAATATGTGAGTGTCGGACTTCCGGTCAATATGGCGGATGGGTGGCAGGAACCATAGAGGCCCAATCTGAAAAGTGCTTCTAGTTTCATTTTACTCATTTTCCAAGTCCGACTTTCTGCTGGCGCTACCGAGTTTAGTGTTCTGTGCACGTGTAATCTGTGTTTTTCATTCGGATCGTGTTTCGATATTCCGATTGCTTACAATGAATAATGATATCGTATGACGAAGGACAGTCCAAAAGCATTCACTTTCGGTGCCGCTCGGCCTTTTGTCTTTTGATGTGTGCTGTAACTGCTAGGATGGGGATTGCAGCAGCCTTTCATTTTTGTGGTTCCTTCAATGAGATAATTATAATTCGGATGATTCCACTGGCACGGGCGATTGAGCAATTATGGATTTTAATTCGGTTTGCAGTGACACCGGGGCCTTCGACCTACCATAACAAGACCCACTCACTATATATTCTAGTCTTACAGAAATGTAATAACAACTTAATTTTTTTCTAAAAATAAATCGCAAATGGTGGATTAAAATATCAATCGGCAATCACTGCACGGTTATAATAATATCACAATTCTCGAACTATCGGGCGACGTTCCATCTTTTGATATGTAAAACTTCGTACACGAATCTAGAATTAATCAAGCACGCATATATTTCTAGTTCTGTAAGCTTTCTTTCAATAATTACAGTGCTTTTGGGCGATTGCCGCATATATTGATAACGTTACACAATGCAACGTTCACAATTTTAGTGCATTTAAAAGAATACTAGCACAAACCAAACATTGTCACTGAATTTCGACTGTTATTTCTCTCTAACAACGTGCTCAATAAATGCAGAGTCTTGCCTTGTTATATTTGCTCACACTTTGCCCCATACATCTCATTGAATACATGACTGTAACGAGTCATTCACATGGAGGAACTTAGCTCAAATACGTCTCCGTACACACACTGTCTAGACTAACTGTACTAAAAGACAGAGCACTCATGTCAGAAGTGGCTCCCATGTCACGTACTTTCTCTTTCCTCCGGTCGTTTCCTAGAATTTTACGTAGAGGTGACATAAACGAAGGGATAATTGGAGATAAATACAATTTATTCTGTATTTATTTATTTGCAATTAATTCAACAGGAGAACGTAAGCTGAATTTCAACTTTATTTTATCAGTCGGAACGAGCTCCGAACGCGTTGTGTTAAACTTTTAAAGCTTTAATGGTCTCGAAGTATATATGTTACAAGTAAGTCAAAACTAGATTTGTCCCCTGTTTGCATTCTCACTTAATGTCGTTGATAGCGGTAATGCAAAACTGTTAAGAACTTAACTTCAGTTGCCTGGAATATTACAGGTGTATGAGATAGTGAACTTTTTTATAATAAAAGAAAGGACCGAGTAGAACAAAGAAGATCACTCATTGAATTAGCTTGCTAAATGTTGCCCTCGATGTAAGGCTCGTCATTTCAGTGATTATGATCTACCAGAGTTTGACATGAAACAAATGTTTCTGTACTTAGAGACAATCGTAGGCCCTCTGGAAATTAGAGACAATTATAGGTCGTCTCGTATTTAGATATAAACGAATGTCTCGAAATTAGATAATCATAGATTGTCTCGCATTTAGAGACAACCAAAGGTCTTCTCGCAATTAGATACAATCGAAGGACTTCTTACAATTAGATTATCATAGGTCTTTTTGCACTTAGAGACAATCGAGGGGCCTTTTGTAAATTAGATACAATGGAAGGTCTTCTCACAATTAGAAACAATCATATGTCCTCTCGCAATTAGAAACAATCATATGTCCTCTCGCAATTAGAAACAATCATATGTCCTCTCGCAATTAGAAACAATCATATGTCCTCTCGCAATTAGAAACAATTATATATCCTCTCGCAATTAGAAACAATCATATGTCCTCTCGCAATTAGAGACAATCATATGTCTTTTTGCAATTAAGTCTTCGCAAAATTAGATACAATCATAAGTATTCTCACAATTAGATACAATGGAAGGTCCTGTGTACACGGACTTCATACAATATCATGCTCATACGCCAGTTGGACTTCAGCAATCATATCCGTCCATAACTTTCTGTCCACTGTATATTGTGTCAGTTCTGTTGCTGACTGTTTACTGTGTCATGACACCATACTGTCTAGTATCTTCTCTCTTTGTCGTCCACGATCTTTCTTTCCTTGCATCTTGCCAGTTGTAACCATGTTTCCCACTTTCCTCGTCTCATGAGATGCCAGACAAATGTTGATAGTTTCTTACTGCTGAGTTTTTGGTAGCTCTATTTTTGTGTTCGCCAATCTGGCAATGTCCTCGTTGGTCTCTCTAAGTTGTGCGAAACCTCTCAATGTTCTTCTTCGCAATATCATTTATGAGGCCTCTAATAGTCGTTTACTTTGTCTGCTGTACATGATTAGCTTCCACCGGTCGGAATTACTACCGGTGGACTCTGTTTCTCACTTTTATTGACATAGACTCGTTACATGTTTTTAATTGTCTTAAATGTTACTTTGGCCCGCGCTCTTCAACTTGTTTTATTTATTTCTGTAGTGCATTGCATATTCCATCTGATGTTATTGTGTCCAAGTATTTGAGGATCTGCACTTGTTTCAGATTTATCCGCTTTATTTTTATGTTTGATGATAGTTGTTTCTACGATACATCCATTACTTTTGTTTTCTTACTGCTTAGGCTGAGACAGTTCCTTTTGTTTTCTTTTACTTTTATGTCTGGCATACGTATATTTTTTGTTCTCATAGAAATTTGTGTTACTATGTTTTCATTCACTTTTCTAACTTCCTATGACTTTTTGTATTTTCTGCTCATTTCCACTTGTTTTATTTGTCTTGCAATGACACTATAGTGGTACGTACAATATTATTCTGTTGCTTATTTTTGTTCTTCCTTAAATATGTGTTACTTCTCCAGTTTGACATTTCATTTGTTCAATGTTTTGTTATTTTGTGAAGATGAGTTTATGGAAAGAAAGGAGTTAGTGAAGATGAGTTTATGAAAAGAAAGGAGTTAGTGAAGATGCATTTTTAGACAGAAAGGAGTTAGTAAAGATGAGTTTGTGGAAAGAAAGGAGTTAGTGAAGATGAGTTTGTGGAAAGAAAAGAGTTAGTGAAGATGAGTTTATGGAAAGAAAGGAGTTAGTAAAGATAAGTTTGTGGAAAGAAAGAAGTTAGTGAAGATGAGTTTATGGAAAGAAAGGAGTTAGTAAAGAAGAGGTTGTGGAAAGAAAGGAGCTAGTGAAGATGAGTTTGTGGAAAGAAAAGAGTTAGTGAAGATGAGTTTATGGAAAGAAAGGAGTTAGTAAAGATGAGTTTGTGGAAAGAAAGGAGCTAGTGAAGAGGAGTTTGTGGAAAGAAAAGAGTTAGTGAAGATGAGTTTATGGAAAGATACTTTTTAGTGAAGATGAGTTTATGTAAAGAAAGGAGTTAGTAAAGATGCGTTTTTGGAAAGAAAGGAGCTAGTGAAGATGAGTTTGTGGAAAGAAAAGAGTTAGTGAAGATGAGTTTATGGAAAGAAAAGAGTTAGTGAAAATGCATTTTTAGAAAGAAAAGAGTTAGTGAAGATGAGTTTGATGGATGAAAGAGGTTGCTTGTTACTTGTCTTGATATAACTTTTTTAGTGGTTATTTTCTGGTTATTCATTTTAAATTCTTTATTCAAGAACAGTAGATGTCGTTGAAGTTCTGTTGTTTTTTTTAAGTGGTTAGGGCCTGGTCGTCAGCAAAAACGTTGTATCACTTCACACTGTGATTTGGCACTTTTGCATATTTTGTTCATATAAGTGATAAACTATGATATTATATATTCGTATATTCTGAAATCTATACAAAGCAATTTATAACAAAATATGGTGGCAGTGCGGGTTGCCAAGTTGGATTCACTATATTTTTTTTTATGTATGATTAAATTATGCCCAGTTTAAGAATGGTGAGCTTGAGTGAAGCCAAAGTCGCGCCAAAAATAATATTGTATCTAGAGAGGCTGGTCGTAAACTTGTTGAAGTATGACGTCAGTTAATACATCTAGTTTATGTTGCGTTTGGCCTATGGTTTCAACTTGATTACCTCCAACACATCGCTAGGATCATTATCACAAACGTTGTTACCTTGATTGGTTGCCTTCTCTGGCATTACGAGAATAGAAAATGAATTAGAGATTGTAGGAAATATTGTAGATAGCAACCAGAACAAGGCAAGGGGGAAATCGAAGATAGAAATGGTCAAAAAAATTTGAATATTTATTGTAGGTGTAGACTTCTGAGGCGGGAGGAACCGTTGAGGCTCTGTCTGGTAAGTGATCCTTGTTGTAGTTTCCTCATATTCCAAGTCTGACTTGCTGCCGCAGCTACTGAATTTAGTGCTACGTGCAACCCGTGAGCTGTGTTTTTCATTCGGATCGTGCTTCTATAATCCGATTGTTTACTATGAATGATGATATAATATGACAAAGGACAGTTCAGCAGTATTCACTTTCGGTGCACCTATGCTTTACGTTTTTAAGCGTGTACTGTGGATGCTATGATGGGGACTACAGCTGGCTTTCTTTGTTTGGATCCTTCAATGAGATGAGATGTTAATTCGGATGATTCCACTGGCACGGACAGTTGAACAATTATGGATTTTAATTCGTTTGCAGTGATACTGGGATCTTCGACTAAGCTACAGCCACAATACAACAACTACGCATATTTGCACAACACTCAAACATAAATAATAATAGAAGAATTCACATATATATAAAAAAGTCAGTGCGAATCACACCCTTATGTAGGAGTAATGCCAGCGAACAGAAACTCCAAATAAATTACCCCATTTTTGTGACGTTGTCAGCTTTTCAAATAGGGGATGTTGTTAACAGTGACGTCAGCCATTTAATAGCAAGGCATATCTGGAAATGTCACAGTCGGTGGTTATTTTCTGGGAATTCCCTCTTTACCCGCTGGCTGTTCTTCTATATACGGCTATGGCACGTAATAGCATACATCCCGTACTTCTCGACACAGAGCCTCCCCATTAAAGACCAGCACAACGTCCGGTCAGTGAAAACAACTGTTTCTTTTTCCTCACAAGTGCCTTTCTGTTTGGAGAGGTGGGTGAGATGTTATAATTTGCAATGTTTTGCTCTTTTCTTGGCTTCTTCATTTTTAGTGTTTCTTTTATTGCAGAAATTGTGTTAGAGACATGTGCGTATTAGGAAATTCATTACAGAAACGGGAATATTTTTACTTACTGTTCGTTAGTGGCTACATATATTTGAAAGGGAATTTAACAAAGAATGTTACATATATTTGAAAGGGAATTTAACAAAGGATGTTACATATTTTTGAAAGGGAATTTAACAAAGGATGTTACATATATTTGAAAGGGAATTTAACAAAGGATGTTATGAATTGTTAACGTACTCAGGCGACGCTAACAGCAAGTATAGACGATTAACTTCATAGAAACAACATATATATCGCAAATTATTTGCAATACTCTTGGCGAAAGATCATCTCCGCAGTTGTTTCTCATTGATAACTTAGCTCTCATGCTCATCTGCTGATGCGCCAATTTTATAAAAATAACCGGATTATGATTCTTCATACGATTTATTCCATTTGATTATGAACGATGATATCATACATTTGAATAGCACTCCTGGTAGGTCATTGAGCATTTCACATCAGAAATTGTCACTTCAGTAAATTGTAGAATCATCATCTCAACGTTGTGCTGCCAATGCCAGTCCTGGGATCTAGAAGCAAAAACAAATAGAAATATAACATCTGCTGAGATTAACTGTGTCAGACGAATGACAGGAAACAGCCTGAGAGTAAAAATAAAAAATAAAGAACTGAGAAAAAAGCCAGGAATAGCCTCCGCCGTAGAATATATAAGGAAACAACGGATAAAATGGTTTGGCCAAGTGACAAGGCAGAAAGATCAAGACACAACACAACGAGCCTTCAATAAACGTTGTGAGAACTCCAGACCCAAGGGTCGACCACGAAAAAGATGGATCGATGGAATATTCGAAGTATTAGGAAATATAACAGCAGCAGCGGCGAACAGAAGAGCAAAAGGCCGCAAGTTATATCTCCCAACGACGCTAAAAGTCAAACAAGGAAGGAAAAAAGAAGAATTAAATTGTAACAAATATTTCTTCATATGAATATCAGTCTCCTAGGGTAAAGGTAAAGACGTGACTTGAATCGGCGTCTTAGTACGTGAGTTTTCACCCATATGTGCTCGGCCGCCTAGCCTGAAGTGTTCGGAGACTTCTGGATAGTGTCGCTTCAAGTATCGAAACTTACAATGCGAGGCGGCATTCCTCACCTTCCCAGATTACTACCCGGGTACCCATTTATGTAATTGGCTGGGTCAACCGCGGGGGTATTGTTTTCCAACCACGAGTACAATCCAAACACGAGTGGGTTTCCCCACTAGGCCCCCATTAGTCTTCTGAAATACCGTTAATACTCACATTATTCAAATTGAAAGTTATCATGTGGTCCCAAATATAAAGGCAAGCTCACAAAATATTCGGATCTTCACCAAAAAGTGCAACATTTTATGAACATAGCAACACGCCACTTTGTAAGTTTTTAGTTAACGAAACTTTAGTATTTTATTTGTTGTTAAGTCAGGTTTTTTTTTAGTTGGTATTTAAGTTAGGTTTATTTTTAGTTGATGTTTAAGTCAGGTATCTTTTTAGTTGGTGTTTAAGTCAGGTTTATTATTAGTTGGTGTTTAAGTCAGGTTTATTTTTAGTTGGTGTATAAGGCAGGTTTATTTTTAGTTGGTTTTTAAGTCAGGTTTATTGTGGTTGGTTTTTTAAAGTCAGGTTTAGTGTGGTCCGTTGTTAAGTCAGGGTTAGTGTTGTCCTTTGTTAAGTGAGGTTTAGTGTAGTCCATTGTTAAGTCAGGTTTAGTGCAGTCCGTTGTTAAGTCAGGGTTAGTGTAGTCCATTGTTAAGTCAGGTTTAGTGTAGTCCATTGTTAAGTCAGGTTTAGTGCAGTCCGTTGTTAAGTCAGGGTTAGTGTTGTCCGTTGTTAAGTCAGGTTTAGTGTAGTCCGTTGTTAAGTGAGGTTTAGTGTAGTCCGTTGTTAAGTCAGGGTTAGTGTTGTCTGTTGTTAAGTCAGGGTTAGTGTTGTCCTTTGTTAAGTCAGGTTTAGTGTAGTCTGTTGTTAAATTAAGTCAGGTTTAGTGTAGTCCGTTGTTACGTCAGGTTTAGTGTAGTCCGTTGTTTAGTCAGGTTTAGTGTAGTCCGTTGTTTAGTCAGGTTTAGTGTATTCCGTTGTTAAGTCAGGTTTAGTGTATTCCGTTGTTAAGTCAGGTTTAGTGTAGTCCGTTGTTTAGTCAGGTTTAGTGTAGTCCGTTGTTTAGTCAGGTTTAGTGTATTCCGTTGTTAAGCCAGGTTTAGTGTATTCCGTTGTTAAGTCAGGTTTAGTGTATTCCGTTGTTAAGTCAGGTTTAGTGTATTCCGTTGTTAAGTCAGGTTTAGTGTATTCCGTTGTTAAGTCAGGTTTAGTGTATTCCATTGTTAAGTCAGGTTTAGTGTAGTCCGTTGTTAAGTCAGGTTTAGTGTATTCCATTGTTAAGTCAGGTTTAGTGTAGTCCGTTGTTAAGTCAGGTTTAGTGTATTCCATTGTTAAGTCAGGTTTAGTGTAGTCCGTTGTTAAGTCAGGTTTAGTGTATTCCAGTAGTATAGATCCAGTGATAGGACCGTGGAAAGTGCTTCCATCTGCAGCCAAATCGCTGCAGCCGGGTTGTTTTTTCTTATATAAATAGTCTACCTGCAGATGGAAGCACATTTTTTCCTTATATGAGAGTCTACCGTTTTTCCTTATATGAGAGTCTACCCGCCCATTTTTGTTCCGGTGACCTCTCGTGGCGGTGGTGGTGACCTCCCGGTGACCTCTCGTTGACCTCTCGGGTGAGCGCTCGTGGTGACCTCCCGCGGCGGTGGTGAAGGGGTGGTGAAGGGGTGGTGGTGAAGGGGCGGTGGTGGTATCATAAATCTATTATATTCTTTGTACTTTCAATGGTTCCGTAACTTTCATAAATCTATTCTTTCTTTATACTCTCATTCAATAAAAAAACAGTGACAAGTTTATTTATTTATTTATTGTTTTATTCGTGTATATTGAACAATCGATAACACATGGTTTTGACAAAAATGTATTCTTTAACTAATGTACATTATACACATATTTAATAAATAGAAAACAAAGTAGTTTATTTACAAGCAGTAATACATGATTTAGACAAAAATGTATTCTTTAACTAATGTATATTATACTCATATTTAGTATATAGAAAACAAAGTAGTTTATTTACAAGCAGTAATACATGATAGTGTTAAATCGATAAAGGGGAGGTGGTCACATCAGAATGGAAGTTTATTGTTTCATTCGTATATATTGAACAATCGATAACACATGGTTTTGACAAAAATGTATTCTTTAACTAATGTACATTATACTCGTATTTAATATATAGAAAACAAAGTAGTTTATTTACAAACAGTAATACATGATAGTGTTAAATGGATAAAGGGGAGGTGGTCACGTTGTCAGAATGGACCTGTCGCTTGATGTAGAAATAGGAGAGTGAGTTTCGATGTTGTGTATATGTGTATACCGACCCCTTGTATGTTTTAAACCCTATGTTTTTACCACCCCCGGCTTGTTTTTTGGTTAGAACCTCTGTGAATGTATCCTTATCTAACTTATTGTGGCGTTTATTAAGACCCTTGGTGCTAACTTTAGCATAATCCCCAAAACAGTAATAGGTCTTGCTACACAAGGAAATCATCCCATCCCCCGAATATTCCAACTTGAACAGACCAGGAGTCCGTTTGTCGTATAACTGTCTGGCCTTACAATCTGAACAGTCATACTTTACGCCCCTGTGTTGAATGAAATCGGCCCGATGGACTTCACAAGTCTCTGAAGGGAACCATTTGTCGTACTGTGAGAAAAACTCATCTACCTTATCGGTTTTAACGACCTCTTCTAACGATGACTCGCTGAGGGCCAAGTACAGGCTATCGGTATCCATCTCACAGAGTTGAAAGTTGGACCTATCTACAAACTTATCGAGGAAGTCATAATAAAATTCCAACATCCGCAATTTCGCGTACTGGTAGACGAAAAAACCAATCTGCGAAGGAAGATCCCACATTATACCTCTTTTACCCATCGATACCTCGTACAGGTCCTCACCAATAGATGTCATGTTTTTAAATAGTGGGTTATTACCAACTTGGTTGTATCAGCCCCCTCTTTAACATAGGAGACGTCCACGTGTTTCGCCATATTCGTCAAGGTCTTCCCGTAGGCCGAGTTTCCTAAGAGCTTCATCGTGTCGCTTACTATAGATTGACTTGGATCTAAATCACCAGCCCGACGCGCCTCTGTGACCTTGTCCCCAAACTCCTTAAAACAACTAATGGGTAGGTACTCTACCACCTGATAAATTTTTGTTACCTCTAGCCCATGCTCTAAATACCACTTTAACAGCGGTGTGGCCAACAGAATCTTTGTTCCACTATAACTACCCACGAGAGTACGTCTGGGGGTACGTAATAGTTTGTTTTTGGTGGCGTACTCCCGCATAAAGGGACCGATATCATCTAGACCTACATCTACATTTTTAAAGATGGGGGTCAACTCACTAAAATACTCTTTTAACTTGTCGGGAACGTGAATATCACACTCGACGAGCCCAAAAAACGTCTCGTCTGAAACTGAATCTATAATCGCTTTATCAGTGATTGGTTTATATTTACCAAAAGATGGTTTAGAACCACGTAGGTTCTCATCTATAAAGATCTGAATAGCTGGCGTTGTTTTCTTTAACCGTTGCCACTCACACTCCCACATAACTACTACGCGAACACGGTCGAGGCTCTTTAAATAAGCCGTTATTTCACAGGTTTTCGCGTACAAATCAGCCAACTGTATATTATTCACCGGATTGACTTCTCGATCATTGGTGATGTCACAGTTTGGATGACCGTGAAAGAGACAGCCATGGAACTGATACACGGTCCTACTGGATTTATCCCACCCATCCACTCTAATCTTGCGCTCACCCAAAGCGATCTCGCGAGCATTAAACTGGGTTCTCAAATAAACCTGGTTTTGGTGGGCAATCCAAGTCAGATACTCTCTGCACTGACACGTGTAGTAGTTCATTTTAAGGGGTTTATACCCATCTTCAGCCTTACGTATGACCGTATAATCGGTGGGCATCTTTTGCATAAGTGCCCATAGATAAAGGGCGTTGGCATCATAGCCTTTAATGGATTTGACCACTTTTCCGCCCCTAATAAAGGTTTTATCCTTCTCGTGGTACCGATGAAAGATAATAGAGGGGCCTCCGACAATATTCTGTCTTATGGTATGATGCAAATCGGCTTCCTTTTTTGCAATCAGGGAAAAACCCACATCCCTGGAGAGAGTTTTAAATAGATACCTCAGAGTTATTCCGGGGACCGAAATCGCATTCTTAAACATATCGATGTCTAATTTCCTATAAAACCAAAACTGTTGTGCTAAGGCCTCTAAGAAGGGGACTACATCTTTGTTGTTATACCAAACTAAAAAGTCCCTAAGGGTCGTCATTTTATTGTCCTTCCAGACCTTTTTACATAGAGCATACTCCTCCTCGGAAATATTACAATTTTTTAGTTTCGAAAAGAACGCTTCGTATGGGGGTAACTCCCTCTCATTTAACTTATTTAAATCTGTTACGTACTCGTAACAGAAAACACCCTTGGTCTCCTCTACTTTATAGGCTGCCAAGTACTTGCTATAACTAAACCCAGGGGCTAAATAATTTACTATATCTAAGAATTTTAGATTCTGTGTTGCAATACACATAAAGTTATTATTTCGTTTAACTATAAAATTTATTTCACCAAGTCGGTTTTCTTCTTCTTCTATCCGCTCCTCCTCAGCATCCTGTATCACACTTTCCTGCTCGTGCTCCTCATCCTCTCCCTCGTCTTCCTGATCGCTATCCTCAATGTAGTTGTTACCCTTTCCAGCTATTTCAGGTACGGAGGCGGCAGCGAAGTAATGTATTAAATACGGCTTTATTAAATTTATGTCGTACTTGCCCGAGTTGAAACCTATCACTGGGAGCTGCTTCAAGTAAGCTTTTAGACGACCTCTTGGGTCAGATTTCTTCCGATCACGCCTTTGCGCACATCCGGCCAGCTTTTCAAACAGTTCTCTGAAATCCTCTTTTAAACTTTTATACGCCTCCTTCGAGATAGATTTTAGATACTTAATCATTTTATTTACTAATTTCTGAGGATCTCCCTCGCTGACAAAACAGACAGGATCTTCAAACCCAGGAACGTTAGACGCCACAGATACAGACAGAGGGACATGTTTTGCTAAAAAATGTGTACTAGCAGAGGTACCTTTGATGGTGGGCAAGTTGGTATTAACAAAATAACATTCCATATCAAAGGTGGCCCTAAAGGGATACACGAAACCGCCGGGTACGTCAATACCCTCTTCCTCTATTACATCCCCAATAGTCTCGCTAGGTGTATAAATTCCACCTCTAAAATAATCTTTAGGTTTACCACCATTACATATTTTTTCATGGACATTCATATTGGGAAACCGATTCCATAATTTCCCACACTGTGGACAAGAGAAAGCACTAGCTGCTTTATTAATATTACTAATATACATGAAATGGTCCTTGTGAAACAAGACCCGCATAGTATCATCATGTGATCCCCTGCTTCGGAGTTTTGGACAGAGGACCTCTTCATCATTGAATTCAAATACATCGATATTTATATTGAAACACTCTTCCAAGTGTGGTAGTTGTTGTAACGTCACACCTGGAAAAGTGTCAACGAAAAGAATGTCCCAGTGCAAGTGCCACTGACTCACGAGATGACGAGTGGTCAATTCTAGATTGTCGATATCGCTCCCTTTAAATAACGCCAAACAGCGGAAAAAACATAGGTTGTCACTATAAGAAATAGAACTATAGTTCTTTTTCTGCAAGGTGTAAATGTACTTGTTGTTAGTGATATATGATGGTAATTCCTCTAGACAACACCCAATGGGGAAGTCACGTATGTGGAATAAATAGAAACTAGTTGCTGGAATACTCTCCACCATCCACTTAGTATCGGGTCTGTTGATCATGGTAATGTCTACAGGGTTCAACGAAGCTGTTGAAATCTCCAAGATTATTGATTAATTTTGGAAATTCTAGAACAGCCGAGTTGTTGAGGGAAGAGTGGAAGAAACGTAGATCACCGGTGTCCCGGTGTCTAAGGATCAGGTGGTGACCATAGTTAATTTTGAATCTGGTTGTCTGACTGTCAAACATAGCTCTTAAAAGAGCAGACCAGTCTGTGATAAATGGACGTGCTGGTGAATGGAAAAATGTATATGTTGAAACTGTCTTGTTGATTGTAGCATGGGTGTTTATAGCTGCCCAGTTTTGCTCATATACAGCCCGTACGTCATCAGGCAGTATTGCTAATGGGTCATCGTCCTTGAATTTTTTACTTGGAGTTGAATGTTCTGCATCTATCTTTCGTTTGTTTGTTGTAGAAGAGTTCGATGGTGAAGTAGTTGATGTTATTTCAGTTGCTGATGATGTTATTGATGGTAAAGTGGGTGTTTTAGAAGGAGCCATTGATGAAGCTGGTGCTGTTGTAGAATGTTTTAGTCTTCTATGGCTGGCTAAAGAACTTCGACTCGTATACGTACGTTGACAAATGTCACACACGTGTCGTATATGACGATGTACAGCGCGAGTGTGTTGCAACATATTTTTGTGCCATTTAAACATCTTTGGGCACAAGGGACATTGATATTCGCCTGAAGGTACTTCGTTGTTAGAAACCATCTGTAGAAAAAATAAATAACCCTTTGTCAATGATACTTTACATACCTAGGTGCAAATATGTTAATAACATCGAATAGCAAGAGTTAAAATACTTAGTTTAATCATCAAATAAACGAAGGAATTAAACAATACTTAGCATACCTACATTAAACACCTTGAATAACCTATTATCAATAACCCTTAACATACTTTAAGAGAAAACCATCCAACTTATAACGCAAAATATAGTCTCAAGTATCTACACTGAATATAACCTATTATCGATAACCCTTAACATACTTTAATAGAAAACAAGCCAACTTATAACGCAAAATATAGTCTCAAGTATCTACACTGAATATAACCTATTATCGATAACCCTTAACATACTTTAATAGAAAACAAGCCAACTTATAACGCAAAATATAGTCTCAAGTATCTACACTGAATATAACCTATTATCGATAACCCTTAACATACTTTAATAGAAAACAAGCCAACTTATAACGCAAAATATAGTCTCAAGTATCTACACTGAATATAACCTATTATCGATAACCCTTAACATACTTTAAGAGAAAACAATCCAACTTACAGTGCAAAACTCCGCTAGAATGAACAGTAACTTTCCTTGAAGCAACCAAACTTATGACACAAATTCTCACATGAGACTAGTTTAAATATATCCTGGTACAAGATTTTAACCAATCAGCGAGTGACTATGAAAACATCGACTGATATCTGGATTAACCAATCAGAGAAGAGTATTAGTATAGGAGGCGGGGCAAAGAAATGACTGACAGCTAGATTAACCAATCAGAGAAGTGGGTGAATACTGACCTCATTTCCCGGTTGACAGGCCGTCGACTCTGGTTCATCGGTGGGGTCGGCAAATAGGGGTGGTGGTGGTAAAATTTCATCATCCTCCGCGTTATATGTAGTGGCTGTGGGTTCAGTGGTGGGGTCAAGTAATGCGGGTGGTGAGTTAGTTGAACTGACAGGGGAGGGTGGTGCAGAGTCAACTCCTTCCCAATTGATGTATTCCTTTATTCGTTGGGCTAAATGTTCTCCACACAAGAAGACTACATCCTCTTTCGTGAACTCATGATATAAAATATCATTTATTTGCGCGCTAAGGCGTTCCTCAAACTCTAGATGACACGAGTGAGGTAACGGGTTGTCATGTTTCACCTGACACCCTTTACAATAGTCATATGGTTGATACTGTAGAATGCACAACACCTTGTCAAATAGGATGTAAGGTCTGATAGATGCCATTTTACGGGAATCTGTAATATAAGAAAACCACATCACAAATATTTGGAATGGGACAGAACATGTAGTACATGATAAAAATACTTTAAATGTGATAATACTCAATCAAAGTGTCATTAGTGACGATGGACCCTCGGTGGAAACACCCCTTCACTGCTCTTATTGCTGGTCCCACCGGTTGTGGAAAAACTGTATTTGTTCAAAAGTTTCTACAGAATCTACAAGAGCTAGTTGTCCCCGTACCCGAGGAAGTTATATGGTGTTACGGGGAATGGCAACCAATATACGAGACTTTGGAGAAAGTGAGATTTATCGAGGGTCTACCAGATATCGATAACTTGGAAGGGGGTAAGAAGAGAAGACTCATCATCCTCGACGACTTGATGTCAGAAACAGATGAGAGGGTGACAAAATTATTCACCAAAGGTAGTCATCACAGAGATATGAGCGTGATCTACATTGTCCAAAATCTATTTGGAAAAAATAAGGAACATCGAACTATAAGCCTCAATACTCATTATATAGTCCTTTTCAAGAATCCAAGAGACGGAAGTCAAATTACAAATCTGGCTAAGCAAATGTACCCTGGTCAAGTGGCGTACCTCCAAGAGAGTTTTAAGGACGCGACAGCATCTCCCCACTGTTATTTGCTGGTAGACCTTCGACAGGAAACACCGGATCATCTGAGGCTGAGAACAAAGATATTTCCAGGGGAGAGACAAATCGTCTACGTTCCAAAGTAATAGAATGGAAGCTTCACTTAGACGACACGGTGAAATGTTGAAATGTCTGCGCTCAGCCACGCCGAGTGGTTTAAGAGCCATATTGAAAACGGCCTCTCTAGAACTCATTCGCTTTTTATGTGAGTGTTGTCATAACATATTAAAAGGTAATGTTAGACTCACTCAGCATCAGAAGTGCGAGGTACGTCGACACAAGAACAAGCTGAGATTCCTCACTAAAAAGAAACCGAATCTTACGCAGAGGAAAGCAATTCTACAAACTGGTGGATTCATAGGTGCTTTGATCAAGCCTATATTAAGTGTTCTAGGTGGTGTATTAGGTCTGTAAACATGGCCAAGAAAATGATTTTGATGGATCCTCGGTTATTAGAGGGTTTGAAACAGACTTCCACGTATACACCACCCGAGGCGATCAATGATAACTTGAGAGATTTAGACGATGAAATGCAACGTATCTTAGACCGTAACGATTTAGCCCCTGCTGATAAGGCCAGAGTGTACCAACGTACTTTGCAACAGTATTTAACTAGAATGGAGCAGTATAAACGACGTCCTTTGGGATCAGTCGATCTCATTCAACATAACTCGTCAACAGAAAGAATACCTTCTCCTCCACCTTCGCCACCACCAGTCGATGTGCAACCAGAACAAGCCAAGGTACCCGAAACCCCAAAGACAAGTAATGAAAACACTTCACGGCAAACCTCGTATAAATTGAGGTCCAAAAGAAAAAAGTCCAAAATCCCAACACCAAAATGGGAAAGGTGGTCAAAGTATTGAGACGTTATTACTTTGACCCTAATCAACCAGGGTCGTATAGTGGTGCAAGAGCCTTGCAACGTAACACCAAAGTAGGAATTAAAGAGATCAATCGTTGGTTGAGTCACCAGGATACCTATACCCTTCATAAACCGATTCGACATAAATTTGAACGGCGTCCCATTATAACGAGTGGACCCAAACAACAATACCAAGCAGACTTAATCGATTTAAGACATTTGAAAAAACACAATGATGGGTACTCCTATTTGGTTTCTTGTGTGGATGTTTTCAGTAAATTAGCGTGGGCCGTCCCAATACGAACAAAAACGGGGAAATCATTAGTGGAGGCTGTTGGTAAAATATTTATCGATGGGAAACCTGCGAGTCTTCAAACTGACAAGGGGTCAGAGTTTCTGAACAAAACATTTCAGAAATTTCTCGAAGACAACAATATTCACTTTTTCACCACCCAGAATGAAGATATTAAGGCTGCTGTTGTGGAACGTTTTAACAGGACTCTGAAACAAAGGATGTGGAGATTTTTTACGAAATCCAATCGACTTTGTTATGTACATGTGCTACCCGCCCTACTTCGAAGTTATAATCATTCGTACCACAGAAGTATAAAAATGGCACCGGTCGACGTTAGCAGAGACAATCAAGAACAAGTGTGGAACACGTTGTATACCAAACACAACTTGAAATTTGAAAGACCCCTGTATAAGGCTGGTGATCGAGTTAGAATGGTCCTGGGCAGAGCTAATTTTAAAAAGGGTTATGCCCCAGCTTGGACGGAGGAACTCTTTACCATCAGTCGAGTAACTGAAACAAAACCTGTTACTTATGTGCTGAAAGACGATAAGGGTGATGAAATAGAGGGGTCATTTTACACACAAGAAATTCAAAAGGTCGGAGACAAGAATGAGTACAGGGTCGAGAGGGTTATAACCCAACGTCGCACGTCATTGGGACGAAAAGAGAGTTTAGTCAAGTGGTTTGGTTATGGTTCCTCATTCAACAGTTGGATACCGACCAAGGACATTGTCCGATACAAAAACTAGAGATGGTGGAAGAAGGTGAATCGTTTGAAGATCCTGTTTTGCGAACCCTGAGCTCTGGCGGGGAGAGAACCTCGCTCTGGCCAGTATTTGGGAAACTATTCCCCCGTTTAGAGATTGTCTTTATGTGTCAAATGCTTGTTATATATGCCGTTGTCGCGGTCTCGCTGTTCAATCTGTCCACTGAAAAGCCAGACGCGAAGGACGGAAAACTGTGGATAGCCCTACTGAGCAGTTGTTTAGGTTACATGCTCCCGAATCCAAAGTTGGAGACGAGAAGGTGAATAGAGGAAAATGAGTTTTTATGTCACGTTACCCAGCAATGCTTCTATGGATATTTTTAAGGAAAATAATCCCGGCAACTTTTTCGTCAAGCTTCCTCAGACCATTGATATTACAACACAATATGAGATTGCGCTGGTCGAGATACAGTTTCCGCTAAATTATTTCAATGTAATAGAGGGTGATGTCTGGATTCGATACGAATCTCTCGCTAACGACGATATTTGCGACGCTAGATTTTATTTCAACGTGACATTGGAGCCTGGGTTATACACGAAACCCGATGCATTCATCGGCGCGTTGAATGCGTCGATCATAAAAGCGGAGGATGAGTCGAACGGGGATGTGAAAGGGAAAAAAATGAGATTCATTTACGCAAAAGAGGTGAATAAAGCCATCTTGAAACTTTACGAAAAAGGAGTCAGTGTTACCATAAGTGACACTTTGAAAAACATGTTAGCCTTCCCCACGACCTCTATATCAGACACGACTCCCGATATTTTCAGCGTGGGTGTAATGGATTTGGAAAGTGTTGCAAAAAATGTCTACGTCTACTGCGATCTCGTTTCACCCAGACCCGTCGGGGATGTGATGGTACCTCTCCTCAGGAGCGTGCCTGTTCTCAATAGAAATCACACCTCGGTATTTCAGATCTACGATAAGCCTCACTACCTGCCCCTGAGTAGATTTTCCTTCGATACCGTGGAAATCCTTTTAGCCAACGAACACGGAAAAACCATTCCATTCACCAGTGGGACGTCGATGCTAACGGTACACTTTCGAGTGAAGAAACATCTCGAGCTGGTATAATGGTGAGACATACACCCTTTCACCGCAATGCCAGGTTATACGAAGACTTTTATTGCTGTCAGGCGGGTGATGGGATGCCTGTGTTTATAGGAGGTCGAAATCAACGAGGACGAGGAATCGGTAGTTTCTTTGGTGGAATCGGGAGGGCTATTTTACCTTGGCTAAAAACAGGGGGTAAAGCCTTACTCAGAGAAGGCGTGGGGACCGGTCTGCAGGTCGCGCAGGACGCCTTAGCTGGCAGAAATATCGGTGATGCTTTCAAATCACGAGCTAAGGAGGCCGGTATGCGGTTATTAGACGGGGCTGTAGACCACCTGACGGGTAACAACCAATCAGGAAGTGGTTTACTACGACGAATCAGAAAGCGAATCGGGAAGGCAGCCCCACCTGGCCAACCCGTTACGAAGAGAATAAAACCATCAGTTAGACTGTTCCCCCTTCATTCCACAAACAAGAGGCGAACTAAGCTGTCGGTACCAAAGGATATATTTGATTAATGATGTCTCTCATTCACCCCAAGTCATGTGAATGTCTTCATTCTGGTTTGGATTTATTTAGCGTTCCACCAACTCAGACTGCTGTAGACTCGGGCCAATTTACTGAAATTCGACCTCTTGCCTCGTTAGCTCATGGGGCTCCCATAGAGTTTTTCATTTCTGGAAACACTGAAGAGTATCTAGATCTTTTCAACACGTTTTTACATCTGCGGGCCAGGATCACCCTCCCCAATGGTGAAAGTTTACCGTTGGATGCCGAGGTAGGACCAGTCAACAATTATCTTCACAGTCTATTTTCTCAAGTCGATGTTTCTCTGAATGATACATTGATTACACCATCTGAGAATACCTATCCATTTAGAGCAGTGTTCGAGACTTTACTAAACTATGGGGAGGATGCGAAAACGGGGCACTTGACGGCTGCTCTGTTCTACAAAGATACAGCAGGACACCACGATGATATGCAGGCTAACGTGGGATTTAAAATACGACGTGCTTTGACTTCGGATAGTAAAGAGGTTGAAATGATGGGTCGTTTGCACTCTGATCTCTTTGTGCAGGACCGTTACATGTTAAACAGAGTGGATGTAAAGATTAAACTCACACCCTCTAAGGACGTGTTCAACATCATGGCTCAGGATAAGTCTGTGGGTTATAAGAGTGTAATCACTTATGCTGCCCTCGTGGTCAGGAAAGCCAAGCTAAACCCAGCAATTTCTCTGGCCCACGAAAAAGCGCTTTTAAGTGGGAATGCACGGTACCCAATCAAGCGGGTTACCCTGAAAACATTTGCCATTGCTCGTGGGATGTATTCCCACAACCAAGACAATTTATTCCTATCTCAAACGCCAACACGTATAGTGATAGGTCTGATTACCGCCGGTGGTTTTAATGGAGTTTATAACATTAACCCATTCAATTTTCAACACTTTGGTTTGACTTATATGAACCTGATGGTTGACGGGAGATGTGTATCCGGAAAGCCCCTAGCTATGGATTTTGAAAACAATCACTATGCGCGAGCCTTTTTTGGTACAAATTTGGCCATGGGTTTGATTGGTAGAGATGCTGGCAATGGTATTGATTATCATCAGTTCAAGGATGGCTTTTGTCTATTTGGTTTTGACCTCTCACCCAGTCTGCTAGATGGAACCCAGTTTGAGCTAGCCACGAGTGGACCCTTGTCGATAGAGCTCAAATTCGCCGCTCCCACGACAACTCCCCTACAAGTTATTGTCTACGCCGAGTTGGATTCAGTACTGGAAGTGTCCAAGACAAGACAGGTTCTAACAGACTACGCTATTTGAGAAAATGAACGCGGGGGATATTTACAGTCTCTTGATGTCCGATGTTTTTGTTCGACGTTGCGCCCTTGTTAGTGTCATCCCACGAAACCACTTACCGTCCCTCATCGATCAAACCAAGACTGCAGCCTTTGTCGTAAACACCGACCCTGCCCACAAACCTGGTGAACACTGGGTGGCCATCTTTTACAATGGCCTCGGCCAAATAGAGTATTTTGATTCCTACGGTTTACCTCCCAGGCACATTGATATTTTAAACTTTATCGAGAGGAATTCACATGTTCCATTCGTCTACAACTCACGAGTGTTACAAGACTTGTTTAGCAACACGTGTGGTCTATATTGTGTTTATTATATAATTTTAAAGTGTCGTGGTGCGAGCATTAACAGAATTCTCATGCCATTTTCAACGAAACAACATATTAACGACCGTATCATTTATCGGTTGATGACGCCCTGGATCCATCGACTGAGTGGAACAAACTTCCCATGACTCCTCAAGATGGCGGCTCTCTGAACATGTCTCAACATGTCCGATGACGTATTGCATCAGTTACTATAAATAGAACGTATTCCATTGGTTACTATAATTAGGCTGGCCACGCCCCACTTGTTACAGGGTATAAAGGTCAGCCGTTCTCAGTTCTACTACATACAGAAAGTCAGAGCCCTGCTACCAAGTCGTGTGATTCAAACATGGAATCGGCTAGCGTTAATATGCCAGCTTCATTTGATGTATGTGATCAACGTATTTTCATGTCTCGTAGAAATGAGAATATCATTCCACTGTCCAAAGATGGTGTTAAGGCAGTCTCAGTTTCTGCTTTTCATAACAGACCATTGATAAACATAAGGTCATATCGTGGTGAGAGTCTTCTTAAGTTTCCTACCAGAACTGGAATAACACTCTCGAGAGATGAATTTATCACGCTAGTTGATATGCGAGATGACATTTTAGCAACTTATGATAACATCAACTATACTACGCCTCATGTTGAGCAACCGAAAGAACCAAGAGATATGTATGCCTCGAGTGATTCAATTTCCACTCAGTCGCCAATTACCTACGCCGTCTTTGATCAAGGCTTTGTCAAAATGGAGGGTGGCTGTGTTTTGAACTCTAATCAACCTTCGTATTCACCAGTGTTTGATAACCATTTAGCCCAAACAGACAGTTCCAACAAAGCGAGGAAGCCGAGACGAGTAAAATTAATAAATTCTGCAGTGGGACAGTGACATTTTTTATTACTTATACATGACTATGTTGTTATTTGTGTACTTTTTTCAGATGATTTGAATTCATATTTGTACTATTGAAATCATCATTGTTCAATTATAAACATTTGAATGTGTAACATGTGTTGTCCACGTTGATGTATTGAAATAAATTTATGTTTCATTGTGAAAATAAACATTATAAAAAGAGCATATTTGTTTGTTTTTATTTGAGTTGTTTTAATTTATTTAATTTTAAATTATTTTGTTAAATTAAAATAAATGACAGTATAGAATCTATGAAATAAGGTTCTACTTACGATTTGTAAAGTAAATTTACTTGCACAGCCAAGCACACTCTTGCTTGAGTTACAGCCAAGACACTCGTTGAAACTGCTTCAGAGAGTGAGAATAAAATCCTGGCTGCTTGGATCTACTTATATACAGTTCTAACCTCTTTGATCGATCAAGTACTCTCTACTTCAAACATATTAATTTCCCCTAAACATCCCACATTAAAACAACCACCCACTAAAATTCCCCTGATAAGTGGTATTCTAATCTTCAGATGATAAAAAAGTCATTAACGTAGCCCTGGCCAGTCTGGCACTCAAACATTCAATCAAAACTTTTCACAGCGAAACACGGTCTTTGAACACGAACCAGCGCAAAGATATTAATTACCCCCAAGCGTCTCACATTAAAACATCGGTATCGTAAAATTCCCCTGTTAAATGACTCTCCTGGTGAACACTTACCGGCGACGGATATTTCACCACGGGAGGCGGATTCTTTGATGTTCATACGGGAGGCGGATTCTTTGATCGCGCTTAATGTTAAACGCGGCCCCCTCGCTGCGCGAGGTCGCCTCGCGTCTACCGTGAACTCTTTGATCTCTCGCTTAACGTTAAACACAGTGTTTGGCGTGTAGCGTGTGTAACGGCCTAAGCTGTTACCTTTAATTCTAAAGGAAGTTTTTTTTTTTTAAAAACAATAAATAAACTTGTCACTGTTTTTTATTGAATGAGAGTATAAAGAAAGAATAGATTTATGAAAGTTACGGAACCATTGAAAGTACAAAGAATATAATAGATTTATGATACCACCACCACCCCTTCACCACCCCTTCACCACCGCCGCGGGAGGTCACCACAACACCACCACCACCGCCACGAGAGGTCACCCGAGAGGTCACCGGGAGGTCACCGGAACAAAAATGGGCGGGTAGACTCTCATATAAGGAAAAATGAAGACTCTCATATAAGAAAAAAAAAAAATGTGCTTCCATGTGCGGGTAGACTATTTATATAAGGATTTAGGTGCGTTTCGACGCCTTCACAACACCACGAGAGGTTGAGCGGTCAACGAGAGGTCACCGGAACAAAAATGGGCGGGTAGACTCTCATATAAGAAAAAATGAAGACTCTCATATAAGGAAAAACCGCACCAAAAATGTGCGTTGATGCGCGTGTAGACTATTTATATAAGGATTTACTGGATTTACATCCTTTCACTGGATATATACTACTTATTCCATTGTTTAGTCAGGTTTAGTGTATTCCATTGTTAAGTCAGGTTTAGTGTAGTCCGTTGTTAAGTCAGGTTTAGTGTAGTCCGTTGTTAAGTTAGGTTTAGTGTAGTCCGTTGTTAAGTCAGTTTTAGTGTATTCTATTGTTAAGTCAGGTTTAATGTAGTCCGTTGTTAAATCAGGTTTAGTGTAGTCCGTTGTTGAGTCAGGTTTAGTGTAGTCCGTTGTTGAGTCAGATTTTGTTTGCTTGTTATTAATTCTGATCAACAATCGCTTATTTGAAAGGGGTTTTCTTGTATTCTGTTATTTATCTTGGGTGTGGTCACCTGCAAATGTATTTTATTTGTTTTTCTTTTTGCTAATTATCTTCACCTACTCTCTTATTAATAACGCTCTGTTGGTCTTTTGTAAGTCACGCTATCTATTTTTGGTGGTTTGTTAATAAGATTATGTTTGGTCGTCTGTTAATTATTTTAATCGTAATCTCTTGGTGATCAGGTTTTATTTGGTGTTTGTTAATTATTTTATAAGTTGCTGCTTCTCCAGCATGTTTTGTTAAGTCCTAAGTTAATTATTTTATAAGTTGCTGCTTCTCCAGCATGTTTGGTTAAGTCCTCCGTTAATTATTTTATAAGTTGCTGCTTCTCCAGCATGTTTTGTTAAGTCCTCCGTTAATTATTTTATAAGTTTCTGCTTCTCCAGCATGTTTTGTTAAGTCCTCCGTTAATTATTTTATAAGTTGCTGCTTCTCCAGCACGTTTTGTTAAGTCCTCTAATTATTTTATAAGTAGCTGCTTCTCCAGCACGTTTTGTTAAGTCCTCATCTAATTATTTTATTAGTTGCTGCTTCTCCAGCAAGTTTTGTTAAGTCCTCCGTTAATTATTTTATAAGTTGCTGCTTCTCCAGCATGTTTAGTTAAGTCCTCCGTTAATTATTTTATAAGTTGCTGCTTCTCCAGCATGTTTTGTTAAGTCCTCCGTTAATTATTTTATAAGTAGCTGCTTCTCCAGCATGTTTTGTTAAGTTCTCCGTTAATTATTTGAAAAGCTGTCTCTTGTCAATCATGTTTTGTTTCCAAGTTATGTCTGGGATATAAATAAATCATGATTGAAGATTAAATAGAATAAGTGTTGTGAGAAGATTTCAGAAATAAATGGTGTATCAAAATTAAAGAAAATAAGTCTTGTGACAAGATTAAAGAAAATAAGTCTTGTGACAAGATTAAAGAAAATAAGTGTTGTGACAAGATTAAAGAAAATAAGTGTTGTTACAGGATTAAAGAAAATAAGTGTTGTTACAGGATTAAAGAAAATAAGTGTTGTTACAGGATTAAAGAAAATAAGTGTTGTTACAAGATTAAAGAAAATAAGTGTTGTTACAGGATTAAAGAAAATAAGTGTTGTTACAGGATTAAAGAAAATAAGTGTTGTTACAGGATTAAAGAAAATAAGTGTTGTTACAAGATTAAAGAAAATAAGTCGTTAAAGAAACGTCTGACTATAAAAATAAATGAAACGAGTTATGTCCCGCCGACGAAAGGTCATGTTCCAGCTGTGTACAAAATAAGCTGTTTCTCGTTCAAAATTCGAATATTCCTGATCTCAACTATAAACAACGTATCCTGTGTCTCCATTCTGCTAAATCGATATGGAAGCGGAAACATATTTGATCTCATCACGTGGCCGGATACGACAAGACACGCTAAATGCCGAAATAATCTCGCTAAATTAGAGAACGGTGCAATTTGACCTCAGCCTTGACCTTAGATATTTCAAAAGTCTACACGATTGATGTCGCCATGTTGGGCCGGTGTAAAGCCATGTTTTCCTATAACCGTATTAAGCATGAGACAACGTCATTTGCACACCGTCAGCAACCGCTGGAAGGAAAGCGCAGTGTTGCATTAAATGTTATCGTTTCCTTGATGCCCGTATGTTCACTGCCATCCAAAGTGTATGGGAGACGTCGATGTGATGTAGACTAGAACTAGCTAGAGCACTAACGATGTCAGAAACGTGCGCTGATGTGGCCATCAATTATCCTGTCGACTTCTACAAAACTCCTCAAGAGAAAGATCTCCCTCATCTTTCTTCTTTTTTTTCTAATCCACAAAAGAGATTTCGAGGCTGATACAAAGATCTAGTTCCTGCCATTCTAGCAGGCTCAAACATTGTCACGTGATGCTGTTGTAAAGTTTAAGGACGTTGTCAATACATCTTACTCTGGGTCTACCATGGGTTTTTCCCATCTTGTGATACCACTGCAAATGGTCGTTCACAGCAAAAATACGAAAGATGGTGACCAGAGATATGAGATTTTGTTTTATAAAAGTACCTGGAGTGAACGGAACAGAAAAATTTAGAGATCGATATCATCATACTGGAGATATTGGGCATTGAATAAGATGATGTCATCATACAGGAGAGATTGGGCATTGAATAAGATGATGTCATCATACAGGAGAGATTGGGCATTGAATAAGATGATGTCATCATAATGGAGATATTGGGCATTGAATAAGATGATGTCATCATACTGGAGAGATTAGGCATTGAATAAGATGATGTCATCATACAGGAGAGATTGGGCATAGAATAAGATGATGTCATCATACAGGAGAGATTGGGCATAGAATAAGATGATGTCATCATACAGGAGAGATTGGGCATTGAATAAGATGATGTCATCATACAGGAGAGATTGGGCATAGAATAAGATGATGTCATCATACAAGAGAGATTGGGCATAGAATAAGATGATGTCATCATACAGGAGAGAATGGGCATAGAATAAGATGATGTCATCATACAGGAGAGATTGGGCATCGAATAAGATGATGTCATCATACAGGAGAGATTGGGCATTGAATAAGATGATGCCATCATACAGGAGAGATTGGGCATCGAATAAGATGATGTCATCATACAGGAGAGATTGGGCATCGAATAAGATGATGTCATCATACAGGAGAGATTGGGCATTGCATAAGATGATGTCATCGTGCAGGTGAGATTGGGCCTTGAATAAGATGATGTCATCGTACAGGTGAGATTGGGCATCGAATAAGATGATGTCATCATACAGGAGAGATTGGGCATTGCATAAGATGATGTCATCGTACAGGAGAGATTGGGCATCGAATAAGATGATGTCATCATACAGGAGAGATTGGGCATTGCATAAGATGATGTCATCGTGCAGGTGAGATTGGGCATTGCATAAGATGATGTCATCGTACAGGTGAGATTGGGCCTTGAATAAGATGATGTCATCGTACAGGTGAGATTGGGCCTTGAATAAGCTCTAAACTGAAGGTAAAGAGCCCCAGCTTCGCCAAGTGGCGTAGAAACAATATGGTGTTTGTGCTCATCATTTTCATAAACCTTCGGCACATGATATTTTGGGTAATATGGTCGGTATTACGCCCGTGCTGCTTTACTTTCCCAGAAAAAAATTCCGGTACCCATTTAAGACTGGGTGAATCCGGAAACCGTCGATCAGGATCAAACTCGAGCTCTTGTCCTTTATAGTCCAGTTCACTAACCACTGAGCTATCGCGGCTCCCAATAAAGTGACTTGCTCATCTGTAAAGAATGCCAAGAGATTCTACAGCAAACAAAACACATATTAGACGAAGCGATGAAAGAAGAGGCTGTTGTAGACCGTTTAGATGGATTGTCAACATCTGAGAAATAGACAGAAGAATATATGACAACTTGCAACACCAAGGTAAATGGAGGATTGAAATTACGATTATTGGTAACTAACCATCGGTGAGTAGACGCTACAAAATGATGAAATGTACACATGCACACATTTTCAATAATCAATAGGGGGGAAAAAAACATGGTCGGCTAATGCTTGTGAATGATGTCCATTTATTTGTTTAATAACATCGTCGTTTATCTCAGCCCACGTAATGACGTCACGAGAGGGCCTGGGTGGACGAGTTCCAGACGTGGAACGCTTACGTCTGCTCTCCACGTCTGCTCTTGAAGTGGCCAGGTAATCGTGAAGAAAAGTTGAAAACAAGTACAAACAATATATAGATAAAATGTTCCTCATTACCAAATAATGAAAGCAAAATATCTATTTTATGGTTCGTCATTACCAAATAATGAAAGCAATATCTATTTTATGTTTCGTCATTACCAAATAATGAAAGCAATATCTATGTTATGGTTTCTCATTACCAAATAATGAAAGCAATATCTATTTTATGGTTCGTCATTACCAAATAATGAAAGCAATATCTATTTTATGATTCGTCATTACCAAATAATGAAAGCAATATCTATTTTATGTTTCCTAGAAGTTACTTTTTGACTTTAATTGTGACAATTTTTCTGAATCTACATATTGCGATACTCTGTGAAATCCGTCACTTCAACAATCCGTGAGGTGTTTATGCTATTTCTTTATCGGAGGTTTTCTATGTCGCTGCTGGAGAATGATGGCAGCATGTCCAGTGCAGACAACACACACCTAGATCTTTCCCTCAGTGTAGTCATTAGCGTAACAGTTGTACGTCTAATATGTAGTCTGTTATTCAATCTGAAGACAACAAATAACCAAAAATAATCAAATATTTATAACTGGGGAAAGTTCAGCGGTCAGGGACGAAAGTAAACAACAAACAAAAACATATGTTCTAAGTGAGTGCTATTGAAACATCGTGTATAAAGAACAGCTGTGGAAGCAGTTATTTATCGTAAATTAACATCCTGGGAAATTCTTGGAGAAGACAGATAGAAGCAGAGATGAAGATGATGGGGAAGATCTGCAATGATCTTAAAAGAATGGCAAGAAACAGAACGACTTGGAAAGTGTTTGTTGAAGACTTATGCTCCACAGGGAGCTGAAAGGTAGAATACAATACATCATGGGAACAAAAGAGTTTATCTTCTTATTTTCTTACTCATTTTCCTTTCAGCGTCGAGGGGAGATATAATTTGCTGTTTGCTCATCTTCTGTTGACTTCTCCTCCTTTTATGTTAGTTGTTGCTAACATTCTATCTTTTTCGCAGTCGACTCTTGTTTCTGGTGTTCTCCTATTGTTTATTAAAGGCGAGTTATATTGTGTTTTGATTGTTATTTCTTATCACGTGGCCAAACCATTTTATATATTGTTTATCAGCCAATTGTCTTTATTGCTGCATGCGTGATTGTCCATAATTCACAACCATATATTGTTTTAGTAATTTTTATTTAACTGCTTTGTTGGTACTGTGTCATATGTTCTTTATTGGGAAGCGGTTGGTCTCGTGGCATGACGCCGGTCTCGAGACAGAGAAGTTGTGAGTTCAAATCCCGGCTGTATCAGACGGGATTGTTATTGATGATTTCTCTCTGCGGCAACCACCCCTGGTCTCATCAGCGATGCCCTGCTTGAAACGTCAATTAATCGACGAAAAAAAATATGAGTACCTTCGAAGTCGGATCTATCTGCCTGTACGGTGAGGGACCCCTGTGCACACGGCTGCCAGGGAAAAAACGGATTAATAAGCAAAATTCTGTTCCTCGACTCTAATGACTTCGCCAGAGGTGAAAGCAGGCGAACGCAAAAAGACACACACACACACACAAATATGTTCTTAGTGGCATTAATTTTTATGAAACCACAAACTTTGGAATAAATAGAACTGATAACTACCATGGTAATTGTATAGTTTGTTTATACGCCATTTTATAGAAACCATATATGATGGTGTCTGATTGAGTCATACAAAATACATAAAAATTGACATAAACGACAGCACTCTGATGCACCACTATATACATTTCAGCTTAAAGACTAAACTAGGGAGCCGCGATAGCTCAGTGGTTAGTGAACTGGACTACGAAGGACAAGGGGTAGGGTTCGATCCCAACCGACGGCTTCCGGGTTCACCCAACCTTTAATGGGTACCGGTTTTTTCTGGGAAAGTAAAGCGGCATGGGCGTAATACCAACCACATTACCCCAAAAATCATGTGTCGAAGGTCTGTAAAATTTATGGTCACTAACACCATATTCCCTATACGGCACTTGGCGTGACGGGGGTAATTAGTAGTTAGTGAAAAGACTAAACTATCAAACTCTTAATGCATGGCTGCTTCATACTTCACAGTTGAAGAAATATCATTTATGTCAAAGACTCCATTTATAAGCAAAGATATTTGTTGGAAAAACTGGAATTCAGCACATCAGTCAAAGCCACTCCACGCTGTTGGCAAACATTTGTATGTGAACAGATGAAGGAGAAGAGGGAACAAAGAAAAACAATAAATAACATTGAATAAATAGTAGCATGATGAATGTTGAAGATTATTAAAAGATGAAGAAAGATATAATTACAAGTCGGTAATTCATTTGTCTACAAATAGGCAATTATAGAAAACGCTCATAAGTACTTCAACATTGTTCAGGAGTTAAGACGACAATGTTAGCAAATGTCAAGGATAAACACATATTTTATTGGCTGAACTTTCGTGACAACATTTCTTGTGTCTAATTGCTCGATCTTGCTCTCACACAATTATCGAATGTCCTCTTAAGGAAACAGGCGTATACAAGTGAGGTAATAAGTGTACTGCTAGTTGATGAATAACGTGTCTATGTAAGCTAGAAAGAAATACCATGAAAGAAAGAAAGAATGAAAGAAAGAAAAAAGAAATAAAGAAAGAAAGAAAGAAAATTGTAAGGATATAATGAAAGTACGTAAGAAAGAAAGAAATAAAAAGAGAAAGAAAGAAAAATAGAAAGAAGGAAATAGAAAGAAAGAAACAAATACGAACGAAAGAAACAAATATAAACGAAAGAAACAAATATGAAAGAAAGAAATAGAAAGAAACATATGTGAAAGAAAGAAACACGTATAAAAGAAATAAACTCTTCCTTGTTGTATGGGAGCTTCTCAGTTTCAATAAGATTTTCTTTGTTCTCTTTCTTCTTCCTCTTGTCAGCCTTTCCACGCAAACGTGTACACATTCTATCGCATTTTTACGGCAAACTGTGATCTTTACGCCTTTAGCCCAGAAATACCTGTCATGAGATAGGGTATATGTTTAATTATATAGCAACTTTGGGAGCCGCGATAGCTCAGTGGTTAGTGAACCGGACTACAAAGGACAAGGGGTAGGGTTCGATCCCAACCGACGGCTTCCGGGTTCACCCAGCCTTAAATAGGTACCGGATTTTTTTTTCTGGGAAAGTAAAGCGGCGAGGCGTAATACCGACCACATTACCCCAAAAATCATGTGCTGAAGGTCTGTAAAATTTATGGTCACTAACACCATATTCCCTATACGTCACTTGGCGTGACGGGGGCTCTTTACTTACATTATTTTTTATGATGTTTAGTTTTTCTTTCTTTATCGCTATTGCCATTACTTATGTTGATCTTCATGTTGTATTGTTTACAAGTGTTGTTTAGCCTGTTGATATGTTCTTGCAGGTTCTCACTTGTTTCATTATCGGAACTTGGTCATGTATCAAAACCTGGGATGATCTGTCGATTAAATTAAACTAAATAAATACTAAACTAAACTAAAATAAGCTAGGCTATGTTTAACTAAACTAAACTAAGCTTCAGTAAGTTAAACTAAATTAAACAAAGGTAAGAAAAGTTAAACTATTCTAAACTAAGTTAAAAACTAAGTTTAGCTAAACTAAGTAAACTAAACTAAGCTAAAGTAAGTTAAACTAAACTAGGGAAATCATAGGAGGAAGAGGTATGTACTACAGCGCTCAGAAAAAAATACGCAAATAAACAACAACAGAAAAAAACAAAGAACAATATATTGTCCGAAGCAGGATCGAACCCGTACTCCATGGCACTTACGGCTTCACCGTTTGTTGACGTTCCCTGTATTCTGAAGAAGGCCACAGGCCGAAACGTCAGTATTGCGTTGTGTTCCTTCCTTGGAAAGCTGTCATCATACTTTGGAGTGTTTAGCACACCATACCACTGGCTCTTTGCTACCAGCTTTACCGCAGCATTGCAATTATTTGCCTGTTCCCTACCTAATTACTCAATAACCAATCTTAATTCAGCAATTCAGGATTTCAATTATTCAAAATTGAATGTCCTGGATTGTGGATATCTAGGATTTAATCCAAAAACATTACGTAGATGATCGCTTCAGCGACACAGTGGTAGATCTCTTGTTTAGAATAACAAATGCCCCTCGTTGCTCTCTCTATTGAAGTGCACATTAAGAGATTAAACCTAGTCAACAAATACATGTTTAATTTATGGGTAACAAATATATGTATCACTTGTGGATAACAAATACATGTATCAGTTGTGGATAACAAATATATGTATCAGTTGTGGATAACAAATACATGTATCAGTTGTGGATAACAAATACATGTATCAGTTGTGGATAACAAATACATGTATAAGTTGTGGATAATAAATAAGGGGTACATAGTAAGACTATGCAGATGTTAAGTGTAGTTCAAGGGAAATAATCACATAAATTCTCATATAATTAGGAATCCTATAACATTCCGTACTCGCCACAGATTGAAAACATTCCACACCTCCAATTCAGTATAATACTTCTTTTGAGTACATATATCATTTATTAATAAAATAATAGCATGACTATATATGTAATTACAAGTATACCACAACTGTAAAATGTAAGCTAAATTGTAAATATTTGTAACGGGAGATAATAAATACAAAACTTGAATAGATTATTTACAATTCTGTCCCTTGAGGTAATTATATTATCTGTTGCGGCTAACACTCTGACAGCTTTTATTGATGAGACATAATGAAATAGTTATTATAGAAGGTATCTCAAGAGGTGACACACAAACATCAATTATATAAGGAGACAGGCATATAAGGAGACACTGGGAGAAATCTGCAAAAAAAAAAAAAAAAAAAAAAAAAAACAAGAGAAAGCAAGGAGAACAAAAGACACCCAGAACCATATTTGTGCCCATGTGATGATGCGTCAAGCCACTAGAGAGATCTCTACTGCCAGCTCTTTGATCCGCCAAAAAGGTGAACTTTCTGATAGGGAGACCAATTAAGTCATAGTCAGTGCCTGGATCTCAACACCAATCAGAAATTAATGTTTAGTCACAGTTCTGGGTCTCCTATACTCAGTTTCAACTGCACACACAAATAGGCTGCATTACCTGTGTTATAAATGTATAGAAATGGACACGACGTGCAGCTGTCTCCAGTGATTGCACTGAGGACAATCGTGATAGACAATGAAGTATTTGTTGGAGAAGAAAACTTCCACATCAAGAGACGTACAATTTACAATAATTCCATTCTGTTTTTGAAATCAGTATTCTGTAACACGTCCAATCATATATTCCTAAATACCATGTATTTCTCTTGTACTCACAGATTTGTGGATACTTGCCCACATTAGAACATTACATTCTATGGAGCATAACTCATGTCGTTCACTATGTGGGAATAAATTTACCAGTTATTTCCCTTATCTTAAGCAATATTGCTATTTTGGTCAATAAAGATAAGGGTCTGCACTCTTTTCTTGCCATATTTGGAATGTAGCCTTAGTGGCCATACATTTTACATGACCACGGCATATTTTTGGACGATTGGTCCGTATCATGCCAGGCCGCCTTCACTTTAAAGATATCTCTTTGTACTCATTTTCAGAGGCTAAGTGAACCACGTCATATGTCGGTCACAAAAAAGTACCGGAATTGTACCCAGAACTTTCTGATCAGGAAGCGAACGCACTACCCACCCAGCCACATATGTTCTTTTGCTTAGGGCAGACATATTTTACTTTTGGTTCTTTCGTTATGGAAGGCCCCGGTATCACTGCAAACGAATTAAAATCTATAATTGTTCTACCGCCCGTGCCAGTGGAATCAATCCGAATTACTAACTCATCTCCCAAACAAAGAAAGGTAGCTTCATAGCTCGTTTCAAATCACGTGCCCAACTTCAAAACGCTATTACTCAGTAACCGTTTGTTAAAAACTGTTGAAATTTTCCAAATGTTATTAGAATGCAAAAGACCCTTTAAATGTATATTTAACAAATATCTTGCAGCTGCAGTTTTCTTAAAGCGGCGGATTTCTTTGATGTTTGTCAAAATTGTAAATTGTGAACCCCTAAATAATAGAAATTACCGTAGTTGCTGGTCTATGATTAATTTTCACTAGGTAAAGGCGTGGCCGTAATGGGGAAATAACCTAATAAGACAAAACACCAGGAGAATTATTGTCTTCTCAGTTTGAGGACGGACGATAATATCAAGGTATACCTGTATGTCCAATTTTCATAGTTGTGTGGTCCTGAAAAGGACCGTTTGTTTAACTAATTTAAGGTAATATAGGGGCCAACATTGTGGGGGCTATATACTTTCATTCTGAATCAGACGAGTCTAAAAGATTAATAACTGTTTGGGGTTGAATATTCAACAAACCATCATTTTTCCAATATTCCTCTTCCTGTTTTAAGACGTGGTCTTCACATTTAGCCCAATAATCTTTGTCTATATTTAATAAAGCGAGATTAGCAAGAGTCTTTACATCGCATATTTTGAATGTTGTATTTTCATCTGCCACTTGTCCTTTTAATTTTGCCCAGATTAGTTCTATTGGATTTAAATGAGCATGGTAAGGTGGCAGCCTGAAACTTATATGACCGTGCTCTTGGATAATCTTATCTATTTGAAAAATCTTTGTCCTTTGTTTTTGCTTTACTAGAGATAGTAATTCAGGTTTTAAGTACATGTTATTAAATTGTATGTGCTCCTTTGTGAGCCATATCTTAATAGCATCTTTTGTACTGGATGACGTCGGCACTTTATCTTCAAGTGCAACAATGTTGTGGTATGCTGCATTGTCCATTATTAGGCAAGATGGTCGATCTAGTGATGGGAGAACACAATTTTCAATCCAATGTCTAAATATGTGACCATTCATCTCAGAGTGATAACCCCGATTGTCTATGGATTTTGAAAGAAAAATGAGCTCTGCATTCTGTATTAGTCCATGTTGTCGACTACCTGCATGAGCAATTATCAAGCGCTGTCCTTTGCTGCTGAGTATTAATCTCTAATCTTTCCATCTGATGACTGCCATTCCCTTTGGTTAGTGTGGTGAGCATTGATCCATGTTTCATCCAAGTACACAATATCATAACCTTGCTTGCGTACCTCTTTTACTTCACGTAAGTACTTTCTTCTCATGACTACTATATGTGGCTTCTCACAGATGATGTTTCGTCCATTGGAATACTTTCTGAATGTAAAGCCTGCAGCTCTCACATTCCTCCATAATGTAGACTTTGATATTTCAATACTGTTGTTCTTTTTCAGCGATACTTTTAATTTTCTTATTGTAACAGTTTCATTTATACCCAACATTTTGCGAATTTCACTTCTAATAAGTTCACTGCCGAAATTATCCAACATTTTTGCTCTTCCTTGTGATTTTGTATATTTTGAACATTGACGGTCACGTTTTTGAATCCAGCGATTAAATGACCGTTCAGATAAATCCAAAATGTGTCTTGTCCTATTCTCAGGGTTTTCTAAAGAATGAAATAATCCTCCTCAGCCTCTTTGCAAAAATAGTCATACATTTTTATTGCGATGTTTTGTAAACTGCACAATTTAATTTTAAGACTCATGATAAATGTTATCGTTCCACCGCTCCACCTATGAATGAACGGAAATGGAACACACAATTTCTCGTGTTTTTTTACAAGTGTCTAATTGTGTCAAAAAACCACGGTAAAAGCGTGCAAACACGTCAATTTTACAGTGTATGGATTTTTACTCGCTATTTTTAACTTAAATTACTGTAATCATTAAATTTTGACTACATCAATGGGTCGTTATAAATTTATATAAATCAAATAAGCAACAATAATAACCAAATGTTTTTTTAAAATGAAATTAATTCCCTGTTGGGTTCTAATCATTATAATTTTACATGCAAATTTTGAACAACTTACAACAAGCGGTTAAAAAGCTATCGATTTTAAAAGTTGGGCACGAGTTATGAAACAAGCTATAGTCCCCATCATAGCAGTCTCAGCACACGCCAAAAGACAATAGACGAAACCGCACAGAAAGTGAACACAACCAACTGTTCCCTGCCATACGATATCATTATTCATCGTAAACAATTGGAATATCGAAACATGATCAAAACGGATGAAACACACAGCCCACGATGTGCACAGAACATCTAACTCAGTAGCTCCTGCAACTAATAATTCTTAATTTGAAAGATATATGTAAGGTAGGTTTCAAAGTATATGGTTTAAAAAAATACTGTTATACTTTTATAGTTTTAAAAGTTAGTTTTATAGTTATAAAATAAATGGATAAGTTAGTTACATAAAAGTATAAGTTAGTTACATTAGTTATTTTACTTTATTTTTAAACAACCACATAATCTCTCTCCCGATGAACATATATCAAATATTGTTATATAACCGTTCTTGTAAGTTTTCATTTCTGGTCATCGCTCAATCTTTTCTCATTTCAACTTCTCGTTTCTGCTAATTTTTGTTTTTTTATTGGTGTTTTATGCTTCTTGCTTTCTTCTTGGTGTGACACGACCCTTTCAACCACAGACTACGTCTTTTAGGGTTACATTAGACCGCAATTAACATTAAACATGCGTTGTGTAATTGGAACTACATTTTTAATTACTTTATTGCAAATATGATGCTGATGTTATTTTTAATTACTTTATTGCAAATATGATGCTGACGTTATTTTTAATGAACTCAATAAGAGCACCATTTACTTTGGAACCTACCTTAGATATATCTTTCAAATTAAGAATTATTAGTTAGCTACATAAGTTATTTAGAAGTAGGGAGAGAGACAGATGGAAATATAACATCAAAGAATGGGCAGACCTCGACCTTGCAATGTCCCAAAGAGTGACTGTGATTCTTTCTCAAATGCTCTTAACTACATTACTCTAAATACAAACATACAAGATTGTGAACATCAAATGGCAGGACAAAGCACAATGACGTAACACTAGCCCTTACACTAAAATGTATTTCTAATATGTGAAAGTGTATGGTAAAATATATGGTAAAATTATGGTAAAGTTTAAAGTTATGTTTTGTGTTTTAAGTGTAGTTATTTTGTGCCGAACATACTGTGTAAGCCTTAAGGCAATGCAGCAGGAGGTCGACGCCTCGGAGTTATGACCCAGGCCCACCTCCCCCAGAGTGTCAAGAAGCTAAAGGGTCGAAACACTTGCTCGAGGGGGTCCTTTTCTGATGATCATATTGCCTTCTGCTGCGAAGCTCTGCACAAAGAGTTTCCTACAACTATGGTAAAATTATGGTAAACAAAGCTTGGCAAATATTTGTACAAATGTCACTACTGCTGTTCGACAAAAAAATAACACCAGAGGCAAAACAAACGCCCAGCAACACAATCTTCATCCCAACGTTCCGTTACTAATGCCAGACCTGGACGCTATACTCAAGAACTTTAAGAAAAGTAACCACAACTGAGATGAAATGTGTTAGACGAATGACAGGAAACAGCCTGATAGATATTATCAGAAATGAAGAATTGAGAAAAGGTAAGAATAATGTTCGCCATTGAATATATAATGTTATTGTAAAAGCGATCTTCACCGTCTAGTGTTGACATGCGGTTTACGTCACATTGAGTGCTGTTCAATGACCGACGTTGGAATTATTTGACGCAAGTTATTTACAAGCTGAAACGCATTAATGTGGACTGCTCCGTCAAGTCGACCGAAGATTTTCCTCTTTGGGGAATTTGCACCGTGTTTCGTTCGTTGTACGCTAACCGTAGGGTCTGTTGTTTGATGTGTGACGGGGATAATTCGACGACTGTGTGTTTATATGTTCGGTTGGAGTCAAGAACGACGTCCTAACATCATCAAGCGCTATACATTTTTTGTTCTCAATACGACGATCATCATTTTCGGGAGGACGTGAACTTCCGGTATATGTTGGATAGGCGGCAGGAACCATTGAAGGCTATGTCTGAAAAGTGTTCCTTGTTGCAGTTTCCTCATATTCCAAGTCCGGCTTGTTGCAGGAGCTACTGAGTTAAGTACTCTGTGCACACCGTGAGCTGTGTGTCTCATCCGTTTTGATCATGTTTCGATATTCCAATTGTTTACGATGAATGATGATATCGTGTGACAGGGAACAGTTGGCTGTGTTCAGTTTCTGTGCGGTTTCGCCGTATGTCTTTTGGCGTGTGCTGAGACTGCTACGATGGAGACTACAGTTATCTTTCTTTTTTTGGGAGATGAGTTAGTAATTCTGATGATTCCACTGGCATGGGCGGTTGAGCGATTATGAATTTTAATTCGTTTGCAGTGATACCGGGGCCTTTCATAACGAATAACAAATATATAAAGTTCCAACAGACAACATAATATGACAGATAAGAAAGAATGATCAAAACATAACACAGTGAGCCTTCGCTGCTAGAAAACCAGACCCAAGGGTCAATCACGAAATAGATGGACTGATTGAACATTAGAAACACTAGGAAACATAACAACAAACCTCGCAAACGATATCTCCCTTGACGCTGAAAGACAAATGAGGGGGAAAAGAGGAAGAAAAAGAAGGTAAAGATTTATACCTCCCACCTTTACGAGGCTGCATGCTATGACGCATTCTTTATATTTTATCTTGTATATTTGTGTTCAACAGTTTTCTTTTTAGGGATAACAGGCATTTCGTTGTAATCATGGCTGTGAATAAAGCAAGGTCTAGAAATGACTGTGTAAACACAACGGGAATAGACATGAGAAATATACAAGGCTTCCGGAAAGATGGAATGCATTCAATAAAATGTAAAAATATGATCTGTGGATAACGCAAAATCAAACAACAACAAAAACTAGCATTATGTTTGGATACACAGGACAGAAACAAAATGCACAGAGGTTTGTTAGAGATATTTTAGTTGTCCTCTTTATTTGTTAATTTCATGTTGGCGATATGCACGTGCGATTAATTTGTTGCATTCGGTTTGATTAGAAGAAGTGAAGAGATTAAATGTTTAATCATTGGATTATGTGGCACCAGAAAGTGTTACTTTTGTTCTTCTTTGATACAAGTAGTCTCATCAACTTTCTTTCTTCTTTGATACAAGTAGTCTCATCAACTTTTGTTCTTCTTTGATACACGTAGTCTCATCAACTTTTGTTCTTCTTTGATACAAGTAGTCTCATCAACTTTTGTTCTTCTTTGATACAAGTAGTCTCATCAACTTTTGTTCTTCTTTGATACACGTAGTCTCATCAACTTTTGTTCTTGTTTGATACAAGTAGTCTCATCAACTTTTGTTCTTCTTTGATACAAGTAGTCTCATCAACTTTTGTTCTTCTTTGATACAAGTAGTCTCATCAACTTTTGTTCTTCTTTGATACACGTAGTCTCATCAACTTTTGTTCTTCTTTGATACAAGTAGTCTCATCAACTTTTGTTCTTCTTTGATACAAGTAGTCTCATCAACTTTTGTTCTTCTTTGATACACGTAGTCTCATCAACTTGTGTTCTTCTTTGATACAAGTAGCCTCATCAACTTGTGTTCTTCTTTGATACAAGTAGCCTCATCAACTTTTGTTCTTCTTTGATACAAGTAGCCTCATCAACTTGTGTTCTTCTTTGATACAAGTAGCCTCATCAACTTGTGTTCTTCTTTGATACAAGTAGTCTCATCAACTTTTGTTCTTCTTTGATACAAGTAGTCTCATCAACTTTTGTTCTTCTTTGATACAAGTAGTCTCATCAACTTTTGTTCTTCTTTGATACAAGTAGTCTCATCAACTTTTGTTCTTCTTTGATACAAGTAGCCTCATCAACTTGTGTTCTTCTTTGATACAAGTAGTCTCATCAACTTTTGTTCTTCTTTGATACAAGTAGTCTCATCAACTTGTGTTCTTCTTTGATACAAGTAGTCTCATCAACTTGTGTTCTTCTTTGATACAAGTAGTCTCATCAACTTGTGTTCTTCTTTGATACAAGTAGTCTCATCAACTTTTGTTCTTCTTTGATACAAGTAGTCTCATCAACTTGTGTTCTTCTTTGATACAAGTAGTCTCATCAACTTGTGTTCTTCTTTGATACAAGTAGTCTCATCAACTTGTGTTCTTCTTTGATACAAGTAGTCTCATCAACTTTTGTTCTTCTTTGATACAAGTAGTCTCATCAACTGTAACTAAACAAAGCTCTAGTATCAACATTAACTAGGAAGTCACACATTTTGCGCGGTGCCTCATACTAGAACCGCCTCCATAAAACATTAGTATTTGTAGTGATTAGAATGTAGTCGACTTAGATCAACATCCGCCATGTCTCCTGACAATTGTTAACTCTGTAGTTACAGTGTTTCTCTGGGTTTACAACAAACAGGAGCACAATCATCTAGAGTGTAGTATGGAGTTCGTGTGCTGTGATAGTTCTCTTTAACATGCCAGAGCGTGCGTCAGTTCAACCCTTGTTGGGAAACAAAATGAGTGCTGTATGTTCAAGATTATACTTTTCTGATCGAAGACGTCATGCAATTGAATAAATGAAAGTAAAGTTCGTAACATACATTAAAGATATGAGGAGTTCGTGAAATAAAACAAAGATAAGTAATGTTCGTGCAACACAACAAAGATAAGTAAAGTTCGTTACATACATCAAGGATAAGTAAAGTTCGTAAAATACAACAAAGATAAGTAAAGTTCGTAAAATACAACAAAGATAAGTAAAGTTCGTAAAATACAACAAAGATAAGTAAGGTTCGTACAATAAAACAAAAATAAGTAAAGTTCGTAAAATACAACAAAGATAAGTAAGGTTCGTACAATAAAACAAAAATAAGTAAAGTTCGTAAAATACAACAAAGATAAGTAAAGTTCATACAATACAACAAAGATAAGTAAAGTTCATAAAATACAACAAAGATAAGTAAAGTTCGTACAATACAACAAAGATAAGTAAAGTTCATAAAATACAACAAAGATAAGTAAAGTTCGTAACATACATCAAAGATAACTAAAGTTCGTAAAATACAACAAAGATAAGTAAAGTTCGTAAAATAAAACAAAGATAAGTAAAGTTCTTAAAATACAACAAAGATAAGTAAAGTTCATAAAATACAACAAAGATAAGTAAAGTTCGTACAATACAACAAAGATAAGTAAAGTTCATAAAATACAACAAAGATAAGCAAAGTTCGTAACATACATCAAAGATAACTAAAGTTCGTGAAATACAACAAAGATAAGTAAAGTTCGTAAAATACAACAAAGATAAGTAAAGTTCGTAAAATAAAACAAAGATAAGTAAAGTTCTTAAAATACAACAAAGATAATTAAAGTTCGTAACATGTAACAAAGATAATTAAAGTTCGTGAAATACAACAAAGATAAGTAAAGTTCGTAAAATACAACAATGATAAGTAAAGTTCGCACAATAAAACAAAGATAAGTAAAATGTGTATCAAAGAAAAGTAAAGTTCGTACAATATAACAAATATAAGTAAAGTTCGTACAATATAACAAATATAAGTAAAGTTCGTACAATATAACAAATATAAGTAAAGTTCGTACAATATAACAAAGATAAGTAAAATGTGTACAATATATCAAAGAAAAGTAAAGTTCGTACAATACAACAAAGATAAGTAAAGAAAACACCAAACTCAAAATGTTCACCAAAGACAAGCTAAAATTCCATTAAATGAAAGTAAAAGCTATATACCAAAGTGAAAGACTGGTAAAGAAAGAATTTGTAATGAATCAATCCAGTGATCAATCATGCCAAAATGTGACTCTTTAGTTCTGTCAGCGAAGAAGCTCTTTACCATCTTCTTGTGTCCTCTATTTGTTGTTCACACCATCAGATACCTGCTTTATTTCTTTTTTTAATTTTTTAAATATTTGTGTTTTTATTATCTTTCAGCGTCGAAGGAAAATAAAGTATCAAGACGGTGTTCTGCGGTGTTTCGTTGCTCTAAATCGTGCTGTCTACGGTTTCCTTATCCTCTCGCCTTACATGTCTACCTTTGCCCCTTTGTCAGCTTTTTTTCTGAATGTTATACCCGTTAAATTCCTGTTGGACTGTTGTTTACAATATTTCTTTTGTTGCACGTAGGTTTGATTGCAATGTTAAGTATTTGAACCAACTTATCGTGTTTCGATAGTCCGATTGCTTACGATGAATGATGATATCGCATGACGGGGAACAGATGGCTGTGTTCACTTAAATTGCGGTTTCGCCTGATGTCTTTTGGCGTGTGCTGAGACTGCTATGATGGGGACTGCAGTTACCTTTCTTTGGAAGATGACAAATTAATTCGGATGATTCCACTTGCAAGGGCGGTAGATCATTTATTGATTTTAACTCGTTTGCAGTGTTCCCGGGGCCTTCCATAACCATTACCAACGTTCATTTCAGCGGATCAGATATAAGGCAATTATGTAACACAAAACATACAGACAGACAGACAAATGGACAGACAGACAGATGGTTATTGGTTATGGAAGGCCTCGGTATCACAGCAAACGAATTAAAATCCATAATTGCTCAACCGCCTGTGCCAGTGGAATCATCCGAATTACTAATTCATCTCCCAAACAAAGAAAGGTAACTGTAGTCCCCATCGTAGCAGTCTCAGCACACGCCAAAAGACATAAGGCGAAACCGCGCAGAAAGTGAACACAGCCAACTGTTCCCTGTCATACGATATCATCATTCATCGTAAACAAGCGGGATATCGAAGCAGGATCAAAACGGATGAGACACACAGCTCACGGTGTGCACAGAGCACTTAACTCAGTAGCTCCTGCAACAAGCCGGACTTGGAATATGAGGAAACTGCAAGAAGGAACACTTTTCAGACATAGCCTTCAATGGTTCCTGCCGCCTATCCATCATATACCATGGGAGTTCACGTCCTCCCGAAAATGATGATCGTCATAGCACTTGATGATGTTAGGCCGTCGTTGATGACTCCAATTCCAAACATATAGACACACAGTGGTGGTAAGTTATCATTTCCAATCCAACAGAAGCCACATGACCTGTAGTTAGTAAAACCACAGAGAGAATATGATTTTGTGACCTTCACTGATTCACTCTTAGATGTGAATGTGTAGTTTACACAAGAGGAGAAGTTTTCAACTACAGTGATCCCATTTAAGGCAATTCTGGGATAGCAAGGCAATCCTCCTTTATAGCAGCAGAACTTGATGTTCTCCGCTCCCTTCTTGTAGCTGCCGCCACACGATTCTGATGTCTCATTAACTTGGACATCATTCAAGAACAATGTCAGATTACCATTCCATAGATATGGCTCTGCTGATGAAATACTTGGTGCAACAGTTGTATCAATCATACTGGAGGCTCCTGGTCTGTGGTCATTAATATCACAGACGGCACATGATGTTATATTCAGTATTTCTTTCTGGGGTGTAAATATGTGGCACACACATGGAGAGTGGTTTGTGGTCACAGTAATCCCATTAAAGGCAATTCTAGGATAGCATGGCATAGCTGTTTCAGAACAGCACAATCCTATGATGTTTTCTGTGTTCGCTATAAAGCTGCTGCTGCTACACAATCTTGACCAATTATAGGTGTGGACATTATTCACTTGCAATTACAAAACTGCTTTGTTTACATCATAAACCTCTGGAAGCGAATCATTTATGGGACTAATAGTACAATTTTTTCTTCCATCGGGGATATCTTCATTGAGTCCCCAAAAAAAGGTCTTTGGTTAAAAAGCACATATGCTTTTGAGTTAAACACACAATGAGACCACTTTATAGATTCAAAATGAGCCCTGCCAATGCCATCCGTTTGCACAAGTTAGGGCCTTAGCTACCAACGTCACAAATGTCTGAAACGAAGCCATCCAATTAACGACTTTATCTACAGCGAAGGTTAATGAACTGTGAACAAACATTTATGTTCAAACTCTTGAAAACATTTTCAAAAATCTGCCAACTCGCAGCAATAAAATATATCGTGTTGTTCAATGCAGACATTGCTTAGTCCATAGCTCGAATATAAATAAGCTGCCATTTTGGTGCGTCCCATGACGTCATGACAGATGGACAGAGAGACAGATAGACAGATAGACTGGCAGGCAGACAGACGGACGGACGGATGGATGGATGGATGAATAGGTCTATAGATGAATATGCAGATGAATGGATGTACGGATGAATGGATGTATGGATATATGGATGGATGGGCAGACGGATGGGCAGTTAGACAGACGGATAGTTTGTCCATTGTTCAACAGCAGATAGACTTTCTAATTGAGGCAGCTGAAAAAATGGGTACCCGATTCAATAAGTTGTCAGGGTAAACAACATCGAGGAAGATCACTGCTCCCTCTCTTTCAAATACCGAATATTGAATATAAAATTTGAATACTTACAAATAACGTGGTGAAGGTGAGTACTTCACTTTTCTACTACATTAATATAAGCTTTGGGGGTCTCTCTTAGATTTAAATGTGATACTTTGACACGCACGGGCTCAGTGCTTCATTTTTTTCTCAGCTGTTATAAGTCTGAAAGTCAGGCATCAATTATCTTGATTTGTGGATGTTATTGCTAATTGTGAGTAAGATCATACGTCTGACAGCAAAAATCATCATGTGCCGTACCGGTTGGCGTTGGCGATCATGTCCTTCCACAATCTTCTATCCACTGTGCATTGTATCAATTCTGTTGTTGATTGATCAAAACATAGTCTTCGTCTAAAAAGAGCTGTTATACATGCTCCATCTGATGGTCATTGAGACACTTTAATAAGATTACTAGAGAAACAAGGGAGCCGAACCGGTTTACAAAGAACAAAGGGTAGGATTCGATCTCGACCGAAGGCTTCCGGGTTCACCCAGCCTTAAATGGGTACCGGATTTTTTCTGGGAAAGTAAAGCGGCGCGGGCGTAATGCCAACCACATTTCCCCGAAAATCATGTGCCGAAGGTCTGTAAAATTTATGGTCATTAATACCATATTCCCTATACCGCACTTGTCGTGACGGGGGTACTTTACTTTTTTTTTACTTACTAGAGGAACAAACAAACAGAATATCAGTGTTTGTTATTAATCGTTATTCGTTAGTCCAGACTAGAATCACTTCATCCCCATATTCAGCAGCCCAGCAACCAACCAAATGTTCGTCTACAGATTCTTCATGTCCTGCATTAATGGAACGTTGCTGCGTTCTTTGCCGCTGACGAAACTGTCCCTACTTTTGCCCAACGTCTTGCATTAACTGTGTAGAAAGATAGAATACTTGGATACAACTGGCAAAATACAAGGATAGAGAGATCACGGAGGATAAAAAAGAGGATTCTAGATAAATTGGTATCATGGGATGGTCATCCGCCCTCAACAGAATTGATATGATGCACTGATAGCAGAGAATGAGCCGCGATAGCTCAGTTGTCAGAGAACTGGACTATAAAGGACCAGATGTAGGGTTCAATCGTGATCGACGGGTTCCGGATTCAATCGGAATGGTAGTAAAAAAAAAAGAAAAGAGCTCCTGTCACGCCAAGTGGCGTATAGGGAATATGGTTTTAGTGACCATAATTTTTACAGAACTTCGGCTCATGATTTTTGGGGTAATGTGGACGGTATTACGCGCATACCACTTTACATTCCCAGAAAAAAATCTGGTACCCATTTAAGCCTGGGTGAACCAGGAAGCCGTCGGTCAGGATCGGAATGGTAATGGTACCGATTTTTTTGTGGCAAAGTAAAGGGCCTAATACCGACCACATTATTCAAAAATCATGTGCTGAAGGTCTACACAAATTATTGCCACTAACACCATTCCCTATACACCAGTCAGCGTGACGGGGCTTTTTATTTTTTGCTTACTTGCTAATAACAGAGAGTTGTGAAAGGACATGATCGCTTGCGCCAATCGGTATTGCACAAGATGATGATGCTTATCTACTGTGTTATATGAAAAGGGGATCAACGCCATAATTGTGCTTTTGAAAAACAACTAACACGACAATCACGTAGTAGAACTCCAAATGTTGTTATAACCAGCATTGTGGGAACAATGAAAGCTGTAACTCAAAATGTTGTCGTTATAACCAGCATTGTGGGAACAATGAAAGCTGTAACTCAAAATGTTGTCGTTATAACCAGCATTGTGGGAACAATGAAAGCTGTAACTCAAAATGTTGTCGTTATAACCAGCATTGTGGGAACAATGAAAGCGGTAACTCAAAATGTTGTTATAACCAGCATTGTGGGAACAATGAAAGCTGTAACTCAAAATGTTGTCGTTATAACCAGCATTGTGGGAACAATGAAAGCTGTAACTCAAAATGTTGTCGTTATAACCAGCATTGTGGGAACAATGAAAGCTGTAACTCAAAATGTTGTCGTTATAACCAGCATTGTGGGAACAATGAAAGCGGTAACTCAAAATGTTGTTATAACCAGCATTGTGGGAACAATGAAAGCTGTAACTCAAAATGTTGTCGTTATAACCAACATTGTGGGAACAATGAAAGCTGTAACTCAAAATGTTGTCGTTATAACCAGCATTGTGGGAACAATGAAAGCTGTAACTCAAAATGTTGTCGTTATAACCAGCATTGTGGGAACAATGAAAGCGGTAACTCAAAATGTTGTTATAACCAGCATTGTGGGAACAATGAAAGCTGTAACTCAAAATGTTGTCGTTATAACCAGCATTGTGGGAACAATGAAAGCTGTAACTCAAAATGTTGTCGTTATAACCAGCATTGTGGGAACAATGAAAGCGGTAGCTCAAAATGTTGTCGTTATAACCAGCATTGTGGGAACAATGAAAGCGGTAACTCAAAATGTTGTCGTTATAACCAGCATTGTGGGAACAATGAAAGCTGTAACTCAAAATGTTGTCGTTATAACCAGCATTGTGGAAACAATGAAAGCGGTAACTCAAAATGTTGTCGTTATGACCAGCATTGTGGGAACAATGAAAGCTGTAACTCAAAATGTTGTCGTTATAACCAGCATTGTGGAAACAATGAAAGCTGTAACTCAAAATGTTGTCGTTATGACCAGCATTGTGGAAACAATGAAAGTTATAACTCAAAATGTTGTCGTTATGACCAGCATTGAGGGAACGATGAAAGTTATAACTCAAAATGTTGTCGTTATGACCAGCATTGAGGGAACGATGAAAGTTATAAATAATATCCGTTTGATAAAGACGCCAGGGAGAAAAAAACGCGAGTTTCACTTGACATTTTTCAAGAGGGCATTTATTGTTATCAACCAGAAGCCCGAGTCTAGACGAGTTTATTTTAAAACGAGTGTCTCTCGTTAATTGGTAGAACATTTCAAAGCGTCAACCCATCTCTGGGTGTGTGAAGATTCCCTGTTCTTATCCATCTGGCCTTAACAGCTAGAATATGTTTCTATATAGGTCTCTATGGCGAAGAAAGACAGTTATAGCGATGGCTTCCGATGCAGTGTATGCTAGCACCAGCAACTCAATACACAGGAAATGGAAACGTCCAGATTCTAAAAATGGTGGAATTCTGTGTGAGCGCTAGTGATTGGCTGAGAAGGGACATACGTAGCCGCATATATGATCCTAGCCAGATAGAGAAGTGAACACGTGCGTCTGTTGTGTTGATCGTTCTAAAATCTGAAAAAAATATCAGAGTAATGCATTAAGAAAGATAACATGTACATTTTATTATTTCTCTTCTTCTTCCTCTGTTTATTCTTCCTTCTTTACTTTTAGGCCTTTGTTTACTTCTTGTGCTTCACTCTTTTTTTCTTCTTTCAACTTCATTACTGCATCATCTGTCATTCATTCTCTTATGCTTCTTAATTAAGCTTTCTTTCTTAATCTTTTTTTTTTAATTTACATCCATGTATTTCTCTAATTGTTTCTTCTTATTTCTTTTACTTTATATACTATATGTCATCTCTTTTGTTCTGCTCATTTCATTCGTCAACTTCTTATATCTTTCGTCTTCCAGCTCCCCTGCAGCTTCTATGTTTTCGTTCTCATCATTTTTGCATCGAATTGTGTTGGACTCTATGTTGGTGTCTTGTAGTGCAGTGGACTCATAGAAATTAATCAACTACAACAAAATACGAAAAGTAAATAAAATTAAATGTATGAAAAGTAAATTTAAAATATAAACAAAAACCTGATAAATAGTTACCCATTATATGTCAAATATGTAGTTTATATACTGATAGAGTGAGTTCAAAGGTTGACTTCTGGTGTCATGGCGGCTACGTGTTGGTCGTTTTTAGAATTCGGCTCTTGCTGATATATTTAAATGATATACGCGACAGTCTAGATGTGAAATAATGTGTTGTTATTACCCGTTTTGGTGTATGTTTTACTTCTGACGAGTGGATGGACTGTGAACGTTACCGATATTTAAGTGGAATATGATTTATTCTTTTTTTATGTCGTGGTTTCACGGTTCGACCGGCAAACACATAGTTTTCGACATCAATGGCGCCGGCCTGGTATGCTCAACCCGAATGTGAAAAGTCTGTGACGGTGGATGGGGCGGAAGAATTAGAAATGATCAACGGCCTAGAAAGCGAAAACAGCAAAGTGTGTGGTACACATGAGGCATGTTCAGGACACGAAAGAAGACTATGGCAGACCACCGTGAAAGAGATTGGAGCCTCATCACGTAACACTCCAAAGAAAGCCATGGAGGGAAATTCGAAACTATTGTTTTAAGAACAAAACTATAAATAACTACATGGAATGTTACGACCTTATACCAACAAGGAAAATTAGAAAATCTTATGGCAGAAGCAGAGCGATTAAACATAGATATTTTAGCAATATCAGAAACAAGATGGAAAGAAAGTGGATATATGCAAGACGATAACTATACAATTATATACTCAGGTAACACAACAGAACATCAAAGAGAGGTAGGCACACTAATAAAACGAGACCTACAAAATATATAAATACCCACTGGACATACAATGATAGGATTATACTATTAAAAATGAAGGCAAAACCATTTGACATAACAATAATACAGACACAGGCACCTACCCGGGACTATACAGATGAACAAGTAGAGGTGTACTACGAAGATCTAAGTACAGTTATGAAGCAAGTGAAATCTTCAGACATCTTGATTGTAATGTGTGACATGAACGCTAAAGTAGGAAAAGGTAGATATAAGACCATCATAGGACATCATGGTTTAGGAAAAAGAAATAACAGAGGAGAAATATTAATGCAATTTTGTGAAGAAAACAGGCTGATAATATGTAACACCTACTATGAGCAAGAGAAAAGGAAATTATACACATGGAAAGGCCCTGGAGATAAGAAGTGGAATCAAATAGATTACATAATGATAAAATACAGATTCCGGAACAGCGTCAAGAAAGCCAAAACCTATCCAGGAGCAGATATTAATTCAGATCACAATCCTGTAATGATTAAAATGGAAATCAAGCTGAAGAGAAACAAACTAATTCAGCAATACCAATAGATATAGTAAAAAAAAAAAAGTAAAGTACCCCCGTCACACCAAGTGGCGTATAGGGAATATGGTGTTAGTGACCATAAATTTTACAGATCTTCAGCACATGATTTTTGGGGTAATGTGGTCGGTATTACGCCCGTGCCGCTTCACTTTCCCGGGAAAAAAATCCGGTTCCCATTTAAGGCTGGGTGAACCTGGAAGCCGTCAGTTGGGATCGAACGCTACCCCTTGTCCTTTGTAGTCCAGTTCACTAACCACTGAGCTAACGCGTTCCCTGCCAATAGATATAGCAGCGTTAAATCAGGAAGATATAAAAGTAACTTATACAGTGCAAGTAAAGAACACATATCAGAAGCTGCTGGAAGAAGGGATTGAGCAGTACAGAAGAGAAAATCTTGACGAAAAAGTCACAACCAAATGGCAATGCATAGAAAGCAGCATACAAGAATCTTGTGACACCTTACCCAAAGAGGAAAATAAAAAACAAAAATGGATAACTGACAACATCTTAGAAAAAGTGGAAGAAAGAAGTTTTGATTATTGGTTATTGGTTATGGAAGAAGGAAGACAAGCGATGAACACTGCCAGATACATGGACGTTGATAATGAAATACGCAAAATGTGCAAAAAGGCAAAAGAAGACTGGCTCAACCAAAGATGTCTACAAGTCGAAACTATGGTAAGTAAACAAAATTTAAGAGGGATGCACACAGAAATAAAGAGAATGACTACTAACGACAAAAAAGCTGCAGGAAGCGGATGTATTGCAAACAAAGAGAGGAGAATGCTAACAAAGATATAATCGATAGATGGCAGGAATATATAACAGAATTATTTCATGACGAAATGAACAAAAAACATTTTTATAAAATGTTTGTCCAGCTATAAAATCCTGAAATCTGATGTAGAAAAAGCTATACAAACAATGAAAAAGGGACAAGCAGCAGGACCTGACAATATACAGATATAGATTTTGGCATTGAAGTGATCACAGACATATGCAATGACATATACCATACATGATACATACTAAATTAACTAAAAATATCAACTTTTATAGCATTACCTAAAAAGAATGGTGCAATTGAATTCAGTGATTTTAGAACAATAAGGTCATGAGCCAGGTAGCAACAATTTTACTAAAAGTTATACAAGGAAAGATTCAGAATAAAATAAATACTGAATTACAGGAGCAGCAAATTGGATTCAGGAAAAACAGTGGCACAAAAGAAGCCATATTCAACATGAGAACTTTGATTGAAAAGTACATAGAAGTAAACAAACCAAAATATGCCTGCTTCATAGACTACACCAAATCTTTGATAGAATACACCATAATCAACTTATAGACTGCCTAAAAGATATAAATCTGGACGATACAGACATACGACTGATATGTAATTTGTACTGGGCGCAAACAGCAATAATAAAATATAACAAGGAGAACTCTACACCCATAGACATAAAAAGAGGAGTAAGACAAGGATGCATCCTATCACCAAGCTTGTTCAATCTATACACTGAGCAAATCTTTAAAAACATCACACAGATACCAGGCCTAAACATTAATGGAAAGATAATCAATAACCGATATGCTGATGATACTGTTCTACTAGCAGAAAATCCTAAAGATCTACAACAATTGCTTAATATTATATACATGACAAGCAAAAAAAATGGACTAGGTATAGATATCAAAAAGACTAAAACTATGATCATAAACAAAGAAAATTCTCAAGACCAACAAGTAATTATCAGAGTTGAAGGAGTACATCTGGAGACAGTTCAGAGCTACAACTACCTTGACATACTATAACCAATGATGGAAAATGTAAAAGTGAAATAAACAAAAGAATAGGTATGGCAAAAAGTAATTTTAATGCCATGAAAAATATACTAACATCAAAACAAAACACCTGGGCTAAAACTAAGAATATAAAAATGTTACATCTTCTCATTATTCCTGTGTGGTGCAGAAACATGGACATTAGACAAGAAAACAGAACAAAAAATTAAAGCCTTTGAAATGTGGATTTATAGAAGAATAGGTAGAATTGGGTGGAAACAAAAGATAACAAACGATGAAGTTTTAAAACAACTACCAATGAAAAGACAACTACTAAATATAATTAGAACAAGACAAATGAAATTTTTTGGGGCATGTTAAAAGACACAAAGGAAGATCAAGACTAACATGGACGAGTAACATCAAAAGATGGACAAGTCAACCTATTACAATCTGCATCATCAAAGCAAGAGACAGCATGGAATGGCGCTCCATGGTAGCCAACCTTCGATGCATAGACGGCACTCAATGGTGATGACGATGACGATAGAAACATGAAGAAATGTATTCTCCTGACTGTAAAAAGTTAAACCGGCATATGTGTTAGGTAGTTGGATTATCCTCACTGTACATCGAATGGAGCCTGTGTGGATGAGTGGTTAGTGTGCTCGCCTCGGTGGCTGAGGGGTTAGTGTGCTCGTTTCAGTGGCTGAGTGGTTAGTGTGCTCGCCTCAGTGGCTGAGTGGTTACTGTGCTCGTTTCAGTGGCTGAGTGGTTAGTGTGCTCGCCTCGGTGGCTGAGTGGTTAGTGTGCTCGCCTCGGTGGCTGAGTGGTTAGTGTGCTCGCCTCGGTGGCTGAGTGGTTAGTGTGCTCACTTCCTGGTGGCTGAGTGGTTAGTGTGCTCACCTCGGTGGCTGAGTGGTAAGTGTGCTCATTTTCTGGTGGTTGAGTGGTTAATGTGTTCACTTCGGTGGCTGAGTGGTTAGTGTGCTCACTTCCTAATCAGAAGGGTCTGGGTTCAATCCCCAGCAATGGCGGATTTTTTTTTTGTACGGACAAGGCTCCGGGGCTCACCCAGCCTCTAAAAATGGGTACCAGATTTTTTTTCTGTAATGTAAAGGCGGCCTGGCGTGATACCGACCACATCACCCAAAAATGTGCCGTGGTTATAGAAAAATATGGTCACTAACACCATATTCCCCATACGCCTAGCAAGGCGTGAAGTGAACCTTTACTTACATCGAACAACTGTCAATAAGAACTTAGATGCCCTCCCCATCAAACATCGCAGTCTGAAACTGGTTCACAAGTTCTCCATAGTTCTTCTAGTAATTATTCTGAATTTAAGTAACATCCCTCTTGACTAACATGAAGATCCGGAATTATACTAGGGCTACAGATTCACAAATATCCTAATCTATATCATCTCGCCCTTCTTTTCGAGGATACGGCAGAGTTAGGGATATACATACTATCGTCTATCATTAAGACGTAGCACACACAACATGTTCAACAATGGATGCCTCCACAACGCTTGATTCACTCCAAAGACCGCGCCCTGATTCACGAACACCGTAGCTCCGGCGCAGAATCCTTACAGTGAAACGTTGGCACAGCGACCTACATGTAAGAGCTGACAGTAATCGGTTCCGAACAAACCCAACCGCTGTTATTGAACATCTGTCAATGTCATACCATTATACACACATTGACTTTACGACAGAGGAAGGTCGCATAAATACTCTCTGATTCACCAAAAACAGGACTACTTTCATGTGCACGAACTCTTTAGCATCGATGCGAATCCGTAAAGTGGAACATCCGGTAGACTTTAACGTAGCGAGCTGCAAGTAATCTCCACACGGATATCTCGCAGCGGTTGATTGAACATAAACTCCATTCCACCATCTTTGAACCGGAAGTCTCCCGGCATGTGAAACAGGGTCAGAAGATATCGAACATGATTTATGATGAGACAGCCATCGACAGGGTGGATGTAAAACGAGTTCGTCCAGGGCCACAGAATAGCCAATAACTAATAATCGTAGCTCTCTTTGAGTAAATGGTGGATTTGATATAATCACAGTTTCATGACGTGAGTGATTCCTTCCATTAGTACTGACCGTAAACATGAGTTTCCTATTACAGCGCTTATTTTCGTACAGATGATCACTGTAACTATACTAAAACAGTGCCATGGGTACCCAATTTATTTTGTTATTACGCAAGAAGACCTGGCTACAGTGCACTAACTCCGTGACTTGAGTAACGATCACTGCAATTGCGAAAATTAGTTACTATTTATTTTTAAAGCAATTTGAGAACTTTTAAAATGTGTGTGTGCCGGAGTATCAACATATATGATAAGAGAGAAATCTGAAGAAGAATATGCGTCGAGCATACGTCGAAGGCGTTATATATCGGTCATGTACTGAGAATGAATGAAGAAAGACTTCCACATCAGGCATTCATGTTGAAATCATCTAATAAAAGAAAACAAGGCAGACCAAGAGAATCGCTACCAGAACAATTACTAAAGAAGCTTCAACCTAGGACTAAAAAAAAATCAAGAACTACAAGAACTACAAGAACTAGCAGCAAATTGCCGATCGTAGAGAACTATGACTTCCGTCCTTAGGCAGACTTCAGCCCGAGAGAAAAGGAATGAACCAACATAAAGACGTTTTGTTTATATAAATAACTGCGAAGGATTCTTCCACGCCCTGAACGTGAGCACGCAGCTGCCATGTTACATATATGCTATAGGACTAGGCACTTCATTGAACCTAACGTGCAATAGATGCCGTCGATAGAACCATTTTAGATTCGAACCGGTCACTATTAAAACATATTTTTTATTTTACGGCATAATTACATTTGTTGGGGAGGGGGGATGTCTGCTGAGTTGGAGATATAGCACAGGAGAATAAAGGCTGCGTGTGGTTATAACCTGTGCTCTCCACAGTTAATGAGCGTGAGAAACATTGACCTCAAAATCATATCATCTTCGTCACCATCATCATTATCATCATCAACGATATATGTATCACTATGTGTTTCCATCTTGTATCCACACACTTCATGCAATGATACATGTCCAGTTAGTAGAAACACACACACAAAATGACCGTGCTAAGATTCATCTTCTTGCGCAACTGTCAGCGCCTCCACATTTAGCAGGAGTATGGAATTAGTGCCTATGTGACGTCAGATGTTTACAGTGGTCCTACTTCCCTTCCTTGTAGGCAGTAATCGATGTCAAGGGGGATAAAATGCTCTAGCTCTCCAGACAGCCTCCTATCACTGCTAGTTGATGCTCTTGTAGTGCGGCTTAACAAAGTGGCTCACATTATTGGGTAGGTGACACCACTACTGCCAAATAAGGAGGAACAGAAAATGATTTTAAAAATAGGGATATCAAAAGCAAGAGGAGCTTTTGTTGAACTGGGAAACATATGGAAGTCCAAATAAATTAGGTTAAATTCTAAAATAACCATTTTCAACTTCAATGTTAAGTCAGTCTTATTATATGACTGTGAAACATGGAGAACAACAAAATTGACAATCATGAAGATATACACTTTAATTAATGGATGCTTACGCAGAATAAAAGGAAGGAAATAGCAGGACAAAATCACTAACATAGAATTATGGAAATGTACCAGTCAAATACCATTGGATACAGAGATACAGGAAAGACGATGGCGCTGGATAGGACATACACTGCGGAAGCCAACTGAGATTATTACACAACGTGCCCTTGTTTGAATCCCCATGGGTAAAGACAAAGAGGAAGACCAAGGATTTCTTGGAGAAGATAGATAGAAGCAGAGATGAAAATGATGGGGAAGACATGGAATGATCTTAAAAGAATGGCAAAAAACAGAACGACTTGGAAAGTGTTTGTTGAAGACCTATGCTCCACAGGGAGCTGAAAGGTAGAACAGAGAGAGAGAGACATCACTACTGCCAAAGAAGGAAATGAACCTAAAGGCAAAACTGGCACTCTAGATCTACAATGTGTATTACAACGTTGTTCTATCGATGCCAGACCTGAATCTTGCTACAACCAAGGGCCGAAATGAAATGTGCTAGACTATGACAGGAAACCGTCTGAGAGATCAGATAAGAAGCAAATAAACATAAAGAAAGCTAGGAAAAATACGGAAACAATATATACAGATACAATACAGAAACAATAGATAAAGTGATTTGGTCATATAAGACAGAAATATCAAAGCACAATATAGCCAGTCTTCGACAAGCACTATGACATCATCAGGCCCAAGGGCCGAACACGAAAAAGATGGATTAACGTAATCTTTGTAACACTAGTTAATATAACATAAGAGGCTAATTGAAGAGTAAACTATAGCAAACTATACATCCCCTCGACGCTGAAAGACAAAAAAGGAAGGGAAAAAGAAGGGGGAAAAAAGAAGACAAAGAAGAAACAATAATGCTTCCACCATGGATTCATGTTAACTACTATGGGTATACCTTGTGCTCTGTTTTCTTCCCCACTTCTTGTTTGTCTCTTTTGCTGTTCATCCGTCGGGTTGATGCTTTCATTCCTAGTGGTAGTTTCCTGGAGGCCTCGGTAGCCGAGCTAGGACAACCACCCGACTGGACTACCGACGTTCGGACAACCCGTGTTCGATTTCCGCTGGGAGCAGTGTGAGTTGTCCTCGTAGTTGGAAAAAAAAAATAATACCCCCGGTGTCGACCCAGCCGCTGGCAGAAATGGGTACCAGGGTTGTACTCTGGGAAGGTGAGGAATGCCGCCTCGCACCGTGAGTTTCGATGCTTGAAGCGACACTATCCAGAAATCTCCAAACACTTCTCTATAGGCGGCCGAGCACATATGGGTGGAAACTCGCGTGCTATGACGTCGATTCAAGTCTCGTACTTGACCTTGACCTAGTTGGTTTGATAAGATGAAGCTAACAATTGTCTTCTACAATAAGGACATAGATGAGACTTGACTTAGCAAGGAGGACGATGTTGCATTTAAGTTTGACTTGCGAAGCAATCACTTCTGGACTATGTTTAATATTTGATAAATCACGAGACGAACAAAAAATATGGACTAGATATGAATATCAAAAAGACTAAAACTATGATCATAAACAAAGAAAATACTCAAAACCCACAAGTGGATATCAAAATTGAAGGAATAGACCTGGTGACAGTTCAGAACTACAACTACCTTGGACCTATAACCAGGGATGGAAAATGTACAACTGAAATAAACAAAAGATTATGAATAGCAAAAAGTAATTTTAATGTCATGAAGAACATACTAACATCAAAACAAATAACACCAGGGCTAAAACTAAGAATAGCAAAATGTTATGTCTTCTCAACATTCCTATATGTTGCAGAAACATGGACATTAGACAGTAAAACACAACAGAGAATTGAAGCCTTTGATATGTGGATATATCAAAGAATGTGCAGAATTGGATGGCAAGAAAAGAAAACAAATGATGAAGTCTTAAAACAACTAAAAATGAAAAGATAACTACTAAAGAAAATAAAAACAAGACAAACGCTATTTTTGGGTCATGTTAAAAGACACAACAGCCTACTAAAAGTAATCACGGAAACGGAAAATACAAGGCGAAAGAGGAAGAGGCAGACCAAGACTAATATTGACGAGTAACATCAGAAGATGGACAAATCAGCCTATGACAACCTGCACCATCAAAGCAAGAGACAGAGCAGAACGGCGCTCCATAGTAGTCAACCTTCGTTGCGGAAATGGCACTCGATGATGATGAAATCACAAGACAATCTCTTAGATGGACAGACCATGATATTATAATCTTGCCTCTGTATTTAGTTCACGTTTTGTTCTGGATCGGTTATTTCTGTTATAGTCTAATTCCTGAACGAATCTAACGTTGCTATCCAGCAGATTTTCTCATCAAATATCTCTTACTGTGCTCGCGAGCTTCCGCTTCTAAAAACATCTCCAAAAACTTCAAACAAGATGAAAGGCTGGACAAGGAATTTACAACAATAACCATTAATTATATTTTAAAAAACAAACATGACTTTTTAAATGTCTAAATGTAGTGTTTTTAACTTCTGTCATCAACCAGTTGTGTTGAGTTTCCTAATTCAGATATTTCCTCTGCACGTAATTGCCTGTCATTATGTCTTTCATTATGATCCATTACAATTAATTTATGTCCGTGCTCAGATATTGCTTTCGCGCCCCTCTATCAACTCTCTGTTTGATAAAACTCACCGACAGTAATTACTAGCGACTCTCTGTTTGATAAAACTCACCGACAGTAATTACTAGCGACTGTCTGTTACTTCTCTTTCTTCTTGTTGCTGACATCAAGTACCCTTCATGGTGAAATTTCGTGATTCTCGAGTAGTCGCATTCTGTTTGGACAACGAGTTCTTGCGTTTTCATACTGATGGAGAGAGTTTGTTAATTTGTGTTGCGAACAGACATTGCACAGAGGCGTAGTTGCCAGAGAGAGGAAAATTCAGATGTTCAAGTGCTCCCAATAACCCGCTCTTACCGAAACTTTCATTGAAAAAACAGCCACTTTCGATTCTAGTTCCCTGAATAAAAGTTTGTTTGTTTACACTCTAAAATTTTCTCAATAGCAATTTGACAATTCCTCTTTTTAACTCACCTACACATACAACTTTAGATAGTTATATAGTATGAGTATTCTTATTGGTTATTGTCCATACGTACGTGTTTGTGTATATATATTATATATATGCAAATATGTTTATACATATATATATATATATATATATATATATATATGCATGTGGAAATATAATCCATGTATTATCAAATCAAATGCATTATCCGCCCTAAATTATACACTGCGATAGCAGAAAACAAATAAAAAAACAGGAAATAATGTAGACGCATCTGAAAACAATTGCCTGCTGAAAATATTTGGTATATACGAGGAATGAATTCAAGATTAGTACAGTAGTAAGAGAAGTGACACAGCATTAACAAAAATACAACTATAATCAAAGAAAGAAGATGGTCATATGTTTGCCATGTGATGAGAAAATTCAACAAGAGAATTGCAAAGCTGGCTCTCAAATGGGAACCAGAGGGTAAAAGAGAAAAAAAACAACCAAGATAACCACTAAAAAGAAAGACTGAGGTGAGAGGCAACAACCGCAGGTATCAGCTCCGTCGCCGAAATTGAACAACTCATCCAGAACAGATTCATGTGACGAATTATAATGCGGGGCCTGTGCAAGGTCTGATACTTGATCGTCGGACACTAAGTCTAGAATGCCGTCTTAAAATGCCGTCTTCCGCTCAAAATGATAATAGAATAGAGCAGAATTATGCATGTCATATGTTATATGTGTGTATATGTAGAATGTATGTATGTATATATCGTGCCTACTGGATGTGGTAATCAAAGGGATTTTTCTACCCATCTTTGTTAACAAATGGCATATTCGTGATTGTCAGCACTACGTCAGACCATCTTTCTTTCCAAGATAAATCCTCAGTACGTAGAGATTACAGCTAAACACAATTACAACAAGACAAATGAAATTGTTGGGGCATATTAAAAGACACATCAGCTTAATAAAAGTAATATTGGAAGGGAAATACAAGGTAAAAGAGGCAGAGGCAGACCAAAACTAACATGGACGCGTAACGTCAAAAGATGGACAAGTCAACCTATGACATTTTGCACCATCAAAGCAAGGGACAGAGTGGAATGGTGCCCCGTGGTAGCCAACCTTCTATGCGGAGACGGCACTCTGTGAGGATGAGCACGTAGAGATTAAAGAGCAGAGACCAAGTGATCTGAAAACTCCTTTGTTGGACGGGTCACTTTGTTGGACGGGCACTTTGTTGGACGGGTCACTTTGTTGGACGGGTCACTTTGTTGGACGGGTCACTTTGTTGGACGGGTCACTTTGTTGGACGGGTCACTTTGTTGGACGGGTCACTTTGTTGGACGGGCACTTTGTTGGACGGGTCACTTTGTTGGACGGGTCACTTTGTTGGACGGGTCGCTTTGCTGGACGGGTCACTTTGCTGGACGGGTCACTTTGCTGGACGGGTCGCTTTGCTGGACGGGTCACTTTGCTGGACGGGTCATTTTGCTGGACGGGTCACTTTGCTGGACGGGTCCTTTTGCGGGACGGGTCCTTTTACGGGACGGGTCCCTTTGCCGGACGGGTCACTTTGCTGGACGGGTCACTTTGCTGGACGGGTCACTTTGCTGGACGGGTCACTTTGCTGGACGGGTCACTTTGCTGGACGGGTCACTTTGCTGGACGGGTCCTTTTGCGGGACGGGTCCTTTTACGGGACGGGTCCTTTTGCGGGACGGGTCCTTTTACGGGACGGGTCCCTTTGCCGGACGGGTCACTTTGCTGGACGGGTCACTTTGCTGGACGGGTCACTTTGCTGGACGGGTCACTTTGCTGGACGGGTCCTTTTACGGGACGGGTCACTTTGCTGGACGGGTCACTTTGCTGGACGGGTCACTTTGCTGGACGGGTCACTTTGCTGGACGGGTCCTTTTACGGGACGGGTCACTTTGCTGGACGGGTCACTTTGCTGGACGGGTCCCTTTGCTGGACGGGTCACTTTGCTGGACGGGTTCCTTTGCTGGACGGGTCACTTTGCTGGACTGGTCACTTTGCTGGACTGGTCACTTTGCTGGACTGGTCACTTTGCTGGACGGGTTAGCATCTTGTTTTCTGGGAGCTGCGGGAGCTCACTGGTTAGTGAACTGGAACGCCTCTTGTCCTTCTTCTTCCTGGGTCCTGGATAACCCTGTACGTTCTCATTGCCTTCAGCCGGCGTCATTTCTTCGTCAACGTTATCGCTTTTGTTACAATTTGTTGATCAGGTGGCTGGGTGGTCTGGAGGTAGCGCGTCGGCCTCTGGAGTGGTAGGGCATGGCTTCTAATATCACCACAGGCGGCATTCTTTACATTAAAAGAAAAAATAAAACCATAGTATCTTCGTAGCATTACTGTACCCTGGTCTTTGGGTGTGAGATCCAATATCTCTCAGATAAGTGAGAAAACAAAAACAGGAGATTGCTGGTTCATTCGTTCAAAGAGTAGGCCAAGAATGGGCGCTGCACGGGCAACATTTATAAGGAAATGAATCAGGTCTGAAGGCAGATGGGTTGGGTCGAAAGGCCCAGATTTTGAGGCACTGTCGTTAACTAGCGACAAAAAGTTTCCACTCGCACTAACTGAGTGAATACTAAGGAGGTTATTTGTCTGCCGGCGTTAACGAAGATAATGTAGTGATTTGAAATCTTAGAGTTGACTACGGGATGAGACCGGACAGGTCCTGAGGTGTTTCTTGCAATGAGGATATTGATATTTTGAGTTTGATATGTAGGGGAGGGTGATATTAGTTGAAGCTTAACACGGGAAGTAATCGGGACAGGATGGTATTATTTGAAGCTTAAAACGGGAAGTAATCGGGACAGGATGGTATTATTTGAAGTTAAAATGGGAAGTAATCGGGACAGGATGGTATTATTTGAAGCTTAACACGGGAAGTAATCGGGAGAGTGTGGTATTATTTGAAGCTTAACACGGGAAGTAATCGGGACAGGATGGTATTATTTGAAGCTTAACACGGGAAGTAATCGTGACAGGATGGTATTATTTGAAGTTTAACATGGGAAGTAATCGGGAGAGGGTGGTATTATTTGAAGCTTAACACGGGAAGTAATCGGGAGAGGGTGGTATTATTTGAAGCTTAACATGGGAAGTAATCGGGAGAGGGTGGTATTATTTGAAGCTTAACACGGGCAGTAATCGGGACAGGATGGTATTATTTGAAGTTTAACATGGGAAGTAATCGGGAGAGGGTGGTATTATTTGAAGTTTAACATGGGAAGTAATCGGGAGAGGGTGGTATTATTTGAAGTTTAACATGGGAAGTAATCGGGAGAGGGTGGTATTATTTGAAGTTTAACATGGGAAGTAATCGGGAGAGGGTGGTATTATTTGAAGTTTGACATGGGAAGTAATAGGGATAGGGTGATATTATTTGAAGTTTAACATGGGAAGTAATCGGGAGAGGGTGGTATTATTTGAAGTTTAATACGGGAAGTAATCGGGAGAGTGTGGTATTATTTGAAGTTTAACACGGGAAGTAATCGGGAGTGGGTGGTATTATTTGAAATTTAACACGGGAAGTAATCGGGAGAGGGTGGTATTATTTGAAGTTTAACATGCTAAGTAATCGGGAGAGGGTGGTATTATTTGAAATTTAACATGGGAAGTAATCGGGAGAGGGTGGTATTATTTGAAGTTTAACATGGGAAGTAATCGGGAGAGGGTGGTATTATTTGAAGTTTAACATGGGAAGTAATCGGGAGAGGGTGGTATTATTTGAAGTTTAACACGGGAAGTAATCGGGAGAGGGTGGTATTATTTGCAGTCTAACATGGGAAGTAATCGGGTCAGGATGGCGCAATAAATTCATTTATTTCTCGCTCTCTCTCTCTCTCTCTCTCTCTCTCTCTCTCTCTCTCTGCGATCAAGACTCAATCAGAGTAGGATTCCAGACTATCTCATGAAGTCAGCTGACTTGTTAAAACGTTGCACTGTGTTTTGCGCCAGTGGCTCCATTTATTTGATTACATTGATTGCATTAGCTTTAGTAGTCTGATGTGTCTGCCGAGTGATAATCAGCAAAGTAGCCTTAGGTATTGCAGTGTTTCAATTAACTCTAGTGTGTCTTTAAATATTTTCTTTTGATGCTCACTGTTATTTTCTTTATACGCGTTGATTTGGTTAGCGAACTACAGGTCCAGTCCATGTTAGATATGATCTTCCTTCTGTGAGGTTATAATTAAAGTTAAACTTTAACTTACAGTTCTTACAACCTACAAAAAGTTGTTACTTACTTCTTACAAAAGTATAATTATAAAATGTAGGATTCAGTTCAATAGTTTATTGATCAGTTTGACGTAGAAGAAAAAAAAAAGCAGTACTTTTTTCAAGTAAAGGTTAGTTTACTTTAAGTGTGAACAAGCGACTTTGATAGTTAGTTTGAGACAAGGTTGCTGTTGACAAGTAAACAATTGAAGTAACGAACCGCTGCGGTGAAGCAGGAAATTGCATTTTGACAAAGTATCGATTCCAATGATGAAAGAAGTAACAAAGTAAGTGAAGGCCCACACAATCGAATACCCTGTTACAGAGAACGTCTTCTAATAAGTAACTGAGATCTCAAAGGGCATCACTTCTTTAATTCAAGGTTACACAGGAAGAAACATCAATAGCGACTACTACCCGTCTACAGTTTTAGTGGAGACATATTCGTCCCTTATTAGAGAGCGACAAGAACATGTCATCAGGATAAAACATGTCATCAGGATAAAACATGTCATCAGGATAAAACATGTCATCAGGATAAAACAATCACTGGTTGTGAGTTACAACGTGAGAAGGGAACAGCAGAGATTTTAGTGATTACTGAACATTCTATTCTATTTTATTCTATTCTATTCTATTCTATTCTATTCTATTCGTTAATGGAATTAGTTTCATTACAGTTCGCACGCTGGCAGCTCTGACACTGAGTGTGGCCTTACTCGGAAAAAGAGGATATTGACAAGTTTGTTCTTCACTCCTTAAGAGAAGAGGAGGAGGGTGGGTGGGACAAGGATGTAGATATTGAGAGACTGAGGAGTCTAAAGGTGGGACAAGGATGTAGATATTGAGAGACTGAGGAGTCTAAAGGTGGGACAAGGATGTAGATATTGAGAGACTGAGGAGTCTAAAGGTGGGACAAGGATGTAGATATTGAGAGACTGAGGAGTCTAAAGGTGGGACAAGGATGTAGATATTGAGAGACTGAGGAGTCTAAAGGCGGGACAAGGATGTAGATATTGAGAGACTGAGGAGTCTAAAGGTGGGACAAGGATGTAGATATTGAGAGACTGAGGAGTCTAAAGGTGGGACAAGGATGTAGATATTGAGAGACTGAGGAGTCTAAAGGTGGGACAAGGATGTAGATATTGAGAGACTGAGGAGTCTAAAGGTGGGACAAGGATGTAGATATTGAGAGACTGAGGAGTAAAGAGAGGGACAAGGATGTAGATATTGAGAGACTGAGGAGTCTAAAGGCGGGACAAGGATGTAGATATTGAGAGACTGAGAAGTCTAAAGGCGGGACAAGGATGTAGATATTGAGAGACTGAGGAGTCTAAAGCGGGACAAGGATGTAGATATTGAGAGACTGAGGAGTCTAAAGGTGGGACAAGGATGTAGATATTGAGAGACTGAGAAGTCTAAAGGCGGGAACACAAGATGTAGATATTGAGAGACTGAGAAGTCTAAAGGTGGGACAAGGATGTAGATTGAGAGACTGAGAAGTCTAAAGGTGGGACAAGGATGTAGATATTGAGAGACTGAGAAGTCTAAAGGTGGGACAAGGATGTAGATATTGAGAGACTGAGGAGTCTAAGGTGGGAAAGTGATCAGGTCGATCGGGCGTGATTTGTGGGAAAAGCAGATCAACACTTTACATAAACAATTAGTCTGCATACGCTAAGAGAAATGATGGGACGGTCAGTGGAGCGGATATGGGGAGTACTGAACAAAATATAGGGAAGAATAGATCGATAGAACGAGAAAAGGTGCTGTACAATGCAGAATCACGGCTTAGTAGAAAGTAAGTAAATGTACCGATAAACAACTGTAGAGATAGAAAGTTGTGAGGCAGCATGATCGCCTATGTCGACAGATACATTCCTTTTGTGTGTGTGTGTGTGTGTGTGTGTGTGTGTGTGTGTGTGTATGTGTGTGTGTGTGTGTGTTATATTTATATTGTGTGTTTTTATATTATTTCTAATTCACCAAGACGGATTTTACAAGCATAAATAAGGCAAAGCTAGGCTTATAAGTTGTTGATGGATTGCTACGAGTTGATGCGGGCAATATGCAGGAAAATATTTTCTGTGTTGATTTTGAAACTCTATCAAAATTTCCCGAAGCATGTTCGTCAGAGAAAGAAAATTTGGCTAACAATAACCACTTGGACATGAAATGTTCTCACTAATGTGGTTAACAATAACCACTTGGACATGAAATGTTCTCATTAACGTGGTTAACAATAACCACTTGGACATGAAATGTTCTCATTAACGTGGTTAACAATAACCACTTGGACATGAAATGTTCTCATTAACGTGGTTAACAATAACCATTTGGACATGAAATGTTTTCATTAACGTGGTTAACAATAACCACTTGGACATGAAATGTTCTCATTAACGTAGTTAACAATAACCACTTGGACATGAAATGTTCTCATTAACGTGGTTAACAATAACCACTTGGACATGAAATGTTCTCACTAATGTGGTTAACAATAACCACTTGGACATGAAATGTTCTCACTAATGTGGTTAACAATAACCATTTGGACATGAAATGTTCTCATTAACGTGGTTAACAATAACCACTTGGACATGAAATGCTCTCACTAATGTGGTTAACAATAACCATTTGGACATGAAATGTTCTCACTAATGTGGTTAACAATAACCATTTGGACATGAAATGTTCTCATTAACGTGGTTAACAATAACCACTTGGACATGAAATGCTCTCACTAATGTGGTTAACAATAACCATTTGGACATGAAATGTTCTCACTAATGTGGTTAACAATAACCATTTGGACATGAAATGTTCTCACTAATGTGGTTAACAATAACCATTTGGACATGAAATGTTCTCACTAATGTGGTTAACAATAACCACTTGGACATGAAATGTTCTCACTAATGTGGTTAACAATAACCATTTGGACATGAAATGTTCTCACTAATGTGGTTAACAATAACCATTTGGACATGAACTGTTCTCACTAATGTGGTTAACAATAACCATTTGGACATGAAATGTTCTCACTAATGTGGTTAACAATAACCATTTGGACATGAAATGCTCTCACTAATGTGGTTAACAATAACCATTTGGACATGAAATGTTCTCATTAACGTGGTTAACAATAACCACTTGGACATGAAATGCTCTCACTAATGTGGTTAACAATAACCACTTGGACATGAAATGTTCTCATTAACGTGGTTAACAATAACCACTTGGACATGAAATGTTCTCACTAATGTGGTTAACAATAACCATTTGGACATGAAATGTTCTCATTAACGTGGTTAACAATAACCACTTGGACATGAAATGTTCTCACTAATGTGGTTAACAATAACCATTTGGACATGAAATGTTCTCATTAACGTGGTTAACAATAACCACTTGGACATGAAATGTTCTCACTAATGTGGTTAACAATAACCATTTGGACATGAAATGTTCTCATTAACGTGGTTAACAATAACCACTTGGACATGAAATGTTCTCACTAATGTGGTTAACAATAACCACTTGGACATGAAATGTTCTCATTAACGTGGTTAACAATAACCACTTGGACATGAAATGTTCTCACTAATGTGGTTAACAATAACCATTTGGACATGAAATGTTCTCACTAATGTGGTTAACAATAACCATTTGGACATGAAATGTTTTCACTAATGTGGTTAACAATAACCACTTGGACATGAAATGTTTTCACTAATGTGGTTAACAATAACCACTTGGACATGAAATGTTTTCACTAATGTGGTTAACAATAACCACTTGGACATGAAATGTTTTCACTAATGTGGTTAACAATAACCACTTGGACATGAAATGTTCTCACTAATGTAGCTTTGTTTTGTGACATGTTGTATACGTATTATATTGGTATATTGTGATTTGTTGTATCTACTCAATATTTATGTATGGTGCAGAAACATGGACATTAAGTGAGAAAGCAAAGCAGAAAATTGAAGTATTTGAAATGTGCATTTGTAGGAAAATGACAGTTTGTTTGAAGGAAAAGAGAAACAGTGAAAGTTTGAATTAGCTGAAAACAAAAATGAAAAAACTACTTAACATTTTCGAACATGGCAACTAACATATTTGAACAAGACAACTAACATATTAGAACAAGACAACTAACACATTCGAACAAGACAACTAACATATTTGAACAAGACAACTAACATATTAGAACAAGACAACTAACACATTCGAACAAGACAACTAACATATTTGAACAAGACAACTAACATATTAGAACAAGACAACTAACATATTTGAACAAGACAACTAACATATTTGAACAAGACAACTAACATATTAGAACAAGACAACTAACATATTCGAACAAGACAACTAACATATTCGAACATGACAACTAACACATTCGAACAAGACAACTAACACATTCGAACAAGACAACTAACATATTCGAACATGACAACTAACACATTCGAACAAGACAACTAGCATATTTGAACAAGACAACTAACATATTAGAACAAGACAACTAACACATTCGAACAAGACAACTAACATATTAGAACAAGACAACTAACACATTCGAACAAGACAACTAACACATTCGAACAAGACAACTAACACATTAAAACAAGACAACTAACACATTAGAACAAGACAACTAACATATTAGAACAAGACAACTAACATATTAGAACAAGACAACTAACATATTAGAACAAGACAACTAACACATTAGAACAAGACAACTAACATATTAGAACAAGACAACTAACATATTAGAACAAGACAACTAACATATTAGAACAAGACAACTAACATATTAGAACAAGACAACTAACATATTAGAACAAGACAACTAACATATTAAAACAAGACAACTAACATATTAGAACAAGACAACTAACATATTAGAACAAGACACCTAACATATTAGAACAAGACAACTAACATATTAGAACAAGACAACTAACATATTGGAACATTTCACAAGTTACTCTACTGAGGGTCTCTGTGGAGGGGAAAGTTACAAGCTAAACGAAGCCAAGGTAGATAAAGACTGAAGTGGACTGATGACATCAACAGATGGATAGGTGAACATATGGCAATAAGAACTATCCAGAAAGATACATGGCGCTTGATAGTAGTCACGCGAATCATTTCATGGGAAGAGGTATGTTTACAGCACTCGGAAACAAAATTACAAATATTCAACAACAGAATAAAAATACAAATAAAAATAGATGGTCCAAAGCAGGATCGTAGATGTCGTGTTAAAGCGCTGTGCTGCCGAATACGTGTTCTATCCTGCCTTTTATTGTTCTTTGTTTATTTTTCTATTGTTGACGATAAGTTGCCATTTTTTCCCCGAGTGCTGTAAAAATAGCCCTTCCCCTGAAATGATTCGATGATTTATAACCTCGAAAGTTTCCATCCATAATAATAATTATAAAAGTAAAGTAGTCACGCTAAGTGGCGTATAGGGAATATGGTGTTAGTGACCCGTCACGCCAAGTGGCGTATAGGGAATATGGTGTTAGTGACCCGTCACGCCAAGTGGCGTATAGGGAATATGGTGTTAGTGACCCGTCACGCCAAGTGGCGTATAGGGAAATATGGTGTTAGTGACCATACATTTTACAGACCTTCGGCGCATGATTTTTGGGGTAATGTGGTCGGTATTACGCCCGTGCCGCTTTACTTTACCAGAACAAAATCTGATACCCATTAAAGCCTGGGTGAACCGGAACCCGTCGGTTGGGATCGAACCCTACTTCTTATTTGTCCTTTGTAGTCCAGTTCACTAACCACTGAGCTATCACGGCTCCCATCCATAATAATATTCGTGTATTATTATTTGTCTTCAATGTATTCAACCGTCGATGTGTGAGATGGCACCCAATGAATGAATTGATCTATTGGTTTCATTTTTATGGAATATCATCTCGGTCAAATACAATAAGATTATCAAAAACATTTTTGACATTTGGTCCACCATACACGGAAATATCAAGAATGTCATCAATGATAACCTTCATGCTAGCAATAACATGTAAGCCTTTTTAGTCAATTAATTGCGAGCAGATTCGTCTCAGAATTGGATCTACAAGCAACACGAAGCTAGTCGGCATGTCAAGATATAAAACAAGATAATATAAAGCATACATAAACCAAGCTAAATATGGGAGATTGCAGTTCGTTTATTTTAATCATATCCAAACTAAGTATCTTGATCTCATGAGGCCAGTGCTTCGTGACATTTCCGCTGCCTGTGATATTTTCCCGACAGGTCTCTAATTCACCAACTGGCTTGTCCTTTATGAGTGATTGCTTGTTTGATTCTATATTCGTCATATGTCCTGTTGGTGGGCGTAGGCGATCATATCCTCATACAGTCAGCATCAGTACGTGCCACGTCTGCTACTGTTAGTCCGCCAGTCATCAATTCATATCAAACTGTCCACTATCTCCTCACCTAAGCTGTCTGTGTACTCTCTTTTCATATATTTTATCTGATGTTTCTATATGTTTAAATTACCAGCCTCACATAAAGATATATCAATGCCAGTCGAGGCAACAATTACCAGCCTCATATAAAGATATATCAATGCCAGTCGAGGCAACAATTACCAGCCTCATATAAAGATATATCAATGCCAGTCCAGGCAACAATTACCAGCCTCATATAAAGATATATCAATGCTAGTCGGGGCAACAATTATTTTCTACCTAAAGGCACTCGGAGTCCATCAAGTCTTAGTACGAGATATTATCCGGGAAGGAAAGGCAGTGATACACTGGGCACCTCGCCATATGAAGCTGTGGCGTAGTCAGTGGAACAAGTTATTAACACTTCATTAACAAACATCTTTTACTAACACTTCATTAACAAACCGCATTTACTAACACTTCGTTAACAAACATCTTTTACTAAGTGACTCACCTTTACCTATCACATATACAGTTTTGTTATCAATATGTTGATTATTTCCTACAAATGAAAGCAGCAAGCCCCCTTTGGTTGATGATCAAATTACGAATTTTTAGGTTCTTCTTTTGTTCTTCAAGAGACAATCAAGGTCTCTTATCTGAGAGCTTATTCTTCTTGAGTGCTCCTTTCTGCTTATTTACTTAGTAGATAGAGGAAATAAGAAAATCACCAAAAATATATTATCTGACAATTCAAGCTTCAATAACAAGCGATACTGAAAAGCTACATAGTGTTTCCTCTGTGCTACAGGTCACGGCACATTAATTGAGAGGATAGATCTTCTGTATGCCCATGACGTAATTCTGTCCATCAAAACTGGCTCTAAACACTTGCTTGATTTTATTTGCAAATATTTGTTTTTCGTTCGCCAGCTTTTACCTCTGACGAAGTCCCTAGAAACTAGGAACTGAATTTTGCGTGTTAATCCATTTTTCCCTGGCAGCCGTGTGCACAGGGGTCCCTCGCTGCACAGGTAGATAACTCCGATTTCGGAGGTACTCATAATTTTTCCGTCGATGAGTAATTGACGTTTCAAGCCGGGCCTCGCTGCTGTGACTAGGGGTGGTTTCCGCAGAGAGAAATCATACATTAAAATTCAAACCGTTGCAGCCGGGATTTGAACCCACAACCTCTCTGTCTGGAGGCCGGCGACTTGCCTCGAGAACAACCAGTCCCCCATTTATAAATATAATTATAGCTCCGGCCGTAGCTATTAGGAATGGATTTCACTAATAATAGACTACATCTCTCTCATTCTTCAAGTTGATCTTTAATAGGACTAGCTTGTGTCATCGATCACTAGAATGTGATTTATCTACTAGAATGAAGGGATCACTAGAATGTGATTTATCTACTAGAATGAAGGGATCACTAGAATGTGATGTATCTACTATAATGAAGGCCTTTTTTTTATAAAAAAACATTTGTGTATATTAATGCGTAAGAAAAATAACCACTACTTAAATTTAAAATGTTAGTCGCATGACGGGAAACAGCATGAGAGATGAGATCTTATGGTTATGGTTATTGGTTATGGAAGGCACTGGTATCACTGCAAACGAATTAAAATCCATAATTGCTCAACCGCCCGTTCCAGTGGAATCATTCGAACTAATACCTCATCTTCCAAACAAAGAAAGGTAGCTGCAGTCCCCTGCAGGTAAAAAAAATATAAGGCGAAACCGCACATAAAGTGAACACAGCCATTTGTTTCCCGTCACACGATATGATCATTCATCGTAAACAATTGGAATATCGAAACATGATCAAAACGGAGGAAACACACAGCTCACGGTTTGCACAGAGCACTTAACTCAGTAGCTCCGGCAGCAAGCCGAACTTGGAATATGAGGAAGCTGCAACAAGGAACACTTTTCAGACAGCCTTTAACATTTCCTGCCGCTTATTCGCCATATTGACCGGGAGTTTCTTCTTTCATAAGATCTGTAAATGCGTAGTAGGTTTCAGCTGTGGTCAGTAGTTAGAATTCAACTTGATTTATTGAGTTATTTGCGGGTCATCATCATAACACTCCGAACATGTCTGTAGGTGTTCAGATCCCCTTTTCAGTAAGTCCCGCTGTGTCCAGCGACTGACGACTCCAGTTATGTGTTGGCTAATAAGTCTTCCTTTACACCCACTCAGTTTCTGAATTAAAATGATTGTTTCTAAAACTACTCCAGGTAGTCTCGCTACCGAAACCAGCATTTCATGAATAATCCGAACACGGATGAGGCGATATCGCGACGACATTTGACCGGGAGTACATTCATTGTGTGGGATAGGGAAGAAAATGCTTGTGACGCCTAATTGTTGTGACTTGCTGCTTGAACTCTGACATTGAAGGTGCCTACACAATACGGCTGCTGTTCGTGAGCGTTAGTTAAAATATCGTGGCTTCACAAATAATGGCTGTAAAAGATTTTGGTAAACCATTAACAACTGAAAAGTCGGTTTTAGACAACAGAGATGGAAATTCTCAATAGAAAGTTAAAAGTTTCATGAACAGCTATAAAGACCAACGAGGAAATTCTCAGAGGCCAAAACAAAAAGGGAGCTCCTAAGAAACATCAGAAAGAAACATTCAAAAATGTTTCGGGCACATCATGAGAAGAGGAAAGTTGGAATACTTGGTTACAACTGGAAATACACAGTGAAAAAGAGATCGCGGACGACAAAGAGAGAAAATACTAGATAGCTTGGTGGCATGGCATGGAAAACAGTCAACAACAAAATTGATAGGATGCACGGTGAATAGAAGATTGTGGAAGGACATGATCGCCCTGCGACAACTGGTATGGCACATGATGATGATGAGACCAGCGAGTTTCTAGTGGTCAAATCATGAAAGTATTGCTGGGTTTCGGTAACGAATGACATACCCTATATAATCGGGATATTCCATATTATTTGTGTGTAATTGTGAAGGCACATTGACGCTGACAATTCGGTGACTTACTACTGGTCTATCATACGAGTGATCCATGTTGTTGGTCTATCATACCAGTGATCCATGTTGCTGGTCTATCAGACGAGTCATCCATGTTGTTGGTCTATCATACCAGTGATCCATGTTGTTGGTCTATCATACCAGTGATCCATGTTGTTGGTCTATCATACCAGTGATCCATGTTGTTGGTCTATCATACCAGTGATCCATGTTGTTGGTCTATCATACCAGTGATCCATGTTGTTGGTCTATCATACCAGTGATCCATGTTGTTGGTCTATCATACCAGTGATCCATGTTGTTGGTCTATCATACCAGTGATCCATGTTGTTGGTCTATCATACCAGTGATCCATGTTGTTGGTCTATCATACCAGTGATCCATGTTGCTGGTCTATCAGACGAGTCATCCATGTTGTTGGTCTATCATACCAGTGATCCATGTTGTTGGTCTATCATACCAGTGATCCATGTTGTTGGTCTATCATACCAGTGATCCATGTTGTTGGTCTATCAGACGAGTCATCCCTGTTGTTGGTCTATCATACGAGTGATCCATGTTGTTGGTCTATCATACCAGTGATCCATGTTGTTGGTCTATCATACCAGTGATCCATGTTGTTGGTCTATCATACCAGTGATCCATGTTGTTGGTCTATCATACCAGTGATCTATGTTGTTGGTCTATCATACCAGTGATCTATGTTGTTGGTCTATCATACCAGTGATCTATGTTGTTGGTCTATCATACCAGTGATCCATGTTGTTGGTCTATCATACCAGTGATCCATGTTGTTGGTCTATCATACCAGTGATCCATGTTGCTTTTCTATCATACCATTGATCTATGTTGTTGGTCTATCATACCAGTGATCCATGTTGTTGGTCTATCATACGAGTGATCCACGTTGTTGGTCTATCATACGAGTGATGTATGTTGTTGGTCTATCATACCAGTGATCCATGTTGTTGGTCTATCATACCAGCGATCCATGTTGTTGGTCTATCATACCAGTGATCCATGTTGTTGGTCTATCATACGAGTGATCCATGTTGTTGGTCTATCATACCAGTGATCCATGTTGCTGGTCTATCAAACGAGTGATCCAGTTGTTGGTCTACCATACCAGTGATCCATGTTGTTGGTCTATCATACGAGTGATCCATGTTGTTGGTTTATCATACCAGTGATCCATGTTGTTGGTCTATCATACGAGTGATCCATGTTGTTGGTTTATCATACGAGTGATCCATGTTGTTGGTTTATCATACGAGTGATCCATGTTGTTGGTTTATCATACCAGTGATCCATGTTGTTGGTCTATCATACGAGTGATCCATGTTGTTGGTTTATCATACGAGTGATCCATGTTGTTGGTTTATCATACGAGTGATCCATGTTGTTGGTTTATCATACCAGTGATCCATGTTGTTGGTTTATCATACGAGTGATCCATGTTGTTGGTTTATCATACGAGTGATCCATGTTGTTGGTCTATCATACGAGTGATCCATGTTGTTGGTTTATCATACGAGTGATCCATGTTGTTGGTTTATCATACGAGTGATCCATGTTGTTGGTTTATCATACCAGTGATCCATGTTGTTGGTCTATCATACGAGTGATCCATGTTGTTGGTTTATCATACGAGTGATCCATGTTGTTGGTTTATCATACGAGTGATCCATGTTGTTGGTCTATCATACGAGTGATCCAGTTGTTGGTCTACCATACCAGTGATCCATGTTGTTGGTCTATCATATCAGTGATCCATGTTGTTGGTCTATCATACGAGTGATCCATGTTGTTGGTCTATCATACGAGTGATCCATGTTGTTGGTCTATCATACCAGTGATCCATGTTGTTGGTCTATCATACCAGTGATCCATGTTGTTGGTCTATCATACCAGTGATCCATGTTGTTGGTTTATCATATCAGTGATCCATGTTGTTGGTCTATCATACCAGTGATCCATGTTGTTGGTCTATCATACCAGTGATCCATGTTGTTGGTCTATCATACCAGTGATCCATGTTGTTGGTCTATCATACCAGTGATCCATGTTGTTGGTCTATCATACGAGTGATCCAGTTGTTGGTCTATCATATCAGTGATCCATGTTGTTGGTCTATCATACCAGTGATCCATGTTGTTGGTCTATCATACCAGTGATCCATGTTGTTGGTTTATCATACCAGTGGTCCATGTTGTTGGTCTATCATACCAGTGATCCATGTTGTTGGTCTATCATACCAGTGATCCATGTTGTTGGTCTATCATACCAGTGATCCATGTTGTTGGTCTATCATACCAGTGATCCATGTTGTTGGTCTATCATACCAGTGATCCATGTTGTTGGTCTATCATACCAGTGATCCATGTTGGTGGTCTATCATACCAGTGATCCATGTTGTTGGTCTATCATACGAGTGATCCATGTTGTTGGTCTATCATACCAGTGATCCATGTTGTTGGTCTATCATACCAGTGGTCCATGTTGTTGGTTTATCATACCAGTGGTCCATGTTGTTGGTTTATCATACGAGTGATCCATGTTGTTGGTCTATCATACGAGTGATCCATGTTGTTGGTTTATCATACCAGTGGTCCATGTTGTTGGTCTATCATACCAGTGGTCCATGTTGTTGGTCTATCATACCAGTGATCCATGTTGTTGGTCTATCATACGAGTGATCCATGTTGTTGGTCTATCATATGAGTGATCTATGTTGCTGGTCTATCATACGAGTGATCTATCTTGCTGGTCTATCATACGAGTGATCTATGTTGCTGGTCTATCATACGAGTGATCTATGTTGCTGGTCTATCATACGAGTGATCTATGTTGCTGGTCTATCATACGAGTGATCCAGCTTTCAAATCGTCCTGTTATATGTCATTTGAATCACGTGTTTTTTTTCAAATTATCCACATTCCCAATACTGCAGATTCATTATTTGAAATTCCGGTTGAAATAGCCACGAAAATAAGACCATAATTAATGCATGACGGAAGATTAGTGAAGTAGCAGACACTACCATGAGGTCCATGCAGGGACACAGAGTAGAGCATTGACCCGAACAATCCATTTCCCCATAACGGTTAGAGGCGCTGAAAGGGTAATCAAACGGATAAAAACCTGTCGTTCCCCAAGATAAGATGAACACGTGTTCAAATCACGGTGGGGTAAAAAAAAATTGTTTCCCCATTCAGCCGCAGTTGAAAAGTAATCTAATCTGAATAGACCATAGCCACTGCACTGGGCATGTGGACTTTTTGTCTCAGCTCATTATAACAAAGAATCTCCGGCACATTCAAAGAGTGGGATAAAAGCAGTGGTATCTGTGAGACGACCACGGCAGAAGAAAGTTAAAGGGTATATAATCGTCATGGCAATAAGTCCATGATTTCTCAGGTTCTTTTGTCTATCACACAAAACGAACTCGGTCTTCGTTGGTGTTACAGAGTTCGTTCATCTGAGCGGAAGCCATCTTTAGTGTTTTCGCGAGTGTGTGCCGGCAGAGTTTCATACTGGGAAATGAATAGACTTGAGGTGGGGTTCTGAGCACTAAAATGTTGTCCGTTTTGTAACCTTGATTATTTGTTGACTTTGTTGACTCATCATCATCATCATTAAGTACCATGCTTGCTGGCGTAGGTGATCATGTTGCTCCTCAACTTTAGAGTTCGATAGTTATTTATCATTTCTGTTGTTGACCTTCTGCCAAGTCATTCTCTTAAGCTGTCTGGTATGTTTTCTCTTTGCTTCTCTCTTATCTCTTCGTCCCTCAATTCTCTCAGTTGTTACAATATATTCCAGCTGTTCCCTTCTCATTACATGGCCAAAAAAGGATGATCGTTTCTTCCTAATAATGAAAATTAGATATCATTTTGGTATGACTTTTCATAACGTTTTCATTACTCTTCTTACCTGTCCATTATGTTCTCAACATTCTTCTGTAAAACCATATTTCCACAGCCTCAAATGATTTTCGTGTCTGTTATTCTATTGTCCATGATTCACATCCATATGTTAAGACTGGCTCTATATAACATTTAAGAACTCTTTTTCTTGTTTCTATTGTCAAAAATGGATTGCATAGTATCTTCCTCATTTTTAGGAAAACTGCTATAGCCTGAGCCATTCTGCATCTCATCTCATTTGTACATCTACCATCTGAGGTTAACAATGTTCCCAGATATTTAAATATGTCGACTAGATGAGACTAAATCTAACGATAACTAATACAACTATAGTTTATGGACGTCTCCGATAGGACTATACAAACAAGACCAAGGGACAACAACACTGAGAACAATATGATCTCATTACGGAATATGATTCTACATTCTGTTTAAGGTGTCTAGTATTATAACCTAGTATCAGAGAACGCATATTGTCGGAGTCCTTATTCTATCTATCTATTGTCCTTTCGAGCCGAAGACGGTACATAGGGCAGAACCACAATCTCGAACAATGACAGCTTGTCAAGCCATCGATCCATCTCCTTTGTCGCCTCTTACGACATGCTTGGAAGGTCACAGTGTCACTATTCTTTACTCCCTCATAATGAGGTCCGGTAACACACGGGTAGTAATTACCCAGATTATTGATAGTCTCATGGTATGTACACAAATCAAACATAATTGAGACGATACACCGTGAATAGAAAATTGTGGCAGGGCATGATCGCCAACCTCAACAGGTTTGCCACATGCTGATGATTATTATAGATATAAATTTACCTGATCTGATAATTACCTCATTCAGCTGCTCTCATAAGTGTAAATTGTAATCATCATCAAGTACCAAGCCTAGTGGCGTCGTGATCATGTCTCTCCACAACATTCGATCTCGGCAGCTATTTATCATTTCTGTTGTTGACCTTCTGCCAAGCCATTCTCTTAAGTTGTCTGTTATTTTTTTTCTTTGCTTCCCTCTATCTCTTCGTCCCACAATTTTTCCAGTTGTCACAATATATTCAAGTTGTTCTCTTCTCATTACATGGTCAAAAAATGATGATTGTCTCTTCCTAACATTGGAAATTAGCTCTCTTTTTGCTTTGACCTTTCTCAGAAACTCTTCATTATTTTTCTTAGCTGTCCATGGTATTCTCAACATTCTTCTGTAAAACCACATTTCTACAGACTCCAGTGATTTTCTTGTCTGTTGTCCTATTGTCCATGATTCGCATCCGTATGTTAAGACTGGCTCTACGTAACATTTAAGAACTCTTTTTCTTGTTTCTATTGTCAAAAATGGATTGCTTAGTATTTTCCTCATTTTTTGGAAAGCTGCTTTTGCCTGAGCCATTCTGCATCTCACCTCTTTTGTCCATCTTCCGTCTGAGGTTAACAAAATTCCCAAATATTTAAATTCATGTACCTGTTTTAATATTGTTCCACTTGTCTTTATTTTGCGCTGAGGTGATGTCTTTTTCTTTGTTGTTACCATTACCTCTGTCTTTTTGCTATTAAGGCTGAGTCCTTTATTTTTGCTTTCTTTCACTAATGTCCAACATTTCTTGTAACTCATTTTCACTCTTAGCGATTAATACTGCATCATCAGCATACCTTAGATTATTTACATTATGACCTCCAATTGTTATTCCAGGCATGCCCCTTTATGGATCTTAAAATAATCTCACTATAGATATTAAACAAATCTGGTGACAGCACACAACCTTGTCTAACACCCTGTTTTATTTGTTGAAACATTCACAATTGGTTTCCAGTTCTTATGGCCGCTGTTTGGTGCCAGTACATGTTCTTTATTATTCTTAGATCTTTGCTGTCTACGTTTATGCTTTCTAAAATGTTGATTATTTCTTGGTGCTTTACTTTGTCAAATGCCTTGGTGTAATCTATGAAATATAGGTATAGATCTGTTTTCACCCCTATGGCTCTTTCTACTAAAGATCTTATGATATGAATGGCATTGCTTGTTCCTTTATCTCTAACAAAACCACACTGTTCATCGCTAATTTCTGGACTGATTTTCCTGTAAATTGTAATAGGTAAAGATTGTGCTGTGCTGTTCTCATAAGTGTAAATTGTAATAGGTAAAGATTGTGCTGTGCTGTTCTCATAGGTGTAAATTATAATAGGTAAAGATTTTGCTGTGCTGATCTCATATGTGTAAATTATAATAGGTAAAGATTGTGCTGTGCTGATCTCATATGTGTAAATTATAATAGGTAAAGATTGTGCTGTGTTGATCTCATATGTGTAAATTATAATTGGTAAAGATTGTGTTGTGTTGGTCTCATATGTGTAAATTATAATTATTAAAGATTGTGTTGTGTTGGTCTCATATGTGTAAATTATAATAGGTTAAGATTGTGCTGTGTTGATCTCATATGTGTAAATTATAGTTGGTAAATATTGTGTTGTGTTGGTCTCATATGTGTAAATTATATTTGGTAAATATTGTGTTGTATTGGTCTCATATGTGTAAATTATAATTGGTAAAGATTGTGTTGTGTTGGTCTCATATGTGTAAATTATAATTGGTAAAGATTGTGTTGTGTCGGTCTCATATGTGTAAATTATAATTGGTAAAGATTGTGTTGTGTTGATCTCATAAGTGTAAATTATAATTGGTAAAGATTGTGCTGTGCTGATCTCATATGTGTAAATTATAATTGGTAAAGATTGTGTTGTGTTGGTCTCATGTGTGTAAATTATAATTGGTAAAGATTGTGTTGTGTTGGTCTCATAAGTGTAAATTGTAATAGGTAAAGATTGCACTGTGGTGATCTCATAAGTGTAAATTATAATAGATAAAGATTACACTGGGCTGATCTCATAAGTGTAAATTATAATAGGTAAAGATTAACACTGTGCTGATCCCATAAGTGTAAATTATAATAGGTAAAGATTACATGGGCTGATCTCATAAGTGTAAATTATAATATGTAAAGATTACACTGGGCTGATCTCATAAGTGTAAATTATAATAGGTAAAGATTACACTGGGCTGATCTCATAAGTGTAAATTATAATAGGTAAGGATTACACTGGGCTGATCTCATAAGTGTAAATTATAATAGGTAAAGATTACACTGGGCTAATCTCATAAGTGTAAATTATAATAGGTAAAGATTGCACTGGGCTGATCTCATAAGTGTAAATTATAATAGGTAAAGATTACACTGGGCTGATCTCATAAGTGTAAATTATAATAGGTAAAGATTACACTGGGCTGATCTCATAAGTGTAAATTATAATAGATAAAGATTACACTGGGCTGATCTCATAAGTGTAAATTATAATAGGTAAAGATTGCACTGGGCTGATCTCATATGTGTAAATTATAATAGGTGAAGATGACACTGTGCCATATACCGTAACATAAAAATGAAGTACCCGAGTTGACAGTGCTAGGCCAGACATGCTAAGATTATCTGGACAGCGGTCTGCCCTTCTCTGTTCATATCTTTTCTAACTCAGGGATGCAGAAGGGTATTTGGTTCTTAGATTGTTTGTTTTTTTTAAATTTGGAGAGCGTGGGACTGCGACTAAACAAGCGTTCATTGCGCTGCTGACGCTTTCAGCATTTTCCTTCGGTAATGCTCTTGATCGACGGACATTTATTGTTCGTCGAAGGCCCCGGTATCACTGCAAACGAATTAAAATCTATAATTGCTCAACCACTCGTGCGAGTGGAATCACCCGAATTAATCCGCGAGAATAATGCCCTCAACGCATTTCAACATCTCTGAATTGGTGGCTGTGGCAGGCCGTCCACAGCGCGACCGATTATGAAGCTCCGTATCTCCGCTTTCCGATTCTTTTATTTTATGAACCCAGCGACTTACTATGCTCCTGTTGACTGCTAAACGTCCATACACATCACAAAGGTGCTTGTGAATATTCACAAAAGTTTCCTTCTCTAAAACGAGAAATTCTATTTCAATTCGCTATTTATAACTCAAGTTGTTAACATGCTTTATTTCAACGATTTAGTGCAGTCGTATTATTTGGCCGATTGCAGTACAATTAGGTGCACACAATTGACACCTGCCATATTTAAAGTGTGCAGAATGATTTTGTATGTTGCTATGTTTATTATTAGCTGAGAAAACCTATGTGGTACTTTATATGTTGAACGTCTCTAACATTTTCTGAATTAATCATGTTACACAGCCATCTATAATGTTACTAAGGCCTGTGGGGTGAGAGGAAATCTCGGAATCACCGAAAGTGTATGACGTGATCAGCTGACATTATTGTACCCACAACAGCCCCTGCTTGCAAACCAGAAAACATCGCAAGCTTTGAGAGATACCTTGTAGCCAGCGGGCCATACTATAAAGATGGCTGTATCAAATTACATAACTTTCCATGACCTTAACTTTAACATCTTTTCCGAGACCATCAAGCTCTTTGACGTAACCACGAGTGACCAGACAGCTTTGTTTACACTCTCCGACTAACATAACACACTCGCCCTTTATGTAAAAAAGATGGATGCCTGCAGTAGAAATCTTTGATCTTCGTTTGGAGTAAAATAGAGCAATTTGCGATAAATCACGTGACAGGATTTCCATCCTAGACGCCATTAGTGTTTCATATAGCACACACATCCTATATATATATTTGTTCAAGATTATTGCGGTTTTTTTGCGATGATATTTTTGTTATCCTGTGATGTTTCTCATTTGATTGTTCCTACATGATAGATTGTACGTCCCAATGAGTGTTACATATATAGGTATATGTGAGCTAGCTGTGAAATATAGTTCCTGTACACACTTTTTGTGCAATAATATCATTAACAGAAAAAAAAGTAAAAAAGAAAAATGCATTCCTCTAAGAGATATGTTAACAATGACAAATTTGAGATATGTTAACAATGACACATTTTAGATATGTTAACAATGACACATTTTAGATATATTAACAAGACACATTTGAGATATATTAACAAGACACATTTGAGATATATTAACAAGACACATTTGAGGTATGTTAACAATGACAAATTTGAGATATTTTAACAATGACAAATTTGCGTTATGTTAACATTGACAAATTTGCGTTTTGTTAACAATGAAAATTTTGAGATATTTTAACAATGACAAATTTGCGTTATGTTAACATTGACAAATTTGAGATATTTTAACAATGACAAATTTGCGTGATGTTAACAATGACAAATTTGAGATATGTTAACAATGACATATTACAGATATTTTAATAATGACAAATTTGCGTTATGTTAACAATGGCAAATTTGCGATATAATAACAATGACAAATTTGAGATATGTTAACAATGACACATTTGCATTATGTTAACAATGACAAATTTGCGATACATTAACAATGGCAAATTTGAGATATGTTAACAATGACAAATTTGAGATATATTAACAATGACAAATTTGCGTTATGTTAACAATGACAAATTTGCGATATAATAACAATGACAAATTTGAGATATGTTAACAATGACAAATTTGCATTATGTTAACAATGCCACATTTGCGATACATTAACAATGACAAATTTGAGATATGTTAACAATGACAAATTTGACATATTTTAACAATGACAAATTTGCGTTATGTTAACAATGACAAATTTACGATATATTAACAATGACAAATTTGAGATATTTTAACAATGACAAATTTGCATTACGTTAACAATGACAAATTTGAGATAAGTTAACAATGAAAAATTTGAGATATTTTAACAATGACAAATTTGAGATATGTTAACAATAACACATGTGATATATGTTAACAATGACACATTTGCGATATGTTAATAATGATAAATTTGCGATACGTTAACAATGACAAATTTGAGATAAGTTAACAATGACAAATTTGAGATATTTTAACAATGATAAATTTGAGATATGTTAACAATAACACATGTGATATATGTTAACAATGACACATTTGCGATATGTTAATAATGATAAATTTGCGATACGTTAACAATGACAAATTTGAGATATTTTAACAATGACAAATTTGCATTATGTTAACAATGACAAATTTGAGATAAGTTAAAAATGACAAATTTGAGATATTTTAACAATGACAAATTTGAGATATGTTAACAATGACACATTTGAGATGACAGATGAGACCGTCTAGACTTGATTTGCGCTTTACGTCACATTAGTGCTGTTCATGACAAGTTATTTACATGTTACTCATTAATGTGAACTGCTTCGTCAAATCAGCCGCCGTTTTATCTCTTTAATGCATTTGCTCCGTGTTTTGTTCGTCGTAGGCTGCATTAACTAGAGTAATCAGGCATCTAAAGGGCGCAGACATTGTTGTGTGTGCTACGTCATCGTAATGTCTCATCGTTTATCCCTAGACCGGCCATACGCTAATCTTACGGTCTGTTGTTTCATGTGCGGCGGGGATAATCTGACGACCAACTGTGTTGTTATATGTTCGGAATTGGAGTCAAAAACGATGGTCTAACATCAGCACGTGCAATACATAAAAAAAAAATATGACGATCATCATTTTCAGGAGGACGTGAACTTCCGGTATATGATGGATTGGTGGCAGGAATCATTGATGGCTGTGTATGAAAAATGTTCCTTGTTGCAATTTCCTCATATTACAAGTCCGGCTTGTTGCAGGAGCTACTGAGTTAAGTGCTCTGTGTACACCGTGAGCTGTGTGTCTCATCCGTTTTGATCATGTTTCGATATTTCAATTGTTTACGATGACTGATGATATCGTATGGCAGGGAACAGTTGGATGTATTCATTTTCTGTGCGATTTCGCCTTATGTCTTTTGGCGTGTGCTGAGACTGCTACGATGGGGACTGCAGTTACATTTCTTTGTTTGGGAGATGAGATATATTAATTCGGATGATTACGCTGGCACGGGCGGTTGAGCAATTATGGATTTTAATTCGTTTGTAGTGATACCGGTAGACCTTCCATAACCAAAGAACCAAATAACATTTGAGAAATGTTAACAATGACAAAATTGCACACAGGCAAAATAAAAATGCAAATTGTCAAAACAAAACAGATTAAAAGATGAAGAGACGCGTTGTACGATGACGGTGAGAAGCTGAACATCAAATTGTGACTCATGGGAGGTAATCGTGACACACGTTTGATGATGACACTTTCACTAAACCACGTGGTGCCATAAATAGTGCATAATCATCTTGTGTCCTCTCCGCATTGAATTCTGTCAGATATGTGTGGCAGTCATACGTTGTCTTGTCCAATGATTGGTGTTATCAGTCCAGTTTTAGTCTTTGCTCCGTTTACCTCATTTGTGTGCAACATGATGACTTTTAATAAGTTTTTGTGTTTCCCTAAGTGTCCAACAAATTTCATTTGTCTTGTTCCAATTATATTTTCTAACCGGATATCCTTATTACCATATCTACTAAACATTTCGTTGTTTAGGAAATATTTCAGAAGCGGCAGAGCCAAGCGGGACACTCTAGACAACAGTTCTCATATAATCGAAATGAAGACGCAGAGAAAGATCTCAGTATATAAACGTATACAAGTTCTTAAATGTTACGTAGAGCGAGTCTTAACATATGGATATGAATCATGGACAAAAGGACAACAGACAAGAAACTCACTGGAGTCTGTGAAAGTGTGATTTTACAGAAGAATGTTGAGAATACAATGGTCAAGTAGGAAGAGTAATGAAAATGTTCTGAAAATGGTAAAAGCAAAAGAGAGCTAATTTTCAATATTAGGAAGAAACATTAATGAAGAAATATGTAATGAGAAGAGAACAACTGGAACACATTGTAACAACTGGGAAAATAGAGGGACGAAGAGACAGAGGGAAGCAAAGAGAAAAAAATACCAGACAGCTTAAGAGAATGGCTTGGCAGAAGGTCAACAACAGAAATGATAAATAACTGTCGAGATCGAAAGTTGTGGAGAGGCAGGATCACCTATGCCAGCAGGCCCGGTACTTGATGATGATGATGATGATGATGATGATGATATAAACGTAAAATTACTTGGTTCCGTACTGATGACGTCAGATAGGACAATAACTATCACTCCTTGTTTCAACGATTCAGCTTCAGGTCTTGTTTTGTTCGTTAGTTCATATTTGAACTTTCACCAATATTTGTTGTCCTTGGACTTTTATTTATGTTTTCTTTTAAAGTTTCCTTGTTTTCATCTGCCACCCGATGTCCACAAGGGGTCCATATTTCCCTCATTAAGTACACGTGACCAAACTTCAGACTTTCTCCGCACATGATGTAGCTTGACGTGTCTTCTTGTTCGCAGCTTCCCATATAATCTTATTTGGTGTAGAGTCTCTCCATATTATCATTAAAAGTCCTCATATTTCATTGGAGAGTCAGAATTTCTGTTTAAGGAACTCTAGATGATGATGAGTTGTGTTTCTGACGGAGACTTTTTACGCCCTCAAGCCACCACCATTTAAGTTAACAACACTTTAAATTCGTAAAATGAACAAAATCAACTGCCCTTTAATTTAAAAACACTCTACATTCGTAAAGTGGACAAAATCAACTGCCCTTTAAGTTAACAACACTCGACAATCGTAAAGTGAACAAAATCAACTGCCCTTTAAGTTAACAACACTCTACATTCGTAAAGTGGACAAAATCAACTGCCCTTTAAGTTAACAACACTCTACATTCGTAAATTGGACAAAATCAACTGCCCTTTAAGTTAACAACACTCTACATTCTTAAAGTGGACAAAATCAACTGCCCTTTAAGTTAACAACACTCTACATTCGTAAAGTGGACAAAATAAAAAATCAAATGCCTTTAAAGTTAACAACACTCTACATTTGTAAAGTAGACAAAATCAACTGCCCTTTAAGGTAACAACACTCTACATTCGTAAAGTAGACAAAATCAACTGCACTTTAAGGTAACAACACTCTACATTCGTAAAGTAGACAAAATCAACTGCCCTTTAAGGTAACAACACTCTACATTCGTAAAGTATACAAAATCAACTGCACTTTAATTAAGGTAACAACACTCTACTTTTGTAAAGTGGACAAAATCAACTGCCCTTTAAGGTAACAACACTCTACATTCGTAAAGTGGACAAAATCAACTGCCCTTTAAGTTAACAACACTCTACATTCGTAAAGTGGACAAAATCAACTGCCCTTTAAGCTAACAACACTCTACATTCGTAAAGTGGACAAAATCAACTGCCCTTTAAGTTAACAACACTCTACATTCGTAAAGTGGACAAAATCAACTGCCCTTTAAGTTAACAACACTCTACATTCGTAAAGTGGACAAAATCAACTGCCCTTTAAGCTAACAACACTCTACATTCGTAAAGTGGTCACTCCTATAGGATTGTCTCGTACAGTCAAGCTGGCAAGTCGGTTCTCATATGTCGCTGGGGATTTCTAGAAGATTGTCGCGATAACGCAGTTTTATGTAAAGGTTGGCTCTCTATCGTTATGGGAGTCAATAAGTAATGACATAGAGCCCGTCAACGTAGGAAAACAATGAAATAATATCAATACAATAGAAGGAGCAAATATCATCAGATTGCTATAGGTCAAACACCATTACTTCCAAGAAATGTAATCGCATACTCTGGGACCTCAAATATCAAGGAGACAAGAAATTCTGCAATTAGTTCTGCCTTTGACATTTCCATATTGATGTTATATCTGTCTGCAGTCATATGTTAGTTGCAGTAATAATATAGTTTTGCTGTTTATATTTTAATTTCACATTACACAATTTATTTCTTCGGGTATCTATATGGGCTCTGATATTGATATTTAAAGTTGATGTAGTATTATTTTCCGAAGATCCCTATTGTTATAACATTTATTTTATGTTAACATATTTACTCCTGCAACCACATGCTATTTCTTATATTAACATTTAATGATGACACTTAGTTATATTCTACCGTAAAGCTCCGTAAATCGACATTAAAACATATTTTCTGTCTCCATTTTTTTACGCAGTCAAAGAGATGCAAAGTGAATTCTGTCTTCATTAAGTCAAAGATTTTCCCAATAAATGAGGTTGATGGAGTTCACAATGAAGATCATCATCATCATGTGCCGTACTGGTTAGCGAGGCGATCATGTGCTTCCACAAACGTCTATCTAACGTGCATAGTATCAGTTCTGTTGACTGTTTTCCATGCTATAACACCAAGCTGTCTAGTATTTTTTTCTATTCGTCGTTCGAGATCTCTCTTTCCCTGTATTTTGCCAGTTGTAACCACGTTTTCCAACTTTCCTCTTCTCATGATGTGCCACAAAAATGTTGATTGTTTCTCACTGATGTTTTGAGGATCTTCTTTTTTTTTTGTGTTAGCCTCTGAGATTTTCCTCGTTGGTCTTTTTAAGCTGTCTAGGGAACTTTCAACATTCTTCTGAGAAATCCCATTTCTGTGGCATCCAATCGTCTTTTCATTTGTTTATCTACTGTCCATAATTCGCTTCCATAGGTCAGAATTGGTCCTGTATAGCAGCGATGGACTCTCTTTCTCACTTCTATTGATATGGATTTGTTGCATTCGATGTTTTTCATTTTCTAAAATGCTTGAGTTGGCCTTGTCTATTCTCCTTTTTATTTCTGTGGTGCATCTCCCATCTGATGTTATTATTGTGCCCAAGTATTTGAAACGTTGCACTTGTTTCAGATTTGTCCTGTTTATTTCTATGCTGCATGGTAGTGATGATTGTTTCTTCGGTATGAAGAAAGTGGTCATCAATATTAAGCTATACATTGTCTAAGCGAATTTGATGATTATGAAGTTGATGTTTATCTGAATAAGGCTACAATTTGTCACAATATAATTTACGATGATCACAATAAATGCTAAAAGTTATTACAATTCCAGAATAGTAACGATAAAAGGTGTCACAATGAGGTTAATGATGTCACTGTAAAACTAAAAGTTGTCAAAATGAAATTGGAATTCTTTATATAAGGTTAAATATTGTCACAATGAGGTTAATGATGTCACTGTAAAACTAAAAGTTGTCAAAATGAAATTGGAATTCTTTATATAAGGTTAAATAATGTCACAATGAGTTTAATGATGTCACTGTAAAACTAAAAGTTGTCAAAATGAAATTGGAATTCTTTATATAAGGTTAAATAATGTCACAATGAAACTGAATGCTGTCAAAGTGAAATTGAAGTTTGTCTAACTGAAGTTAATGGACGACACATTGAAATTGTCCATTCTGTTTCACCGTGGTTCTGTCTGTCTGACTCTCTTTGTCACTCATTGTTTGTGTATATATTACGTTGTTTGTGTATATCATTCTGTCTTTCTGTGTGACTGTTTCTCTACGGGTTTACAGATCTGTTTGTTTACCAGTCTGTTTGTCTACTTGTCTGCCTGTCTGTCTGTGTACTGGCGTACCTGTCTATTTGTTTACCAGTCTATTTGTCTACTGGCATGACTTTCAATTTGTCTACTGGCCTACTTATCTGCTTGTCTACTGGCCTGCTTATCTGCTTGTCTACTGGCCTGCTTATCTGCTTGTCTACTAGCCTGCCTATCTTTTTGTCTACTAGCCTGCCTATCTGTTGGTCTACTGGCCTGCTTATCTGTTTGTCTGCTGGCCTGCCTATCTGTTTGTCTACTGGCCTTGTTGTCTGTTTGTCTACTAGCCTGCCTATCTGTTTGTCTACTAGACTGCCTATCTGTTTGTCTACAGGCCTGCCCATCTGTTTGTCTACTGGCCTGCCTATCTGTTTGTCTACTGGCCTGCCTATCTGTTTGTTTACTGGCCTGCCTATCTGTTTGTCTAATGGCCTGCCTATCTGTTTGTCTAATGACCTGCCTATTTGTTTGTCTACTAGCCTGCCTATCTGTTTGTCTAATGGCCTGCTTATCTGTTTGTCTAATGGCCTGCCTATCTGTTTGTCTAATGGTCTGTATATCTGTTTGTCTAATGGCCTGCCTATCTGTTTGTCTACTAGCCTGCCTATCTGTTTGTCTACTAGCCTGCCTATCTGTTTGTTTACTAGCCTGCCTATCTGTTTGTCTAATGACCTGCCTATCTGTTTGTCTAATGGCCTGCCTATCTGTTTGTCTAATGGCCTGCCTATCTGTTTGTCTAATGGCCTGCCTATCTGTTTGTCTAATGGCCTGCCTATCTGTTTGTCTAATAGCCTGCCTATCTGTTTGTCTAATGGCCTGCCTATCTGTTTGTTTATGGCCTGCCTATCTGTTTGTCTACTAGCCTGCCTATCTGTTTGTCTACTAGCCTGCCTATCTGTTTGTCTACTAGCCTGCCTATCTGTTTGTCTACTAGCCTGCCTATCTGTTTGTCTACTAGCCTGCCTATCTGTTTGTCTAATGGCCTGCCTATCTGTTTTGTCTAATGGCCTGCCTATCTGTTTGTCTACTAGCCTGCCTATCTGTTTGTCTACTAGCCTGCCTATCTGTTTGTCTACTAGCCTGCCTATCTGTTTGTCTACTAGCCTGCCTATCTGTTTGTCTACTAGCCTGCCTATCTGTTTGTCTACTAGCCTGCTTATCTGTTTGTCTAATGGCCTGCCTATCTGTTTTGTCTAATGGCCTGCCTATCTGTTTGTCTAATGGCCTGACTATCTGTTTGTCTAATAGCCTGCCTATCTGTTTTGTCTAATGGCCTGACTATCTGTTTGTCTAATAGCCTGCCTATCTGTTTGTCTAATGGCCTGCCTATCTGTTTGTCTAATGGCCTGCCTATCTGTTTGTCTAATGGCCTGCCTATCTGTTTGTCTAATGGCCTGCCTATCTGTTTGTCTAATGGCCTGCCTATCTGTTTGTCTAATGGCCTGCCTATCTGTTTGTCTAATGGCCTGCCTATCTGTTTTGTCTAATGGCCTGCCTATCTGTTTGTCTAATGGCCTGACTATCTGTTTGTCTAATAGCCTGCCTATCTGTTTTGTCTAATGTCCTGCCTATCTGTTTGTCTAATAGCCTGCCTATCTGTTTGTCTAATGGCCTGCCTATCTGTTTGTCTAATGGCCTGACTATCTGTTTGTCTAATAGCCTGACTATCTGTTTGTCTAATGACCTGCCTATCTGTTTGTCTAATGGCCTGACTATCTGTTTGTCTAATGGCCTGCCTATCTGTTTGTCTAATGGCCTGACTATCTGTTTGTCTAATGACCTGCCTATCTGTTTGTCTAATGGCCTGACTATCTGTTTGTCTAATAGCCTGACTATCTGTTTGTCTAATGACCTGCCTATCTGTTTGTCTAATAGCCTGACTATCTGTTTGTCTAATGGCCTGCCTATCTGTTTGTCTAATGACCTGCCTATCTGTTTGTCTAATAGCCTGACTATCTGTTTGTCTAATAGCCTGACTATCTGTTTGTCTAATGACCTGCCTATCTGTTTGTCTAATAGCCTGACTATCTGTTTGTCTAATGGCCTGCCAATCTGTTTGTCTACTGTACTGGCTCTCGAACTACTTAGCTACATACGTTCTCTTCTGCATGTTATGATTACTTATCTGCCAGTTACCATCCTGTCACCTTGTCTATATTCGGTCTCTATTCATGCTTGCCCATAAGTGCCTGTATGTGACTATATGTGCACAGATGTACACTGTAATTTAAACTGTCATTTTCATATTTATCCGCTTTTCTGTTTCTCATAATGTTAGCCTGCATAATCTATACGTCTGAAATACAATATGTTCTTGTATCTTCTATATATATATATATATATATATATATATATATATATACATATATATATATATAGCAGACCATCTCTCTCTCTCTCTTTCTCTCTCTCTCTCTCCTTCTCGACTTTCATTTCCTTATTATCTATACATCTCTTACTCTATCCTTCTATCTAACTCATGTCCACTAGCATTTCTATGCGCTTGTATGTCCTTTCAAAAAAGATCTATCTATCCCTAGCTGCTACTTGAAGCTCAATCGATGTCGTGCTGTCTGCTCTGGGCGTTACAGCTTATGAAAGAACAACCCTTTTCAGCACATTCGACAAGATTAGATTAAAGTTGCTCCCCTTACGTTCCAAGTATCTTTGTTTGCAACATCTTATCCTGTTTTCTTTACTAAATTTAGGTTTTATATTACGTTTGAACAAATAATTTTCTTGATTATTTTTGTAAGTTTCTCTTTTTCCCATTTGCTTACGTAGTTCTATTCTCCTTTTACATTTCAACATCTCGCCAAAGTTTCTACTTTCTGTTCATTGTCCCGTGTTATTTTATTCTTGTTCTTTAACTTACATTTCTCACGTAGAATTATAACTGTTGTGATGTTCTGCTCAGCTCATTGGTTTTCTCAGGCTTATTTCTCTAGAAGATAAGCACCAATATCAAATTTCTCTGCTTGGCTCTCAGTAGTGCTGCTGAGAACATTGTGGCCTTGTTTCTCTACAAATTTAGCTGCTAGATAACAATGTTATGTTTATTTTACACATTACTTATCTCACTTATTTCATTTCTAATTCTCACGCACGTAGTTTTATTGATTGTTTTTTAATTAAATCCAGAACAGCGTGTATATATATATATATATATATATATATATATATATATATATATATATAATATACTGACATCAAAACAAATAACACCAGGGTTAAAACTAAGAATAGCCAATTGGTAATTCTTCTGGACATTGGGCAAGAAAACATAGCACAAAATTGAAGCCTTTGAAATGTGGAAATATAGTAGAATAGGTAGAATTGGATGGAAAGAAAATAAAAAAAACGATGAAGTCTTAAAACAACTAAAAATGAAAATATAACTACTAAATACAATTCAAACAAGACAAGTTAGATTTTTGGGTCATGTTAAAAGACACAACAGCCTACTGAAAGCAATATTGGAAGGGAAAATACAAGGTAAAAAGGCAGAGGCAGAAAAAGATTAACGTGGACGAGAAACATCAAAAGATAGACAAGTTATCCTCTGACAACCTGCACCATCAAAGCAAGAAGAGGCCGAGCGGAATGGCGCTCCGTGGTAACCAAGCTTCGATGCGGAGACGGCACTAACTAATGATGATGATGATACAGACTAGTGTTGGACTGGTTCTGGTCAATGTCATGCGCAACCTTATTATCATTATCAATTGTATGAAAGCGTTTGAAGAGTACCTTCAGTAATGATAGAATCTGACTATATATAGAAGTTTTGTTTCTCCACTCAGAGGTGCGCCGTCTCTGTTGCATTCATCTAGCCCAGGCTGTTAAAGCAACAAGCACAGTAAGACGTTGTGTTGCCTCATGTAATGACGATTTTGTTGACGGCGCGCGGATCTTCGGAGGCCTCTGCATGGGCAACAACACAAGATAGTTTTAACTCTCTTTTACAGGATAGCAAATGTGGTATAATATAACCCAGAAGGCTGTCTGAGGGTGAGAGGCTGCACGTATCGTGTCTCGCCAAGAAGTATGAAAATAATCGAGTTATTGAGTTATTTGCCGGTCATCATCATTGCACACCGAACATGTCCGAAGGTGCTCAGATCTCCTCCTCAGCAAGTCTCGCAGTGTCCAGCAACTGACGACTCCAGTTCTGTGTTTGTAAAGTGTTCTTGTGCTCCCACTAAGTTTCTCGTTTCTGGCTGTGTCCATCTTAACTTCCATCTCTTTCATTCGAAGAAGTGACGGGGACTCATGGTTGTCGAAGTCCTGTGCCCTTCCACATATCGGAGGGCATTGATGATGTCCGCCCGATCCATTAGTTGTCCGCCTTCAATAAATTCGCAGCCTAGCCAACCTCTCCGTTCTTTCATTTCCCCGTATTAGTCGGACACATTTTCCTGTGTTGAGCTCGTGGTGCAATGGATGCTCTTTATCTGTGCTTATCTTCATAAATAATGAAATGATGTTTGAATATTGGTGATTATTTTGTGAAGAATAAAGGGTTAGTGAAGCTGGTTTTATTGATGTTTGGGTTATTTGTGAGATAAAGCCGGGCTGTTACAATACATTTCTATATAATGCTATATTCCTCTTCTTCGTTTCTCTTCACGTAGTCTTATTTATCTTGTATTGTAGATTTATCTTTAGCTTTATTGATCCCAAATAAATCCTTATCTCACTTCCCTCCATTGTATAAAGCATTCCATACTATCACTGTCTCCTATAAATCGTTACATTTACACATTCTTACATATATATTCAGTTTCATCATAGTCCTGTACCGGACCAATTAATTTGGCTATCACAGTTATCTGACCACAGTAAAAAAACAAGTCAAGTACCCCCGTCACGCCAAGTGGTGTATAGGGAATATGGTTTTAGTGACCATAAATTTGATAGACCTTCGGCACATGATTTTTGGGATAATGTGGTCGGTATTACGCCCGTGCTGCTTTACTTTCCCAGAAAAAAAAATCCGGTACCCATTAAAGGCTGGGTGAAACGGAAGCCGTCGCTTGGAATCGAACCTTACCATGTCATTCTTGTCATTTATAGTCCAGTTCACTACAAACTGAGCTATTGTGGCTTCCATCTGACCACAGAGCATCATATCAATTCTGTTATTTATTTTTGTCGTGCCAGGACATAAAGCTGTCCAGTAACTTCTATCTTTGTCGTCCGTGATTTCTCTATCCTCTCTTTTGTCAGTTGTAATCAAACATTGCTACTTTCCTCTTTCCAAGATGTATTTATATATATATATATATATATATATATACAATGTATATATATATATATATATATATATATATATATATATATATATATATATATATATATATATATATATATATATATAAAGACGCAGCTCAGTGATCTGTCAAGTGGAGACTATGTTGTGTAGGTTATGCTAACGCCAGTTACAATTCTTATAGTCATGGCACCATTATTCTTCAGTTGTATCTATTCTGCTTCTTCATTTTACAGACCTTTGGCGCATGATGTTTGGGGTAATGTGGTCGGTATTAAGCCCGTGCCGCTTTACTTTCCGAGTGAAAAAAAATCCGGTACCCATTTAAGGCTGTGTGAACCCGGAAGCCGTCGGTTGTGATCGAACCCTACCTCTTGTCATTTGCAGTCCAGTTCACTAACCAGTGAGCTATCGCGGCTCAAGCTTCTTCATGTCTGGTACGATATATTGACTGCACATCTGCGTCGTTCCTTGGCAGCATCTCTCAAGACTCTCTTCTACATGTGACAGTTACATTAGGGCATCAACACAATCAACAGCTCGATGGTAACAATATCAGGAAGCTGGCTCCAACGTTCCAGCTCTCCACTAGGTTTAATGGATCACAACAGCCATAGCGAATACAAAGTTTTGCATGGAATCAACCATACATTATTTATGACTTGCTAGGCTATCCAACTATTACACAGTTGTTCATGTCTACATAAGTATTTCCAACTACTACACGGTTGTTTATGTCTGCCTAAATCTACCTAAGGCTATCCAACTACTACACGGTTGTTCATGTCTGCCTAAATCTACCTAAATCTATCCAACTATTACACAGTTGTTCATGTCTACATAAGTATTTCCAACTACTACACGGTTGTTTATGTCTGCCTAAATCTACCTAAGGCTATCCAACTACTACACGGTTGTTCATGTCTACCTAAATCTACCTAAGTCTGTCCAACTACTACACGGTTGTTCAGGCTACCTAAATCTACCTAAACCTATCCAACTACTACACGGTTGTTCATGTCTGCCTAAATCTACCTAAGGCTATCCAACTACTACACGGTTGTTCATGTCTACCTAAATCTACCTAAGGCTATCCAACTACTACACGGTTGTTCATGTCTACCTAAATCTATCTATGTCTATCCAGCTACTACACGGTTGTTCATGTCTACCTAAATCTATCTAAGTCTATCCAACTACTACACGGTTGTTCATGTCTACCTAAATCTATCTAAGTCTATCCAGCTACTACACGGTTGTTCATGTCTACCTAAATCTATCTAAGTCTATCCAACTACTACACGGTTGTTCATGTCTACCTAAATCTATCTAAGTCTATCCAACTACTACACGGTTGTTCATGTCTACCTAAATCTATATAAGTTTATCCATCTACTACACGGTTGTTCATGTCTACCTAAATCTACCTAAGTCTATCCAGCTACTACACGGTTGTTCATGTCTACCTAAATCTATCTAAGTCTATCCAGCTACTACACGGTTGTTCATGTCTACCTAAATCTATCTAAGTCTATCCAGCTACTACACGGTTGTTCATGTCTACCTAAATATCCCTAAGGCTATCCATCTACTACACGGTTGTTCATGTCTACCTAAATCTATCTAAGTCTATCCAGCTACTACACGGTTGTTTATGTCTACCTAAATCTACCTAAGGCTATCCAACTACTACACGGTTGTTCATATCAACCTAATTCTATCCAACTGCTACACAGTTGTTTATGTCTACCTAAATCTACCTAATTCTATCCAACTACTACACGGTTGTTCATGTCTACCTAAATCTACCTAAGTCTATCCAGCTACTACACGGTTGTTTATGTCTACCTAAATCTACCTAAGTCTATCCAACTGCTACACAGTTGTTCATGTCAACCTAATTCTATCCAACTGCTACACAGTTGTTCATATCAACCTAATTCTATCCAACTGCTACACAGTTATTCATGTCTACCTAATTCTATCCAACTGCTACACAGTTGTTCATGTCAACCTAATTCTATCCAACTGCTACACAGTTGTTCATGTCAACCTAATTCTATCCAACTGCTACACAGTTGTTCATATCAACCTAATTCTATCCAACTGCTACACAGTTGTTCATGTCAACCTAATTCTATCCAACTGCTACACAGTTGTTCATATCAACCTAATTCTATCCAACTGCTACACAGTTGTTCATGTCAACCTAATTCTATCCAACTGCTACACAGTTGTTCATGTCAACCTAATTCTACCCAACTGCTACACAGTTGTTCATGTCAACCTAATTCTATCCAACTGCTACACAGTTGTTCATATCAACCTAATTCTATCCAACTGCTACACAGTTGTTCATGTCTACCTAATTCTATCCAGCTGCTACACAGTTGTTCATATCAACCTAATTCTATCCAACTGCTACACAGTTGTTCATGTCTACCTAATTCTATCCAGCTACTACACAGTTGTTCATATCAACCTAATTCTATCCAACTGCTACACAGTTGTTCATGTCTACCTAATTCTATCCAGCTACTACACAGTTGTTCATGTCAACCTAATTCTGTCCAACTGCTACACAGTTGTTCATATTTATCTAAGTCTACTAGAACTCTTGAGTTTGTTAAAACTGCCCAATTTGGATCCATATTTCTTATCTTCCTGAATATAACTTAAACTGCGTTTCTCTTTAAGCTATTGGTTGATATTCTATAAATGGAAACCTACCTAACCCTCTCTCTACAAGATGTATACTTCTCCTGGATGTCATCATCGCCTCGCCAGCACAATCTCCTATCTAATTCTAACAACCTATTCAGTACCAGCGATGACTGACTAATCTTCACCAAAAAGATTAGCTCGTCGTATTCATCACGCGACCTGAGATTAGACACTGGTTCTACGGGATGATCTTTAAACTGACCACTGTTAACAGTTGCTGCATGTCTTACGATGTACATGACTAACCCTCATTCCAAAGTTCTATGATTAATCCTATTAATGATAATTGTAATATATTATTTTAATCATATTAAGCCTAGATCTGGTAAATATAATAGGTTTAATCTCAATATACAGCCGATTTATTAATTTTGACTTGAATTACTTATGGTTAAGGTTATTCGAAGGCCCCGGTATCACTGCAAACGAATGGAAACCATAACGGCTCAACCTCCGTGCCAGTGGAATCACCCGAATTAACATCTCATCGAATATCCAAATAAGAAATGCAGCTGCATTCCCCATCGTAGCAAACACAGACATACGTCAAAAGATAAAAGATGTGATATATAGCACCGACAGTGAACACATCAGAACTGTCCTTCGTCATACGATATCATCATTCATTATAAGCAATCTGAATATAGAAACACCATCCGGATGAAGCACACAGCTCACGGTTTGCACAGAGCACTACTCAATAGCTCCGGCAGCAACCTGGACTTTGAATATGAGGAAACTGCAACCAGGAACACTTTTTAGACAGTGCCTCAACGGTTCCCTGTCGCCTATCCGCAATATTTTCCGGAATTCACTTGAATTACTTGAGCTATATCACGGTTATACTAGGGAACACGATGGCTGGTTGTACACTGACATTTAACTCATTGAGCTGCAATGTGATTGTGTTATGTATTCTGATCAAATTTGAGAGGAGTCGTGGACTATGTTCCCTGCTTCGGATATTCACCGCTGACTGACTACAACTGATTTACTGACAGACTAACGGCTGTTAAACCATTTACTATGTAGACTGAATTACTGACCGACTAACGGCTGTTTAACCATTTACTATGTAGACTGAATTACTGACAGACTAACGACTGTTTAACCATTTACTATGTAGACTGGATTACTGACAGACTAACGACTGTTTAACCATTTACTATGTAGACTGATTTACTGACAGAGTAACGACTGTTTAACCATTTACTATATAGACTGATTTACTGACAGATTAACGACTGTTTAACCATTTACTATACCGACTGATTTACTGACAGACTAACGGCTGTTTAACCATTTACTATAGAGACTAATTGACTGATTGGTTTCACCTAACCGCACATAATTGAATCGTTGGCTCTCAATGTTCACCTTTGACTATTTTATTCCCAGGCGTCGCTATCAAACGGATGTTATTTTTTTATTTTTTACTTGACTCGGTCAAAAATCATCAATTTCTTGATGTTAAAATCTCTGTAATTTCTCTGTTCGCCTTTTAACATTATGTCGTCGATAGTTCCTTGAATGATGATCTTTTCCAGATATAGCAAGCCTGATATATGACCGTGATATTTGACCTTTCATGTCTTTGCTGTGGTAAGAGGATTGTCCGCATTGTCCGATTTATGTTCGGATTGTATGCTGAGTCTAGTTGCTGATAATGTTGTCTAAGTATAATATAGTTATGAGCTTACGAAATAATCTCTTCTTTCAAGTGCCCGGAATGTAGTTATGATTATACTGCTAAGGTCAATGTTTCAAGAGCGTATTAGAGGATTGATGTGACATGGAACAGTTTCGATCTCATGTTAGATAGGATCATGATGTATTATATCCAAAGTCATTTGTATTTTCTATTTTTCTCTCGTTCATCCATAGACGTTCACACTCCTGATTCTTTAGAAACAAAGACAGCTTCTCAAGACTGCGAGCGTCTCCATGAAGATTGTATGTACATAGATTGTGTACTGACGTTGAATTATTGAGTTATTTACGGGTCATCATCATTGCACTCCATACATGTCCATAGCGGTTCAGATCCCCTCATCAGCAGGTTCCGCAGTGTCCAGCGACTGACGACTCCAGTTCTGTGTTGGTTGATAAGTTTTCTTACACGCTTACAAAGTTTCTGGCTGTGCCCATCTTAACTCTCATCTCTTTTATCCGAAGGGGTGACGTGTATTCATAGTTGTCGAAGTTCTGTGCCCTTCCCACATTTCGGAGGGCATTGCTAATATCCGTCCGATCCATTGGTTGACCGTCTTCAACGACAGTGCAGCCTGCCAACCTGCCCGCGCTTTCATTTCTCCGTACTCCTGCATGCCCTACATGACCCTACATATTAAACAAAATTTCTGCAATGACTCTGTAATGCAGGCGTGGGCGTAGTCGTAGGATTCTAATCAGATGAATGCCCTGGTCACTGGTCATCATCTCCATCGTCCTGCTACTCGTGGTCATGACGTATGCACCACTGTCTTCGTAGACTATTCTGCCTGCCGATGCTGTAAATGCCCATGCACTTCTTTTGTGTCGTCTTACAGATCCGTCTGTATAGATGACTGCATCTTTCTCATCGGTGTTATCGCAGATGAGACCTTTGACTTCAGCATTAACCACGACCGGGTTCTGTTTCCTACTTTTCCTGTTGAGTGTGACAATGCACGAGAAAGTCCCCTTGAATGACGTAGGCACCGGTATCCACTCCTCACGAACGCTGATATTGGTAAGCCCACAAACCTGTTTGATGACATCTTTTGCTCGGCCCACCCATGATTTGCCTCTTTTTAGCCTGGCACCTTTCCCTGTGTTGAGCACGTGGTGCAATGGATGCTCTGTATCTGTACTAATCTTCAGGTATGCTCGTGCTCTCCAGATCTTGATTCTGTCATCCATGGTTGGAAAGTCAAGAAGATACCTCATTGCTACAAAGGGAGAGTCCCTTGTAGATCCCAAGATAATGAAGAAATATAGTGTTGTTTGTGTCATCTGTTTGGACCTGAGCACATGGGATTACAGAATAAAATCACTGTCACTTGCCACGCATGTTGTAAGAGGCTATTAAGGACGTTGAGGTCAAGGTCTTCACCGGTGCTTCGGAGTCCATTCCTCTGAGCTGAAGCCACATGCAGTGCTTTCGATTGTGTGTAGCCTGCCGTAAAGGGAAACATGCAATGAAGATCTCTAATCTTATTGCCCGTGCAGTTTCTGCTAATATCTCAAATACGGTGCCATAATCAAATACATACGAATTCATGTCATCTAATCATTTGACTATTTCCGGTTGATGTCTGCTAATTTTGAAAGTGTATGAAACTTTCGCATAAAAATTGTAATTGACTAAGTTGTATCGACACTGATAGACATTCAAAATATATTGTTTGCTTTATCATAACTTTCTGCGTGGCCCTTTAGTGCTTGCACACAATCAACAGTCTGATCGATGTCATTCATGAATCTTTGTTCCCCAGTATTGACAGCGCTGACGTGACTAGCCATAATAGTGGCCACTTAAGATATACATCTGGACTGATACACAAAGGTAGAGTATTTGATATTGAACTGGATAAATTTGCGACTCAGTTATGTAAAGTTGTGATTAGATAACCAATGATTCTTAAGATAAAGTAACAGTAGAAGGGAAACAGTTTCATGAATTGTTGTAGAGAAATAACAGGTTCATACAAGATCAAATTACCTCAAGACGAGTTAGTTCTGGATAAGCTCTCAGGTGACAACTGCTAAGTCGTCAGTGTCGCCACCCCCCAGGATTTACTTTCCATCTCTATCTTAATGACGTCTATGTGTTCTGGCTTGTCTGGACTATAACAGTTGTCCTCTAGTCTAAGCTACCAACATCGTTCAACTTTAACATTACAGCCTCTTCGAAAGCTTAAGGCTAGATTTAATCGAAAACGGCCTGTAGAAGCTATTTGTTTCTCTCCCAAGCTAATTAAGATTGCTGACCCCACGAGACATTAATGTATCACACTCTTATCCATAGTTTTCTTGTGACTGTCCCTTCTCTATTACATATTCTATGGAGCTCATGTTTGAGCACATTATTATAAACACATGCTATGCTATTCACATCTCTCCTCTACTAGTCCACACTGCATCACTTCGTTTTGGAAATCTCTGTTACCGCGCACTGTGTGCGCACATTTTCACTTCCGTGCACGCACACGCACCCCGTCCGCTCTTCTTTTCTCTCCACATCAGAGCACACAGGGAAGACGTTATTTTTATTTTCTTTTCATTTCTTCTTCTAGTACGATTTTTAAAAATTGTAAATACATATTTGTACGCGTGGTGTATGTTTGTTCCTGTTGAAGATCTATTGCACCGCAACGTCAATCTGGTTTGTATTGCCCACTTGTTACGTACAATTTGAACCATACCATTTATTTTCATTGATTTCCTATTTATTTATTTTTAATTTCTCCTAATTAACCACATAGAGATTCTCCACGAAGGAAACCTGGCACCCAGCTCTCATCAAAGTCAGGTACTCAACGTGTCTCTGCTGCTGCAGCCTAACATCTGCTGAGTGAAAGTTGGACTTGCGACTCTTTGTGTTTCTACTGTGTTTAATCTATCCACTACCATTATGTTGACCAGCGATGTTCAGGTTACTCAAAGGGCCTTAATTGTGTAACACAAGCCGATTGTTAACATTATGTCAAGGAACACATCACATTGGCAGACTGGCTAGAGAAAGATTATAGGCGGATTACTGAATTACTACTAAATAGATCTATTGACTGAATACAAAATGTTTATAGATAGAATTTAGGCTAACCTACTAGTCAGGTGCTTGGAAATGCTCACTTTCGATCTACTGTGGAGTGACTATAAACAAAATTATTGACGAAACCATATATTGATTACCATCATCATCATTAGGTGCCGTCTCCAGGTCTGTGGTTTGCTACCAGGAAGCGCCATTTGACTCTGTCTCTTGTCTTGATGGTGCATGTTGTCTTAGGTTCAACTGTCCATCTGTTGATATAATCAGATCACTTTATTCTTGGTCTGCCTCTACCACTTCTACTTCTTATCCAAAATGACTTTTACTACGGAGTTGTGTCTCTTCGCAAGCGCTCCAAATATCACTTGTCTTTTCCGAATTAAGTTCTTTTTTTTTCCATTTTCAGCTGATTCATAACTTCCTTGTTTGGTCTTTCTTCCACACAATTTCTCTCAAACTTCTACAGACACACATTTCAAAGACATATATGTTGAGCTCTGATTGAATGTCCATGTTTCTGCACAAGACATGAATTCTAACTAAACATAGCCTTTTACAATCCGTAGTTATAGTTACATTTTTATCTTCTTTGATGTGAATACACTTTTCGTGTCGTTAAAATTGCTTTCTGCTATTTCTATTCTTTTGTTTATTTCTCTCTTACATTTTCCATCATTTGTTATAAGCATGTCCAAGATAGCTATATTCTTTAACTTTTTCTTCGTACTTTCATATCCACTTGCATGTTTTATGTGACCTTACTGCTTATAATCATATTTGCTTGTCTTGTTTATTTTGTTCACTAGTTGCAGGTCTTCTCAATTTTCTGCCATGATCACAATATCTCACAGAATTCTGCCATTATCACAATATCTCACAGAATTCTGCCATTATCACAAGATCTCACATAATTCTGCCATTATCACAATATCTCACAGAATTCTGCCATGAACACAATATCTCACAGAATTCTGCCATTATCACAATATCTCACAGAATTCTGCCATGATCACAATATCTCACAGAATTCTGCCATTATCACAATATCTCACAGAATTCTGCCATGAACACAATATCTCACAGAATTCTGCCATTATCACAATATCTCACTGACTTCTGCCATTATCACAATATCTCACAGAATTCTGTCGTTATCACAATATCTCACAGAATTCTGCCATTATCACAATATCTCACAGAATTCTGCCATGATCACAATATCTCACAGAATTCTGCCATGATCACAATATCTCACAGAATTCTGCCATGATCACAATATCTCACAGAATTCTGCCATGATCACAATATCTCACATAATTCTGCCATTATCACAATATCTCACATAATTCTGCCATGATCACAATATCTCACAGAATTCTGCCATGATCACAATATCTCACAGAATTCTGCCATTATCACAATATCTCACAGAATTCTGCCATGATCACAATATCTCACAGAATTCTGCCATGATCACAATATCTCACAGAATTCTGCCATGATCACAATATCTCACAGAATTCTGCCATTATCACAATATCTCACAGAATTCTGCCATGATCACAATATCTCACAGAATTCTGCCATGATCACAATATCTTACATAATTCTGCCATTATCACAATATCTCACATAATTCTGCCATTATCACAATATCTCACAGACCACTTCGAAGTTAGATCAGATGTACGACAGGGGTGCGTACTATCCCCCCTACTGTTTATTACATACATGGACCATATATGCAAGCTAGCCAACCTATCAGAGACAAAGGAGATCAACGAGCTTCTATTTGCAGACGATCAGACACTAATACATGAAACAATAGAAGACCTACAAGAACACTTAAATGGACTCAGCAGCTCAGGCACAAAATACAACATGAAAATCAACATCAACAAAACAGAAATCATGAATGTCGCCAAAAATAAACAGAACATCAACATAACTATAGAAGGCAGGCAACTAAAACAAGTAGAGGAATTCAAATACCTAAGAAGTCTAATGACAAACGATAATTCTCAAACAGCAGAGATAGAATCAAGATGCAACAAAGCTTGTCAAATCATCGGACAGTTATCACCACTATTGTCCAACAAGAAAATAGCTCTGGAGGCAAAACGAGCTCAATACAATACAATCTTCATCCCAACGTTGTGCTACCAATGCCAGACTTGGACCCTAGATGCAAGAACAATAAGAAAAATAACCTCTACAGAGATGAAATGTGTTAGACGAATGATAGGAAACAGTCTGAGAGATAAGATCAGAAATGAAGAACTGAGAAAAAAAGCTAGAATTGACCCCGCCATATAAAATATAAAGAAACATCAGATATAATTGTTTGGCCACGTGACAAGGCAGAAAGATCAAAACAACGAGCCTTCAAAAAACGTTGTGGGAATAGGAGATCCAAGGGTCGACCAAGAAAAAGATGGATCGATGGAATATTAGAAACACTAGGAAACATAATAGCAGCAGAGGCGAACAGAAGAGCAAACGACAACAAATTATATCTCCCTTTCACGCTGAAAGGCAGATGAAGAAGGAAAGAAGAAGAGAAATACACTATCATCAGCTTACCTTAGATTATTGATGATATACACATTGATGTTTAGTCCTGGCAGTCCCTGCATGTCTTTACAGATGTGCTCAGTTTTTAAGCTAAACAAACATGGTGGAAGAATGCAGACCTTTCTTTATGTCTATAGCCGCAGAGTTCTCGTTGTTGTATTTGATCATATTGATTTATCATATTAATTATAGACTTAATATACAATTATTATAAACTACGTATATAGTTATTATAGAATGGCTAGAGGCAAATTTTCTGACTGACTATAATCTTTCATTGATTGAATGTACACTATAGACTAACTATTAATTAGAAATATTGAAGTTAAGGACAGAAAAAGACCAAAAGGTAGACCAGTGTTGAGATATAAGGATGTTTGCAGGGGTTCGTTAGGGGAATTCTCTATGAGTGAAAGAAACTGGGAGAATCTGGCTGTAGATCGTAGCACAGTGAGAGAAAACAAAATGTAACAAATGGCACATCAATTTTTGGGGCAGTCAATTCAGTAATATCACATTCAGAAGACAAAAGGTGCAAGAGAAAGGAGGCGAGGCCAGGTACCACAAATACATCTTGTTCATTCTGTCAGAGGATCTGTCTATCTAATATTGGTAGATTCATCCACGAGAGAAGCTGATCGACAACACAGAATCTAGCATGAGACGCTAATATTTGATCAAACAAGACACCAAAGGCGACATATAACAATTGATATAAACTACATTTATGATTGACTACAAACTGACTTTCTTTCCTGACTAATAAATTGCATATAGGCTGTTCTTTTAACAAACTAACTCTCTGACTAAAATATCATTGTTATTGTTACATATTCTTTGTAGAACGTTGCAGTCTGTCTGAAATAACCTCTGTCTCTAGCCAGATCTCCCACAGAACGTTCCACTCATCACATCCGGTCTGAAAGAATCTCTGTCTCTAGTCAGAAATGCCACAGAACGTTCCACTCATAACATCCGGTCTGAAAGAATCTCTGTCTCTAGTCAGAACTGCCACAGAACGATGCACTCATCATAGCTCGTCTTAAAGAATCTCTGTCTCTAGTCAGATCTCCCACAGAACGTTCCACTCATCATAGCTCGTCTTAAAGAATCTCTGTCTCTAGTCAGATCTCCCACAGAACGTTCCACTCATCTTAGCTCGTCTTAAAGAATCTCTGTCTCTAGTCAGATCTCCCACAGAACGTTCCACTCATCTTAGCTCGTCTTAAAGAATCTCTGTCTCTAGTCAGATCTCCCACAGAACGATGCACTCATCATAGCTCGTCTTAAAGAATCTGTCTCTAGTCAGATCTCCCACAGAACGATGCACTCATCATAGCTCGTCTTAAAGAATCTCTGTCTCTAGTCAGATCTCCCACTGAACGTTCCACTCATCATAGCTCGTCTGAAAGAATCTCTGTCTCTAGTCAGATCTCCCACAGAACGATGCACTCATCATAGCCCATCTGAAATAATCTCTGTCTCTAGTCAGATCTCCCACAGAACGATGCACTCATCATAGCTCGTCTTAAAGAATCTCTGTCTCTAGTCAGATCTCCCACAGAACGATGCACTCATCATAGCTCGTCTTAAAGAATCTCTGTCTCTAGTCAGATCTCCCACAGAACGATGCACTCATCATAGCTCGTCTTAAAGAATCTCTGTCTCTAGTCAGATCTCCCACAGAACGATGCACTCATCCTAGCCCGTCTGAAATAATATTTGTCTCTATTCAGATCTCCCACAGAACGTTCCACCCATGATAGCCCGTCTGAAAGAATCTCTATCTCTAGTCAGATCTCCCACAGAACGTTCCACTCATCATAGCCCGTCTGAAAGAATCTCTGTCTCTCGTCAGATCTCCTACTTTCTTTGTTCTCAAGTTTAAGTTTTCTTTCTTGGGTTGAAACCACCATCTTCTCAGCCTTCTCCTGTCTTTTTGGAACCATGCCCTTTATTATCTTTCTGTTATAATCCGATGTGACTTTTAAGGTGGCCGTAGTATTTTCCATTTCACGGTGTTGTTTATGAGCCATTTCCTTTCAATGATGACATCATTTAATATGTCTTTATTTGCACTTTTTTTTTATTATCCAAGATATCCTAAGTATTTTTTTGGCAGCATTGACTTTTGAATGAACCAATTTTCTTCACTGTTGATCGCGAGTTTATTTATGGTTCATGATCACATATTACCACCGATAAGTTACAAGCTCTCAGTAATTTTACTATTACTGCCTGATCTGTCATGTGCCATACTTTCTTTATTTTGACAATCAAATTGACTAAATGGGGACTCACTTTAGATTCATTCATCATCATCATCAAGTACCGGGCCTAGTGGCATAGGTGATCATGTCTCTCCACAACTTTCGATCTCGGCAGCTATTTATCATTTCTGTTGTTGACGTTCTGCCAAGCCATTCTCTTAATCTGTCTGTTATTTTTTCTCTTTGCTTCCCTCTATCTCTTCGTCCCTCAATTTTTCCAGTTGTTACAACATATTCCAGTTATTCTCTTCTCATTACATGGCCAAAAAATGATGATTGTCTCTTCCTAATATTGGAAATTAGCTCTCTTTTTGCTTTGACCTCTCTCAGAATCTCTTCATTACTCTTCTTAGCTGTCCATGGTATTCTCAACATTCTTCTGTAAAACCACATTTTTACAGACTGCGAGTGATTTTCTTGTCTGTTGTCCTATTGTCCATGACTCGCATCCGTATGTTAAGACTGGCTCTACGTAATATTTAAGAACTCTTTTTCTTGTTTAGATTCATTATCAACTGACTAATAACTGAGGAGCTTTAGGTTGTCAATGGCTGATGATTTGATTGCATAACTTTATGTTCAGATTTCCTCAACACTTCGGAACAAATGTCTTTTTTGCTGACTCACTACACCTGTGTAAGTCACACTGACTGAGGAAGTGTTGACTTAATTAACCTGCTAATTAAGTTAATGGTTTGCTTTACGTGCATAACGTCTGTGATGACTTGCTGTTTTTGTCTCTTTAAACTGTTAACTGGTAGACTTATTGATTATCTTCAAACTGATTTACTGCATTTGTTTTTAATGGCTAATTCGCTGTCGAGGTATTGGTGATGTTTACCATATTTCCTGGTGAAATACTGGCCCACAAGTTACATGAAATATCTTTCTTTCTTTCTTTCTTTCTTTCTTTCTTTCTTTCTTTCTTTCTTTCTTTCTTTCTTTCTTTCTTTCTTTCATTCATTCATTCATTCTCTCTTTCTTTCATTCTTTCTCTCTTTGTTTCATGCATTCTTTATTTCTTTCTTTCATTCTTTCTTTCTTTCATTCTTTCATTCTTTCTTTCTTTCATTCTTTCATTCTTTCTTACTTTCTTTCATTCTTTCTTTCACTCTTTCTTTCATTTTTTTCTTTATTTTTTGACATTGTCTTTAAATGTCGTGTTAGTATCCGCCAAGAGTTCGACCACTGTCTTAAGTTTCTCCGTTGGTGCAGGTAGCCCAGTCTACAACGTTGAGTCTTTGATCTAATTTGTCTACTTTAAACTGATCCACTGTAAGACAGTCATGTACTATACGTTCCGCTGTCTGGTGTTCGAGTCCACAGTTTAACCTACTGTTTGAAGTACCAGCTTGTGTGAAATCCTTCTTTGTGCAATATTCAAATGCCCAGACCAAACGACTGTCTGGTCTATTCGCTGGCCTGCCTGCTATACTTCAACCTACATTATGTATACGCCGAGACAAAATGAGTGGAACTATGTCCTGTCGCGTGGCACGTTCTGTAACGAAAAACAGATTAATGTCGATACCGATCTTAGCCCAATAATTGTATGGAAAACGAGGACGGTAGTGGATCAATAAATCAATTAATGATACCCGAATCCAATGCTTGTATATCCAACCTAAGGGAACGTAAAGATAAGTTAAAATGTCTCAAGGGAATAGTCTTCAGTAAATATGAACGAGCAAATTAAATGACGCATTATCTTACTTCCAGTAATGGGTGTTTATGTGGAACAACACAAAGGTACTGAGAGTAATATTCCTATATTAATAATGTTAATATTTCCGAGAATACATTCATTTTTAAATGGATGCTTGTTCATAATAGAATTATGAAAATGGCATGAGAAAATTACAAACTTGGAAATGTGGGAAAGTACCAGATGACTACCAATGTACGAAGAGAGAGGACAAAAATAATATCGCTGGATGGAAACACACCGCGGAAGCCAACTGAGAGTATTACATGACAAGCTCTATTTTTGAAATCACAGTGGGCGGAGACAATGGGAAAGACCAAAATATACTCGGAAAAGACAGGCGGAGACACAGATGAAGAGAATGGGGAAGACATGGAATGGTTATGGTTATGCTTATGGAAGGCCCTGGTATCACTGCAAAAGAATTAAAATCCATTATTGCTCACCCGCCGTGCCAGTTGAAGCATCCGAATTACTAACTCATCTCCCAAAGACCAAAGAAAGGTAGCTGTAGTCGCCATCGCAGCAGTCCGAGCACACGCCAAAAGACATAAGGCCAAATCGCAGAGAAAGTGAACACAGCCAACTGTTCCTTATCATACGATATCATCATTCATCGTAAACAATTGGAATATCGAAACAGGATCAAAACAGATGAAACACACAACTCACGGTGTGCACAGAGCACTTAACTCAGTAGCTCCTGCAGCAAGCCGAACTTGGAATAAGAGGAAATTGCAACAAGGAACACTTTTCATACATAGCCTTCAAAGGTTCCTGCCGCCTATCCACCATATTGACCGTAATTTCAAGTCCTCCTGAAAATGACGATCTCCATATTTATTTTAATATATAGCGCTTGATGACGTTAGGACATCATTTTTGACTCCAATTCCGAAGACATGGAATGTTCTTAAAAGAATGACACGATACAAGACGGTGTGGAAAGTGGTTTATTCTTTTGTATCTATGCTGCACAGGGAGTTGGAGGAAATAAGGAAATTGTTCACATTACGATAGGAAGCACTTTCTACAGAGCTTAACAAGCAGTGGCAATAGATTAATATCAGACACTAACGTCGAGTTAGAGGATCGGCCTTTGAGCTTCTTGACCCTATAAGGAGTTAGTGGAAGTGGTGAGTCCTGCATGAATTATGACTACCAGGGTTATTGGAGGGGGTGAGTCATGCGTGAATTATGACTACCAGGTTTAGGGGAGGGGGTGAGTCATGCGTGAATTATGACTACCAGGGTTATTGGAATGGGTGAGTCATGCGTGAATTATGACTACCAGGTTTAGGGAGGGGGTGAGTCATGCGTGAATTATGACTACCAGGGTTATTTAAGGGAGTGAGTCCTGCATGAATTATTACTACCAGGGTTAGGGGAGAGGGTGCGTCCAGCGTGAATCATGACTACCAGGGTTTTTAGAGGGGGTGAGTCATACGCGAATTATGACTACCAGGTTTAGGGGAGGGGGTGAGTCGTGCGTGAATCATGACTACCAGCGTTAGGAGAGGAGATGAGTCATGCGTGAATTATGACTACCAGGGTTACGGGAGTGGGCGAGTCATGCGTGAATTATGACTACCAGGCTTAGTGGAGGGGCTGAGTCGTGCGTGAGTCATGACTACCAGGGTTAGTGGAGGGGCTGAGTCGTGCGTGAGTCATAACTACCAGGGTTAGTGGAGGGGCTGAGTCGTGCGTGAGTCATGACTACCAGGGTTAGTGGAGGGGCTGAGTCGTGCGTGAGTCATGACTACAAGGGTTAGTGGAGGGGCTGAGTCGTGCGTGATTCATTGACTACCAGCGTTAGTGGAGAGGCTGAGTCGTGCGTGAGTCATGACTACCAGCGTTAGTGGAGAGGCTGAGTCGTGCGTGAGTCATGACTACCAGGGTTAGTGGAAGGGGTGAGCCCTGCGTAAATCATGGCCAGGCATCAACATCCTATTGCGTGTGAGCCTGAAAGCTCACATAAATTGCAGCATGATTTTGAGCCTCTCTTGCTTAGATCGTATTACAAATGAAAAAAGTTCACGAAAGTATACAACAGACTATGGGAGTAATCTGTGATTTTTTTAAACTGTTGTGAAGAAGCACAAAATGAAATGGTTTGGGCACATGTCTCGATTTAACAAAGACCGTGCTGCAAGAAAATGTGGAAGGAGGAAGAAGGAGAGGTAAGCGGAGAAAGTGATGGGATGATAATATCAAAGAATGGATATAAAGAGAGTTAAGCGGAGAAAGTGATGGGATGATAATATCAAAGAATGGATATAAGGAGGGGCAAGCGGAGAAAGTGATGGAATGATAACATAAAAGAATGGATATAAGGAGAGGTAAGCGGAGAAAGTGATGGAATAATAATATCAAAGAATGGATATAAAGAGAGGTGAGCGGAAAAAGTGATGGGATGATAATATCAAAGAATGGATATAAAGAGAGGTAAGCGGAGAAAGTGATGGGATGATAATATCAAAGAATGGATATAAAGAGAGGTAAGCGGAGAAAGTGATGGGATGATAATATCAAAGAATGGATATAAGGAGGGGCAAGCGGAGAAAGTGATGGAATGATAACATAAAAGAATGGATATAAGGAGAGGTAAGCGGAGAAAGTGATGGAATGATAATATCAAAGAATTGATATAAAGAGAGGTAAGCGGAGAAAGTGATGGGATGATAATATCAAAGAATGGATATAAAGAGAGGTAAGCGGAGAAAGTGATGGGATCATAACATAAAAGAAAGGATATAAGGAGAGGTAAGCGGAGAAAGTGATGGAATGATAATATCAAAGAATGGATATAATGAGTGGTAAGCGGAGAAAGCAATGGAATGATAACACCAAAGAATAGATATACGGAGCGGTAAGCGGAGAAAGCGATGGGATGATAACATAAAAGAATGGATATAAGGAGAGGTAAGCGGAAAAAGTATTGGGATGATAACATCATAGAATGGACATTTTAATGACCACTATACCAAACCAATACCTCTTTCCACCCTCCCCTCCTGTTTAAAAAAAAACGAAAATCCAAAATTAATGTAAGGCTGGTTGAACTTCTAACAGAAGTAAAATAGATCTTCGGTGCTATACTGAGTCCATTCTGACCTATGGAAGTGACAATAGACAAAGACATCAACAATTGATTAGAGGCCACAGAAATTGATTTTTTTTTCAGAAGAATATTGAGAGTTCCCTGGCCATCCAAATAAAGCAAAGAGGACATTTTCAAAGAGTCCAACATCACAAGGGAGCAGCTCCTAAAAGCTTTAGAAAAAAACAGTAGACGCTTTTCGGGCAAAACATAAGAAGGAGCAAGTTGAAATACTTGGTTACAACTGATAAAATACAAGGAGAAATCGCGGAGAGCAAAAAGAAAAAGATACTAGATAGTTTAATGCAGTCGCTGGATAAAATGTCAACAGTCGAATCCATCGACGCACTGAAGAGAGTAAATTGTGGAAAAACATGATCGTCCACGGCAACTGCTATGACACATGATGATGATGAACCTTGAAGCTTTTCGAACGAGCAAATGAAGCAGGAGCTCTTGTTCTCAGTAGACAAGCTAACCAATAACTCTTATACAACAGCAGCATTGAAGAGCGTGGATATCTGAAATGACAGAAGATACATCCTAAAAGTGGGAGCCGCGATAGCTTAGTGGTTGGTGAACTGGACTACACAGGACAATAGGTAGAGTTCGATCCCAACTAACGGTTCCGGTTCACCCAGTCTTTAATGGATACCGGATTTTTTTCTGGAAAGTAAAGTGGACACGGGCGTAATACCGACCACATTACCCCAAAAATCATTTGCTGAAGGTCTGTAAAATTTATGGTCACTAACACCATATTCCCTATACGCCACTTGGCATGACGGGGGTACTTTACTTTTTTTATATCCCAAAAGTAAAGCACCAAGAAAAATCAAAATTTTAGAAGCCATAAACGTAGACAGCAAAGATCTAAGAATAATAAATAACATGTACTGGCAGCAAACAGCGGCTATAAGAACTGGACATCAATTGGGAATGTTTTAACAAATAAAACAAGGTGTTAGGCAAGGTTGTGTGCTGTCACCAGATTTGTTTAATATTTATAGTGAGATTATTTTAAGATACATAGTGAGCATGCCTGGAATAACAATTGGAAAACATAGTATAAATAATCTAAAATAAATATGTTTATTATACAGTCATAATCGCTAAAAGTGAAAATGAGTTACAAGAAATGTTAGACATTATAGTGTAAGAAAGCAGGATTAAAGGACTCAGCTTCAATAAAAAAAAGGACAGAATTAATGGTAGCAACAAAGAAAAAATACATCACCGCAATGCATAATAGAGACAAGTGGAACAATATTAAAACAGTTAAATGAATTTCAATGAATGAGCAAGAGCCTCTATGAAAGTAGTCGCACTACAGTAAGATCTTCAGCAGGCTACTTTAAACATTTCACCATTAACTCCTGAGAAAGACAAAGCTGCGTCCTTTCTCCTTTACTTTTCATCACACATATGGACAATATATGCAAATTAGCATGCCCAATCAAAGGAAGTATACCAACAAGGATGATAACAAGCGATAACACAAAAAGAGAACAAAATATACGTACCAGAAAACAGCAGAAGAGAGGAAGAAATAAATGAAATACTATTTGCAGACGACCAAGTTCTGATACACGAAACAACTGAGGACCTGCAAGAACATATCAACAGGCTAAACAACACTTATTCATTAATGGATGCTTGCGCAGAATAAAGGGATGGAAATGGCAGGACAAAGTCACTAACGTGGAATTATGGAAATGTACTGGTCAAATACCAGTGGATAAAGAAATACAGCGAAGACGATGGCGATGGATAGGACACACACTACGGAAACCAACTGAGAGTATTACACAACAGGCCCTTTTTTGGAATCCCCAGGGGAAAAGACAAAGAGGAAGACCAAGGAATTCTTGGAGAAGACAGATTGAAGCAGAGATGAAGATGATGGGGAAGACATGGAATGATCTTAAAAGAATTGCAAAAAACAGAACGACTTGGAAAGTGTTTGTTGAAGACCTATGCTCCACTGGGAGCTAAAAAGGTAGAAGAAACAACACTTGTAAACAATACAACATGAAGATCAACATAAACAAAACCGAAGTAATGGCAATAGCGAGAAAGAAAGAAAAAAAACATCATAATAAATAGTACAACTCTGAAGCAAGTAGACAATTTTAAATATATGGGTAGCACGTTAACACAAGACAATAACCAAGAGACAGAGATAGATATAAGGTGTAACAAAGTATGCCAAGTTATAGGCCAAGTATCAACACTATTGAAAAACAAAGCAATAACTACGGAGGCAAAAAGGGCAATATACAAATCAATTTTTCTACCAACTCTGTGCTATCAGTGCCAGAATTGGACGCTGGACTCTAGAACAATAAGAAAGATAACGACCACCGAAATGAAATGTGTCAGAAGAATGACAGGAAACAGCTTAAGGGACAGAGTAAGAAACACCGACCCGAGGAAGAAATTCGAAATTGAACCAGCACACAACAAGACAAAAAGAACTAACAATGACTCAAAGAGCCATAAACAAACGCTACGAAAACGCTAGATTAAGAGGAAGACCGAGAAAGAGATGGATAAAGGGAATACTAGAGTCACTAGGAGGGATAACACGAGAAGAGGCCAACAGAAGAGCAAAGAATCACAGATTGTATCTCCCCTCGACGCCAACGGCAATGGAGGAATGATAGAAGAAGAAAAAGAGGAAGAATGAATTTCAATAACTTGGAACATTATTAACCTCAGACGGTAGATGTACAACAGAGGTGAGATGGTAGATGTACAACAGAGGTCAGATGGTAGATGTACAACAGAGGTGAGATGGTAGATGTACAACAGAGGTGAGATGGTAGATGTGCAACAGAGGTGAGATGGTAGATGTACAACAGAGGTGAGATGGTAGATGTACAACAGAGGTGAGATGGTAGATGTACAACAGAGGTGAGATGGTAGATGTACAACAGAGGTGAGATGGTAGATGTACAACAGAGGTGAGATGCAGAATGACTCAGGCAAAAGCAGCTTTCCAGAAAATGAGGAAGATACTATGCAATCCATTTTTGACAATAGAAACAAGAAAAGGAATTCTTAAATGTTATGTAGAACCAGTCTTAACAAATCGACGTTAATCATGGACAATAGGACAACAGACAAGAAAATCACTGAAGGCTGTAAAAATGTGGTTTTATAGAAGAATGTTGAGAATACCATGGACAGTTAAGAAGAGTAAAATAAACATTTTCATAGCAAAAAGAGAGCTTATTTCCAAAACTAGGAAGAAACAATCATCATTTTGTAGCCGTGTAATGAGAAGAGAACAACTGGAATATATTGGGATAACTGGGAAAATTGAGGGACGAAGAGATAGAGGGAAGTAAAGAGAAAAAAATACCAGACAGCTTAAGAGAATGACTTGGCAGAAGGTCAACAACAGAAATGATAAATAACTGTCGAGATCGACAGTTGTGGAGAGACATGATCACCTACGCCAGCAGGCCCGGTACTTGATGATGATGATACCCTAAAACGTAAAAAAAAAACAGTGCAAGAGATCATCGATAAAAGATGATACGAATGGATATAACACAATCATTACTTTATTACGAGAGAGGTGCTGATTTGGCACCCACAGTGAATGTGAAACGGGTAAGAAATGATAATAGACGGATGTGAAACGGGTAAGAAATGATAATAGACGGATGTGAAACAGGTAAGAAATCATGACAGACGGATGTGAAACAGGTAAGAAATCTCAATCTCTCTCTCTCTCTCTGCGATCAGGACTCAATCAGAGTAGGATTCAAGACACTCATATGCAGTCAGCTGTCAGGTTAAGTGTGTTGACCGCCCCCACAGACGGAACATCACATTTAGAGTCTGCCAGATCCACTCTGATTGAACACCCGTTAAAAACGTTGCACTGTGTTCTGCGCCAGTGGCCCAGTGCATCCGATTTCAGCCAGCATTTTATTCAGGTTTGCTTTCCTTAGCCTTTGATTGTCCCCAATCTAGGTAAGAAATGATAATAGACGGATGTGAAACAGGTAAGAAATGATAATAGACGGATGTGAAACAGATAAGAAATACGAAACACGTAGAAACGAAATCAGAATTCAGAGATCAGTTGTAATGTTTGAATGCGCCTGGAGAAAAGTGGGAAAGGCAGTTAAAGACAAACCCGATACTGAAAAGTTTGTGTTGACTGCGTGTGTCCCAGTTAATGGTCTAAAAGAAGGGGTCATTTACAGCATCCAGGGAGGTTCAAGGATGTGGAAGACTACATCATTTATGTGCCTCCGTTCCTTCTCGCTGATTTTACTTTCCCAACACAGGCACATTTTCCTTGTCCAGCTGGTTATTTGAAGTTTGTCATTCTTTGTGGGATTAAACTACGGCCATTGTATCATCAAACACGTCAGCGCTAACAATAGGCGCCTGGAACAGCTAAATCATTAACTATACAAATAAATCAAGAAATGTAAAATAGCTGAGACATTCATCATCATCATCATCATGTGCCAAACCGATTGGCGTAGGCGATCATGTCCTTCCACAATCTTCTATCTACAGTGCATCGTATCAGTTCTGTTGTTGACTGTTTTCCATGCCATGACACCAAGCTATCCAGTAATTTCTCTCTTTGTCGTCCGCGATCTCTCTTTCCTTTTATTTTGCCAGTTGTAACCAAGTATTCCAAATTTCCTCTTCTCATGATGTGCCCGAAAAATGCTGATTGTTTCTTTCTGATGTTTTTTTGGGGGGAGCTGAAACATTAACTATACAAATAAATCAAGAAAAGCAAATTAGCTGAAATATTAACTATACAATTAAATAAAGAAATGCAAAATAGCTGAAATATTAACTATACAATTAAATAAAGAAATGCAAAATAACAAAAATATTCACTAAACAAACGACCAAGAAATATAAAAGTGCTGAAACTTTAACTGTCAATAAACTGTAATGACAACCTATGTGTCCAAGCTCACGCTTCTAGCAGTGCTGTCACGTTTCTCAGATGGACTGCGGGTGTCCATGTCGCGTGATCAGGTCGCGTGTCACTTGCAGAACGTTAAACTCACTACAGCCCGTATGAAAAAAAAAAACACCTCTGTTCCTGGCCAGATCTTCCACTTCTTCTGTTGTCATGTTCAGGATCTCTTTGATGTTTTGAAACCACCTTCTTGGTCTGGCCTTGATGCTTTTGACGTGTCAATGGTATTTTAAACAATTCAAATGTTTAACATTAGATACTATACAATCCATTTTTGACAATAGAAACAAGAAAAAAAAAAGAGTTCTTAAATGTTATGTAGAGCCAGTCTCAACATATGGATGTGAATCATGGACAATAGGACACCAGGCAAGAACATCACTGGAGGCTGTAGAAATGTGGTTTTACAGAAGAACGTTGAGAATACCAAGGACAGCTAACTGGAGTAATGAAAACGTTTTGAAAGAGTAAAGTAAAGTAAAGTACCCTCGTCACGCCAAGTGGCGTATAGGGAATATGGTGTTAGTGTCCATAAATTTTACAGACCTTCAGCACATGATTTTTGGGGTAATGTGGTCGGTATTACGCCCGTGCCGTTTCACTTTCCCAGAAAAAATCCTGCACCCATTAATGGCTGGGTGAACCCGGAGGCCGTCGGTTGGGATCGAACCCTACCCCTTGTCCTTTGTAGTCCAGTTCACTAGCCACTGAGCTAACACGGCTCGTTTTGAAAGAGGCCAAAGCAAAAAGAGAGCTAATTTCCAATATTAGGAAGAATCAATTATCGTTTTTGGCCATGTAATGAGAAGAGAACAGCTGGAATATATTGTAACAACTAGGAAAATTGAGGGACGCAGAGATAGAGGGAAGCAATGAGAAAAGATACCAGACAGCTTAAGAGAATGGCTTGACAGTAGGTCAACAACTGAAATGATAAATAACTGTCGTGCTCGAAAGTTGTGGAGAGACATGATCACCTACGAAGCCCGGTACGTGATGGTGAATGTCTTACAGCGAGTCAAACTCCCATCCATCATGGCAACACTTAGGTGTCCAAGTCTATAGAGGCAGTGCCATGTCAGATTGGCAAACGATCGTTTTCTCTAACAAATATTTTATGGCGAGCATAGCTACGGAAGGAGAGCAAAGGGTACGTCAGTGCTGAGATGTTTGCAGGGCTTCATTGAGTGGAGTCTCTATCAGTGAAAGAAACGCAAAATCTAGCTGTCGATCGTAGCATATGGAGAACAAAGTAAGAAACAGCACAGCAACTTTCGAGGCAGTGCTGATATCAAATTTAGAAGCCTAAAGATGCAGGAGAAAGTAGACGATGCCAGGTACCATGAATACATCTTGTTCGTCTGGGGCAGAATCCCTCTATCCAATATTGATTCAGCCACGAGAGAAGCTGTTCAGCAAAACAGCATCCAGCATAATACACTACCATTTTGATCAAACTACTGACTTATCGTGGTTGTTTGCTGCAATAGTCTGTCAAGACGACAAAACCCATATATTTTAATTTTCTCTGTAGAATGGTGCTTATAAGCGTGTTCTTTTTAATGTTTAAATCTTGTAATATATTCCCCTTGTTCTGTATCATTATCCAAGCTATCTGAAGGATTTTTCTGTCGCATTTTGTTTCGAATGAATAATTTTCTTCCTTGCTGTTTCCGAGATTGTCCATGATTCATAACCATACGTTGCTATCGGGAAGATACATAGTCAGTAATTAAAATTTTACTGCCTTTTTAGTATAATATGTTTTTCCTGGCGTTTGATGTTTGTATTGCTATTACTAATCTTCTTTTGATCTCTTTCTGGCAGCCTCCATTGTTACTACCGATCCCAGATCTTTGTATTGTGTTACAATTTCAAGTTATTCACTGTTGATTATTTTGTGCTGACTGTTTGTTTTGTCAGTGGAAATTATCTTTGCTTGTTTAGATAAAGATTTTCTCCTCATTCTCTTTTTCAACACACTCATTTTGTCTCTTTTAAGTCTTCTGTACTGCTTGAGAGGTGGACTGTGTCATCAGCGTGCTATGTAATCATATACATCAGCGTGCCGTGTGATCTTGTAGACCAGCGTGCTGTGTAATTATGTACATCAGCCTGCGGTGTGATCTTGTACATCAGCGTGCTGTGTGATCTTGTAGACCAGCGTGCTGTGTAATTATGTACATCAGCCTGCGGTGTGATCTTGTACATCAGCGTGCTGTGTGATCTTGTAGACCAGCGTGCTGTGTAATTATGTACATCAGCGTGCTGTGTGATCTTGTAGACCAGCATGCTGTGTAATCATGTACATCAGCGTGCTGTGTGATCTTGTAGACCAGCGTGCTGTGTAATTATGTACATCAGCGTGCTGTGTGATCTTGTACATCAGCGTGCTGTGTGATCTTGTAGACCAGCGTGCTGTGTAATTATGTACATCAGCGTGCTGTGTGATCTTGTACATCAGCGTGCTGTGTGATCTTGTACATCAGCGTGCTCAGTGATCTTGTACATCAGCCTGCTGTGTGATCTTGTACATCAGCGTGCTGTGTGATCTTGTACATCAGCGTGCTGTGTAATCATGCACATCAGCGTATTGTGTGATCTTGTACATCAGCGTATTGTGTGATCTTGTACATCAGCGTGCTTTGTGATCTTGTACATCAGCGTGCTGTGTGATCTTGTACATCAGCGTGCTGTGTGATCTTGTACATCAGCGTGCTGTGTAATCTTGTACATCAGCGTGCTGTGTGATCTTGTACATCAGCGTGCTCTGTGATCTTGTACATCAGCGTGCTGTGTAATCATGCACATCAGCGTATTGTGTAATCATGCACATCAGCGTATTGTGTGATCTTGTACATCAGCGTATTGTGTGATCTTGTACATCAGCGTATTGTGTGATCTTGTACATCAGCGTACTGTGTGATCTTGTACATCAGCGTGCTCTGTGATCTTGTACATCAGCGTGCTGTGTAATCATGCACATCAGCGTATTGTGTAATCATGCACATCAGCGTATTGTGTGATCTTGTACATCAGCGTATTGTGTGATCTTGTACATCAGCGTCCTGTGTGATCTTGTACATCAGCGTGCTGTGTAATCATGCACATCAGCGTATTGTGTGATCTTGTACATCAGATATTCTGATAAATCTTGTCACATAACCACAAGCCTCGGTCATCATGCCCTTGTGTGCTTTGTGGATGAGTAGGCTCCTGGGGACAATATCTTATTTTTAAATTTAATGAAACGCTACCTTTTTTATCATTTGTGTCTTACTGCTATCATTTATGCTTTTTTATTTTAAGTTGTTTCAATTTTTATTTTTAAGTTAGACTTGTTTGTTTTTTTTGTTCATTTTTTTAAATTAGCGCTATTTTTATATTTTTGTCTGATTAAAATACGTCTTTTTATATCTATTTTGTACAGAGCGCCATGTTTTCGCTTTTAATTTTATTTTAGCCAAACCTCATCTATAGCTATCTATTTCTTTAAGGCCTCAAATGTGTGTTTGTTTTTAGCGATGCCTTTATTGTTATTTCATCACTGATGTTTATTTTGCACAAATCCATCATCAACGTCGTTTGTCATGATCACCGCATTATAAAATCATGTTTCTCCAAGTATTCACGTCACTGCTGTTTCTTATCAATCAAACTGCTGATTTATTATCGATCATACTTGTTGTTTTAATTTTTTTTTGCGTTCGCTAGCTTTCACCTCTGACGTAGTCACAAGAGACTAGGAACTGAATTTTGCGTGTTAATCCATTTTTCCCTGGCAGTCGTGTGCAAAGGGGTCCCTCGCTGCACAGGCAGATAACTTCGTCTTCGGAGGTACTCATATTTTTTTCCGTCGATGAGTAATTGACGTTTCAAGCCGGGCCTCGCTGCTGAGACCAGGGGTCGTTGCCGCAGAGAAAATTCGTAAATAAAAATCCCAACCGGTGTAGTCTTGTAGACGAATGTAGTAAGGATTTGAACCCACAACCTCTCGTCTTGCCTCGAGACCAAACAGTCCCCAAACTTGTGATTTATTTTCAATCAAATTTCCGATTTGTTATCAATCAAATTTCTGATTTATTATCAATCAAACTGCTGATTTATTATCAAACAAATTTATGATTCATTGTCAATCAAATTTCTTATTTATTATCAAACTGCTGATTTATTATCAATCAAAGTTCCGATTCATTGTCAATCAAATTTCTGATTTATTATCAATCAAACTGCTGATTTATTATCAATAATGCTGCTAATTTGTAGACATAACATGCTGTTTAAATTTCTAGCTCTTTTTTTTAATCGCTGTCTTCCTCTGTATTTCGTTTCTTCATTTGCCCCGTTAATTGATATTTTCAGGATAAAATGTAATCATGACATGATGAAAGCAGGCACACCCTGGTATATAATTCAGTTAAAATATGTCATTCCTGCACTGACTTCATTTACGTTTTCAATACGTCTTGTAACTGTCCAATTGTGTTATCAACCATTCTCTATACACATTTCTATTTCCGCCAATCGTCGTTTTCCTGGTTCACTTAATGTCTAGACGAACTTCCGCAGTACATACGATCTGTTACAGAGATGCATTTATAGCAACCTTTACTACAAATCAAACTACAGATTAGAATAATAATTAGAGAACCACAAAGACAGAAGATGTTGGCCAGATATATGATATATAATAAAATTAAGATAAATATTGTGATACAAATTTAACTACAGTTTTTAAATATATAAATATATATACTGCAAACATACAGGATGTGAGAATTAATACAGTTGGCAATAACCAAATAAAACTAGGAGAAATACCTCTATTAGATGTAAAATCTTACATATATCTGGGCAGTAATATAGATAAAGAGGGAAGAACAGAAAATTATACCAAAATAAGGATATCAAACGCAAGAGGAGCTTTCATTGCACTGGGAAACATATGGAAATGCAAAGATATTAGGTTAAATACAAAAATAAAAATGTTCAACTCAAATGTTAAGGCGGTCCTATTATATGGCTGTGAAACATGGAGAACAACAAAATTGACAATCACGAAGATACAGACTTTCATTAATGGATGCTTACGCAGAATAAAAGGATGGAAATGGCAGGACAAAATCGCTAACATAGAATTATGGAAATGTACCAGTCAAACACCAGTGGATAAAGAGATACAGTGAAGACGAAGGCGCTGGATAGGACACACACTACGGAAGCCAACTGAGAGTATTACACAACAGGCCTTTTTTTTAATCTCCAGGGGAAAAGACAAAGAGGAAGACCAAGAAATTCTTGGAGAAGACAGATAGAAGCAGAGATGAAGATGATGGGGAAGACATGGAATGATCTTAAAAGAATTGCAAAAAACTGAACGACTTGGAAAGTGTTTGTTGAAGACCTATGCTCCACTGGGAGCTAAAAGGGTTGAAGAAGAAGAAACATACAGGATAAGACGATGGTCATGTGCTGGACATGTGATGAGAAGAGATAATAACCGAACACCAAAGAAAGCCCTCATGTGGGAAACATGTAAGGTAAGAGGAAAAGAGGAAGACCCAGAGAGACACTGAGAAGAACATTGATGAGAGAGGCAAGAGCAGCAGGAATCGGCTCCCTCAATGAGATAGAGCTGCTTGCACCGAACAGAGACAAGTGGCGAGATTTGATAAAATATCTTTAAAAGAATTGAAAACTGCTAGAACAAATAATTTAGATGAGAGATGGAGTATCTTGGTCTACGCCATATAGACCAGCTACGGCTCAAAAGGTCAATAGATAGATAGATAGAAACATACAGGATAATAGTTTCATAACTGGAGCTAATTATTCCAACCACCAGATGAAAGTCATGTTTTGTACAAACTATATAGTTTAGTCAACGGGTCATCCTCATTGCACAGTGGAATAGTCCATAAGTACTAAGATCTCTTCTAAAGTATATAACTATTAATGTGGAGTGACTGAAACACCACTGTTGTGTTGGGTGACAATCCGTCTTGCATCCCTGCGTGGTCTTCTGTCTCACATTTCCAACCTTGACATCCATGCAGTTTGTTCATGACCGTGCATTCAAGTAATTTGTTGAGTTATTTTGTCAGAGTCCCTGAGGGCATACAGAATGTCAACGGCATCCATTGCTCTTCTGTACTCAACATCTCAAGCAAACTGACAGGTCTGTAAGCACGCTCATTAGCTCTTACAACCGCAGGCCCTGGCTTGGAAATGAAACACTTTGATTAGACTAGACCTCCATAGAGACTTTGACTTGTCCAGTATTGATCTTTTTCTCTCATTCTCGTACAGTCACTGAGGAAACACACATGTATAACACACATGTATAACACACATGTATAACACACATGTATAACACACATGTATAACACACATGTATAACACACATGTATATAGGTCTGTGTCTCAAGCCATGGCAACCATTCAGTGACAGCCGTCATTTCAATGACCAAACAACTTGTAGCCACTGCTAAAGCAGCACTGTCTTCAGTCGCAATTGTGCCTCCAACATGAGACGTGGAGCCCATGAACTTCGTGCGTGCCGAGTAGCAGACCCATCTGTGTGAATGTCTGCGTCACTCTCAGAAGAGTTCCAGATGATCAAATCCTGCACTTCTGCCTCAACGACCAAGGAGTTTTCTTGTCTACATATTTTATCCAACGCATTTACTGTGGGAATTAAACGCACAAATCTAACGTCACTCGACCCCAATCTTCCCTAGTTCCTATGTCCCCTAAATTGCCTCATGCATGTTTTCCCTCTTTAAAGAACACACGAAGTACATTACACAAATGTTGATTCATTAAGTTATTAGCGGGTCATCATCATTGCACTCCGAACATGTCCATAGGTGCTCAGATCCCCTCCTCAGCAAGTCTCGAAGTGTTATTGGTTATTGGTTATGGAAGGCCTCGGTATCACAGTAAACGAATTAAAATCCATAATTGCTCAACCACCCGTGCCAGTGGAATCATCCGAATTACTAACTCATCTCCCAAACAAAGAATGGTAACTGTAGTCCCCATCGTAGAAGTCTCAGCACACGCCAAAAGACATACGGCGAAACCGCACAGAAAGTGAACACAGCCAACTGTTCCCTGTCATACGATATCATCATTCATCGTAAACAAGCGAGATATCGAAGCAGGATCGAAGTGTCCAGCGACTGACGACTCCAGTTCTGTGTTGGTTGATTAGTCTTCTTACACGCCCACTAAGTTTCTCGTTTCTGGCTTTTCCCATCGTAACTCCCATCTCTTTCATCCGAAGGAGTGACGTGGACTCATGATTGTCGAAGTCCTGTGTCCTTCCAACTTCCCGAAGGGCATTGATGATGTCCGTCCGATGCATTGGTTGACCGTCATCAACAATAGCGCAGCTAGCCAACCTGTCCGCTATTTCATTTCCCCGTACTCCCGCATGTCCTTGGACAAAGACGAAGGTGACCTTACGTATTTTTGACTTCTGCAAAGATTCTACATATTGCATACATACACAGCCTCCACTTTTCTTATCATGCTCATCGAATCACTCAGTATACAGGCGTGGGAGTAGTATGACTCTAACAATCTGAATGCCTTGGTCACTGCCATCACCTCCATCGTCATTCTACTCGTGGTCATGACGTATGCACCACTGTCTTCCTTGACTATTCTGCCTGCCGAGCGTGCTGTAAATGCCCATGCACTTCTTAGGTGTCATATTACAGATCCGTCTGTATAGATGACTGCATATTTCTCATCGGTGTTATTCCAGATGAGACCGTTGACCTCCGCATTGACCACAACTGAGTTCTGTTCCCTACATTTCCTGTTGAGTGTGACAATACACGAGAATGTTCCCTTGAATGACGTAGTTACCGGTATCCACTCCTCGCCAGCTTTGATATTGGTAAGCCCACAGACCTGTTTGATGACATCTTCTGCTCGGCCCACCCGTGATTTGCCTCTTGTTTACCCTCTACCCTTCTCTGTGTTGAGCTCGTGGTGCCAAGGATGCTCTTTATCTGCCCTTATCTTCAGGTATGCTCGAGCCTTCCAGATCTTCATTCTGTCATCCATGGTTGGAAAGTCGAGAAGACACCTCATTGCTACACAGGGAGTGTCTGTTGTACATCCCAAGATAATACTACAATAAAATATAATTATTCAATGTATATATTACTATTTGGGAGCCGCGATAGCTCAGTGGTTAGTGAACTGGACTAGAAAGGACAAGAGTTAGGGTTCGATCCCAACCGACGGCTCCGGTTTACCCAGCCTTTGATGGGTACCTGATTCTTTTCTATTAAAGTAAAGCGGCAAGGGCATAATACCGACCACATTACTCCAAAAAATCATGTGCCAAAGGTCTGTAAAATTTATGGTCACTAACATCATATTCCCTATACGCCACTTGGCGTGACGGGGGTACTTTACTCTGTTTACTTTATATATCATTATTAACACAATATATAATATACTAGTACAAGAATTTATTGAATTCACCATTTTATTAGTAGTCGACTGTAAGAACATTAGATATAAATATCACCTATAGCAATATAGGTACATGTGCTTATGAGCGAAACACATCTGTGGATGCCGCTTTATAGTTGGATATATCGAGTTAGTATGTTGTAGACGCATGGGAAATATTAAAGGGTGATTGTTGTCGTAATTACGAAATATAGGTGGCGTTAAAATACGGTCCCGAATGAAAATAGGAAGAGTTGTCAATAAATAAGACATCGTATATCCTTCCAGGAGTGCTCCAGTTCTGGCACTTGATAACCGGAGGAGCTCTCGTGGGATTAAAGATGTAAATACAGCTTCTGTGCTGACTTGTAAACCAGTCTGGGACATAGGGATCGTGCAGACAACAATGAAGATTTTGTTTGTATAAGATATACTGTCTGCTAGGTACAGTTACTGACGTTGAACAGTTCATGTAAAAGTGGCAATAACTACATGAGAATTCGCCTGTAACATTTCCTTGCAATACATTGTTAGTCAATATTCAGTTTTTTTTTCAAGTTATTTGCAGTTTTGTTTAGGTAATTAATGATTATGTTATTATATTTATTCACATGATTAACACTTCCTTCCTTTCTTCCTTCCTTCCTTTCTTCCTTCCTTCTTTCCTTCCTTCTTTCCTTCCTTTCTTCCCGTAACCCACAACTATGGGAATTGTTTTGGCACTACTGTCAGACCTCATCAACTAAATCCATTCATCACTATTCAATCATCCTTTGGGAATCTACAAAGATGAGGCCTCTTCATTCTGTGATTGTATCTTCCCGTCTATTTTTCTATCTCCTTCTACTTATTTCCCAGTTCGCAGAATGGTCTGTCCAGGAACAGATTATCGAGATAAGCGAACAAGCATTTCATTAGTTAACACGTATATTTCTGATCAGTTTTTGCTTTTTTATAAACAATACGATTTCGTCCCTGATTGTGAGAACGGGTTCATTGATTCTTGTTAGTTTTCTATATAAAATGAAAGTGGGTTTTGATCGTATTAATCTGTTTTTGAATGTGGTTAAACACAACGGTCTCAAAGGCATGAACTGGAACGGTCTGGTATAGGGCACAAGAGGGAGCAAACTTGTTAAAGGATCTCAACCAATAGGAAATCCAAGGTAAACTAACGGTTGCAGCCTGAAAAAAAGTAACCGCCAAAAGAAACATCATCATCAGTGGATTGTGTGTCCTTTGATTTACGTTGCGTTTGTTAGGACGAAAGGAGTATGTCAGGAGAGAATGATAGTAGAGGAGAGTATGGAGAGAGTTAAGAAACATAGTATCTGTGGGGGAAGTGACATTCCCGAGAATTCTGAATAGAACTGTTGTTTAGGGTAAGGGGGGAATCTCGTGATTGTAGTGATATTGACAAACACGTGGAAGTGAGCAGAATTGGGGGGGGGGGGGGGAGGGGGTTGTGTAAGATTAAGGTTGAATAATTAGAGATGACGCGAAGAAAATAAATTGGATAGGAATTTAAGGAATTGATTTTTGATTGGCTGGAGGGCGAGGGATTTAAACGCTTTCAGAGTGTTAGAAACGAACTCTCTACGAGAAATTCACAGTTAGCTAAGAATAGAATCGGCTACGCCGTTAGTCGTTAGCCTCATAGTCACATATGAGCTCATGCTCATTGTCAGTCTGAAATGATTAGTTAGAAGAACTCCATAAGATATTTAATGTTTAAGCTAGGGAGTAGTAGTGGCCACGACGTGTGTAGCTTTATAGACGGCCAGGAGCCAAAGCTTATTTTATTTATAAGTGATCTTATGGCAGGACGAGAGAGGGACGACATGGAATGCCAGAGTTCGGTGAGAATGTGTGGTTCCTTAGCAATTTACAGTGAAGAACCGAGCAGCATGTTAAACCACTGGATTTGTAAGCTGTGATGTATTCTTACAGTGTGAACTTAACTAATAAAGTTATGCTGTGCAATTTTAAGAGAAACTTCTGTGTGCAGTAATTAAGTCGAGTCCTTACGCTGTGGTGATTGAGGAAGTTGGGATTGTCGCGGGAAAGAGAGCCATAGATTCCAGGCTCTCCAGTTAAAGAACTTCAGTTACCAAGGCCAGGTGCAAAGGTGTGCAACACGAAGTACGATTACATGTGAACATTTTGGAACCAGTATAAAACACTGTTTACGATCAAAGGTTTACAACGGCTTGCGTGTCAACAAGGCGAAGTTTACATTCTCTCAAGTCTACAACTTTGTGTGTACAGGCGTCTTCCAGTTTACATTCTCTCAAGTCTACAACTTTGTGTGTACAGGCGTCTTCCAGTTTACAAGTTTACATTCTCTCAAGTCTACAACTTTGTGTGTACAGGCGTCTTCCAGTTTACAAGTTTACATTCTCTCAAGTCTACAACTTTGTGTGTACAGGCGTCTTCCAGTTTACAAGTTTACATTCTCTCAAGTCTACAACTTTGTGTGTACAGGCGTCTTCCAGTTTACAAGTTTACATTCTCTCAAGTCTACAACTTTGTGTGTACAGGCGTCTTCCAGTTTACAAGTTTACATTCTCTCAAGTCTACAACTTTGTGTGTACAGGCGTCTTCCAGTTTACAAGTTTACATTCTCTCAAGTCTACAACTTTGTGTGTACAGGCGTCTTCCAGTTTACAAGTTTACATTCTCTCAAGTCTACAACTTTGTGTGTACAGGCGCCTTCCAGTTTACAAGTTTACATTCTTTCAGAACGGGTGAAATCACGCTTACATCACATTTCTAATAGCGTGCGAAAACCCCGTTTACACGTTCACCACCGCCCGTCTGAAAGAATCGCTGTCTCTGGACAAATCTCCTACTTCTGCTCTCATGTTCAAGTTCTCCTTCTTCTTCTCTCCTTCCTCATTTGCCTTTCAGCGTCGAAGGGAGATATAATTTGCAGTCTTCCGGTATGTTGCTCTTCTTTTCGCCTCTGCTGATGTTATGTTTCCTAGTGCTTCTAATATTCCATCCATCCATCCATCCTTTTCGTGGTCGACCATTAAGTCTGGTATTCTCACAACGTTTGTTGAAGGCTCGTTGTGTTGTGTTTTGATCGTTCTGCCTTGTCACGCGGCCAAACCATTTTATCTCTTGCTTCTTTATATATTCTATGGCGGGGGCTATTCCTAGCTTTTTTGTCAGTTCTGCATTTCTGATCTTATCCTTTCAAACTTTTTCATGTCATTCGTCTAACACATTTAATCTCAGTAGAGGTTATTTTTGTTGGTTCTTGCATCTAAGGTCCAGGTCTAGCATTGGTAGCACAACGTTGGGATGAAGATTGTATTGTATAGTGCTCGTTTTGCCTCTAGAGTTATTTCCTTGTTGGACAATCAAGTTCTCCTTGATGTTGTGAAACCACTTTTATTTTGATCTGCCCCTTTCTCATCGTCCTGGAACCATGCCTTCCATTATTGTTCTCTCCAGCTCGCTATATCTTTTCATGTGACCATAGTATTTTAATTTCCTCTGTAGAAAGATGATTATAAGCCAGTTCTCTGTCTTGTTATAAATCTTCATTGTTCTTTTTGATTATCCAAGATAGCTTCAGTATTTTTCTGTAGCTCTTTTTTTCTTTCAAATGAATCGATGGGTTGGAAACAGCAAACAATGGGAGGCATGGTTCTGGGGGGACGAGACTGGGGCAGACTAAGAAGAAGGTGGTTTTGACTTCGTTAAAGAGACCTTGAACTTGACACTAGAAGAAGTGGGACACCTGGTTTGAGACAACGATTATCATAGACGTGTATGATGAGAGTAACTTGCTGCGACCCGATGATGATGATGGGTCGAAATAAAGAACTTCTCCATCCACATTGTCTTTATGCTGCATGTCTCCTAGATTTTGTCCCGAATTACTTGTTACTTTAACATTTTAGTTATTGTGTTATGGGTTTCAAGTGTTAATCTACTGGTTATTTTCTGTTATTTACTAATTAATGTGCTACCATGACCACAAGATATCAATACAGAACATCAATAGTGAAATGAATCGTTGCCAATATACTCGTGAGAGTTGCACATTTTAACTATACATTTACTCTGATCAGAATAATGCCATACTTTATGTTAGTTAACTCTCTCAAGACGTGTCCACATGTTGTATGTTCTAATTCGCTTTCCAAAGATAGTCTCATGGGTATATCAATAGTTGGTATTTTGATTGCTTTTCTTAGATGACTCTACATATGTGACGATTAATTTAAATTGATCTTTTAAAAGATGTTTCTACAGTTTTCAGAATGTGATGTTTCATATGAATTAACTTTCTAAAAATGCTTTTGGAATCGTCAATATGTTTCGTGTTCATTAATTGTGTAAGGATTTTACAGACACATCGTTATGTTATGTTTCATATGAATTAACTGTCTAGTAGTGTTTTCTTAGATAAAAATATGCGATGATTTATATTTCTCGACCGTCTGAAGATTTTTCCATAGACACATATATAATGATTTATATTAATTCGCTCCATAAGATGCTTCGACAGTATCTTCCCTCAGTGGAAACAAGATGATACCGCCTTTCATTCAAAGATTGCGACAAAACGCTGGTCGCAGGCTGGAGTAATCCACTGGAATGTCTCACGATAAAGCTTGTTAAAGAAAGGTAATCGGGCATGCCATTGGGCCCAACCATGGCGTCGCGCGAGAACTCGCCAATACCGGGGTACAACTGATCTGTCTGCTCTAACTGTCGTGTCTGCAGATCTCTCAGTAGAGTTCTTCTATGCTGAAGTTTGCTCCCATATAAAAACAAGCAATTGGATAATTATTTCATCGTGGAATATTAACCTTTATCTTCAAAGACATTTCTTACAAGAGATAACTAGCTTTTACGCATTTACTTGTTTCGTTCAAATTTGTAAACATCACTGTTTTCAATAGTGTAAGCATGTCAAGTGTAATTTAGAATATGACTGCTGTAACTCAACATGGCAATATATTTGATATAATAAAATAATTACCGTAAGATCTATTATCATTAGTGCTACATTTAGATTCCGGTTTCATGCGAATTTATAAAATCACGAATGTGTAAGTCGCGTTCCAATTGTTTATAACAAGTGAATGTAAACGTTTTATTCTTCTTTCTTCCTTCCTCGAGGGGAGATACAATGATCGGTCCTGCGATTTTGTGTTTACAGTACCCCATCACAGGGTTATTGATTAGTTCAAACTAATGATTTTGACTACGTTGTCAGGCATCATGTCATACAATTTAAGTTGAATAAGCTGCGAGATTGAATAATGTAGGAACTCAAAGTTTAGACCATTTAATAGTGTTAGAAAGATAGTGTATTACAGATACAATAAATGTTTAGATACAAACAGAAACATGTACTAACAGTAAATTTAAAAATTATATTCAATTAATTGTTAAATTGTTATTTAGTTTGACATTGTTGTTGAGATTATTAACTGCTTTGTGCCTCGTAGTTTTAATATAACTAAATATAACATTTAGTTAAATATGTTTATTCTTCTTAACCCTTTTAAACTCCAGTCGAAGCATAAAGCACTCACAGGCGGTCACCATCCATCATAGGGCACTCGCAGGCGGTCACCATCCATCATAGGGCACTCGCAAGCGATCACCATCCATCATAGGGCACTCGCAAGCGATCACCATCCATCATAGGGCACTCGCAAGCGATCACCATCCATCATAGGGCACTCGCAAGCGATCACCATCCATCATAGGGCACTCGCAGGCGGTCACCATCCATCATAGGGCACTCGCAAATGGTCATCTTCCATCATAGGGCACTCGCAAATGTTCACCATCCATCATATGGCACTCGCAAATGGTCACCATCCATCATAGGGCACTCGCAAATGGTCACCATCCATCATAGGTCACTCGCAAATGGTCACCATCCATCATATGGCACTCGCAGGCGGTCACCATCCGTCATAGAGCACTCGCAAGCGATCACCATCCATCATAGGGCACTCGCAACTGGTCACCATCCATCATAGGGCACTCGCAGGCGGTCACCATCCATCATAAGGCACTCGCAAAAGGTGACCATCCATCATAGGGCACTCGCAGGCGGTCACCATCCGTCATAGGGCACTCGCAAGCGATCACCATTCATCGTAGGGCACTCGTAACAGATCTCCACCCGTCATAGGGCACTCGCAAGAGATCTCCACCCATCATAGGGCACTCGCAGGCGGTCACCATCCATCGTAGGGCACTCGTAACAGATCTCCACCCGTCATAGGGCACTCGCAAGAGATCTCCACCCATCATCATCATCATCAAGTACCGGGCCTACTGGCGTAGGTGATCATGTCTTTCCACAACTTTCGATCTCGGCAGCTATTTATCATTTCTGTTGTTGACCTTCTGCCAAGCCATTTTCTTAAGCTGTCTGTTATTTTTTCTCTTTGCTTCCCTCGATCTCTTCGTCCCTCAATTTTTCCAGTTCTTACAATATATTCCAGTTGTTCTCTTCTCATTACATGGCCAAAAAATGATGATTGTTTCTTCCTAATATTGGAAATTAGCTCTCTATTTGCTTTTACCTCTCTCAGAACATCTTCATTACTCTTCTTAGTTGTCCATGGCACTCTCAACATTCTTCTGTAAAACCACATTTCTACAGACTCCATTGATTTTCTTGTCTGTTGTACTATTGTCCATGATTCGCATCCATATGTTAAGACTAGCTTTACATTACATTTAAGAACTCTTTTTCTTGTTTCTATTGTCAAAACTGGATTGCATAGTATCTTCCTCATTTTTTGGAAAGCTGCTTTTGCCTGAGCCATTCTGCATCTCACCTCTTTTGTACATCTTCCGTCTGAGGTTAACAAAGTTCCAAAATATTTAAATTCATTTACCTGTTTTAATATTGTTCTACATGTCTTTATTTTGCACTGAGGTGATGTCTTTTTCTTTGTTGTTACCATTACCTCTGTCTTTTTGCTATTAAGGCTGAGACCTTTCTTTTTGCTTTCTTTCACTATAATGTCCAACATTTCTTGTAACTCATTTTCACTCTTAGCGATTAATACTGTATCATCAGCATACCTTAAATTATTTATATTATGGCCTCCAATTGTTATTCCAGGCATACCCCTTATGGAGATTAAAATAATCTCACTATAAATATTAAACAACCATCATAGCGCAATCGCAAGAGATTTCCACCCAATCCAATTAGGAGCAAGTCTGGACAACTCTTGCCTACCTATATCATTTCATCATGTACGATTTGTCGCCCATGCCGAACATGGTTTGCTGCTTCTCCTTCTGCCAGGTACCGTTCATGTTAATGCTAAGTGCGGATGCCTCGTACCGTCCATGTTAATGCTAAGTGCGGATGCCTGGTACCGTCCATGTTAATGCTAAGTGCGGATGCCTCGTACCGTCCATGTTAATGCTAAGTGCGGATGCCTGGTACCGTCCATGTTAATACTAAGTGCGGATGCCTGGTACCGTCCATGTTAATGCTAAGTGCGGATGCCTGGTACCGTCCATGTTAATGCTAAGTGTGGATGCCTGGTAACGTCCATGTAATGCTAAGTGTGGATGCCTGGTACCGTCCATGTTAATGCTAAGTGTGGATGCCTGGTACCGTCTATGGTAATGCTAAGTGCGGATGCCTGGTACCGTCCATGTTAATGCTAAGTGCGGATGCCTGGTACCGTCCATGTTAATGCTAAGTGCGGATGCCTGGTACCGTCCATGTTAATGCTAAGTGCGGATGCCTGGTACCGTCCATGTTAATGCTAAGTGCGGATGCCTGGTACCGTCTATGGTAATGCTAAGTGCGGATGCCTGGTACTGTCCATGTTAATGCTAAATGTGGATGCCTGGTACCGTCCATGTTAATGCAAAGTGCGGATGCCTGGTACCGTCCATGTTAATGCTAAGTGCGGATGCCTGGTACCGTCCATGTTAATGCTAAGTGCCGATGCCTGGTACCGTCCATGTTAATGCTAAGTGCGGATGCCTGGTACCGTCTATGTTAATGCTAAGTGCGGATGCCTGGTACCGTCTATGTTAATGCTAAGTGCCGAAGCCTGGTACTGTCCATGTTAATGCTAAGTGCATATGCCTGGTACTGTCCATGTTAATGGTAAGTGCGGATGCCTGGTACCGTCCATGTTAATGCTAAGTGCGGATGCCTGGTACTGTCCATGTTAATGCTAAGTGTGGATGCCTGGTACCTTCCATGTTAATGCTAAGTGCGGATGCCTGGTACCGTTTATGTTAAAGCTAAGTTCCGAAGCCTGGCACTGTCCATGTTAATGCTAAGTGCGGATGCCTGGTACCTTCCATGTTAATACTAAGTGTGGATGCCTGGTACCTTCCATGTTAATGCTAAGTGTGGATGCCTGGTACCTTCCATTTGTAAAATGTGGGCTAGCCATTTACAAAATCTTCTTTTCACTTTTTGATCGATGTTGATAAACTCTGATCTTTCAGCGACTTCTTTGATTGTGACGTTTTGATCCCATCAGATATTTAGTATCTTCATTTGTTTCTTAACACACACTTATTGATATCATTTAGGTAATCTACTGTTTTGTACTTTCCAGTTCGTGGTCACCACAAGTACATTAAAATATCACGTCTTTTCGTTTTAAGTTAATACAAAGATTACATAAAATAGATTGTTGATGACTTATCTATAATAAAAGAGAGCCAGTTGCTTTGTGCTAATCCATTAATTTGGCCATTAAGTGAACGCGGAGTCACTGAACACAGCTTGACGCTAACCAATCTACCAACTTGTTCAAGAAATAGCTACTTGGGTCACTGAGTTGGGGAGCAGTACTGACAGCTAAGAAAAGCACTGACCACATCGCTCCCAAATACTGTGGTCTAGTAAGATGCAGCATTATTTCACCCTTTTACGATATGAATATATCACGGAACGATACTTTTTTCATATCTATAGCAAGATGTGTAATAGCAAATATATCATATATTTATATGTGATGTCATTGTATTTTTTTTTTAAATTAATTCCTTGTAGTTCATTTTTTTGAACAAGAGAATTGAAGCCTTTGAAATGTGGATATATAGAAGAATATGTAGAGTTGGATGGAAGGAAAAGAAAACAAATGATGAAGTCTTAAAACAACTAAAAATGAAAAGAGAACTACTAAGCCCAATTCAAACAAGACAAATGCGATTTTTGGGCCATGTTAAAAGACACAACAGCCTACTAAAAGTAATCTTAGACGGGAAAATACAAGGTAAAAGAGGCAGAGGCAGACCAAGACTAACATGGACGAGTAACATTAAAAGATGGACAAATCAGCCTATGGCAATCTGCACCATCAAAGCAAGAGACAGAGCAGAATGGCACTCCATGGTAACCAACCTTCGTTGCGGAGATGGCACTCGATGATGATAACTTCATTTTGTTGAAAAATTACCAGGCTCAGACAAAGTCGTCCAACATAAAATTGTGAACTGCTTAACACTATCAAGGTCAAACGTCAGGTTAGTTTTTGTTCTTGATTAGAAACAAGCTCAAGTCTGTATCCACTAAATCAAGTCGTCGATGCTTCACAACATCGATACGATTCTTCATGGGGTATTCTAATAGAAGAGCAGAAAGCTAGTCACTAGTTACAGAGTGAAGATTTGAAAGAAGAGGCCACATATCGATAGCTTTGATAGCACAAGATTCGATCCTTTAGTGACAGTTCAAATAGTTGTAACATAGCACAAGATTCGATCCTTTAGTGACAGTTCAAATAGTTGTAACATAGCACAAGATTCGATCCTTTAGTGACAGTTCAAATAGTTGTAACATAGCACAAGATTCGATCCTTTAGTGACAGTTCAAATAGTTGTAACATAGCACAAGATTCGATCCTTTAGTGACAGTTCAAATAGTTGTAACATAGCACAAGATTCGATCCTTTAGTGACAGTTCAAATAGTTGTAAGAACACATTATTCTATTGTTTAATGACAGTTCAAATAGTTGTAACAACATATTATTCTATTGTTTAGTGACAGTTCAAATAGTTGTAACAACACATTATTCTATAGTTTAGTGACAGTTCAAATAGTTGTAACATAGCACAAGATTCGATCCTTTAGTGACAGTTCAAATAGTTGTAGCAACATATTATTCTATTGTTTAGTGACAGTTCAAATAGTTGTAACATAGCACATGATTCGATCCTTTAGTGACAGTTCAAATAGTTGTAACATAGCACAAGATTCGATCCTTTAGTGACAGTTCAAATAGTTGTAAGAACACATTATTCTATTGTTTAATGACAGTTCAAATAGTTGTAACAACACATTATTCTATTGTTTAGTGACAGTTCAAATAGTTGTAACATAGCACAAGATTCGATACTTTAGTGACAGTTCAAATAGTTGTAACAACATATTATTCTATTGTTTAGTGACAGTTCAAATAGTTGTAACATAGCACATGATTCGATCCTTTAGTGACAGTTCAAATAGTTGTAACATAGAACAAGATTCGATCGTTTAGTGACAGTTCAAATAGTTGTTACATAGCACATGATTCTATTGTTTAGTGACTGCTTAAATAGTTGTAACAACATATTATTCGATCGTTTAGTGACAGTTCAAATAGTTGTAACATATCACAAGATTCCATTGTTTAGTGACAGTTCAAATAGGTGTAACATGTAACAGTAACGTGTAAAGTGGTGCGGATCAAACGTTAACAAATATACTTAACCAATCTTTCATTATCGATGTCAACAATAATGTCTATCTCAAGGGCAGGGCCCACATCGCATTAGAAATATGATGAGAACAAATAAAAGCATATACAAAGTTATACGATTATTAAATACCATATTTCATTTGAAATTAACCATAATGAGTACTTAATACAAATCTAATAGAAGGCAATTATATGTAGTGCAAATATCAATGCAAAATAACATACATTTTATTTTACGCAACAGAAAACATTTCTAACTTGGGCAACTCTTATATTGATCCTGTAAAAATGAATAAGTTTGTAAACGGATACAAGAAACAATCGGAGTACATGACGAACTTTTGACTGTTGTGAAGAAATGCATATGAAATATGTTGGCCACATATCATCGGATCTGGTAAAGATCATTATGCAGGGGACTGTGAAAGGAGGAAGAACTAGAGGTAGATAAACAAAAAATAGATGGGAAGATAGTAGATAAAGAAGTAGATAGGAAGATAGAAGATAGAGAAATAGATGGAATGATAGTAGATAGAGAAGTAGATGGAAAGATAGTAGATAGAGAAGAAGCTGGGAAGATAGTAGATAGAGAAGAAGATGGGAAGATAGTAGATAGAGAAGTAGATGGGAAGATTGTAGATAGAGAAGTAGATGGGAAGATAGTAGATAGAGAAGAAGATGGGAAGATAGTAGATAGAGAAGTAGATGGGAAGATAGTAGATAGAGAAGTAGATGGGAAGATAGTAGATAGAGAAGTAGATGGGAAGATAGTAGATAGAGAAATAGATGGGAAGATAGTAGATAGAGAAGTAGATGGGAAGATAGTAGATAGAGAAGAAGATGGGAAGATAGTAGATAGAGAAAAAGATGGGAAGATACAAATCAAATAAAGGACAGATCCAAAGTGACGATGTAAATTAAATGGCTAGTTTGAGGAAGTCTGTTAGCAGTGCTCCAGCGATCGACTGGTGAGGAGGGAAGAATGGCTACATTTATTTAAAATACGCAATTTATGTTGTAGCACATCCCTCTCTAATACACACGCACACACATATACCAATATTAACAAAACGAGTAGGCAGTGTGGTTGTAGATATACCCCACTGTCGTTGGAGGTATACCCCAGTGTGGTTGTAGATATACCCGTGTAGTTGTAGATATACCCCAGTGTGGTTGTAGGTATATCCCAATGTGGTTGTAGGTATATCCCAATGTGGTTGTAGGTATACCCAATGTGGTTGTAGGTATATTCCAATGTGGTTGTAGGTATACCCCAATGTGGTTGTAGGTATACCCCAATGTGGTTGTAGGTATATCCCAATGTGGTTGTAGGTATATCCCAATCATGATACAATCAGTGCTTGCAGATTTAAATGGACTGGACATAGAAGACATGAATCCTCCAGAGAGCACACTGGACATAGAAGACATGGATCCTCCAAAGAGAACACTGGACATAGAAGACATGAATCCTCCAGAGAGCACACTGGACATAGAAGACATGGATCCTTCAGAGAGCACACTGGACATAGAAGACATGAATCCTCCAGAGAGCACACTGGACATAGAAGACATGAATCCTCCAAAGAGAACACTGGACATAGAAGACATGAATCCTCCAGAGAGCACACTGGACATAGAAGACATGGATCCTTCCGAGAGCACACTGGACATAGAAGACATGGATCCTTCAGAGAGCACACTGGACATAGAAGACATGGATCCTTCAGAGAGCACACTGGACATAGAAGACATGGATCCTTCAGAGAGCACACTGGACATAGAAGACATGGATCCTTCAGAGAGCACACTGGACATAGAAGACATGGATCCTTCAGAGAGCACACTGGACATAGAAGACATGAATCCTCCAAAGAGAACACTGGACATAGAAGACATGGATCCTTCAGAGAGCACACTGGACATAGAAGACATGGATCCTCCAAAGAGAACACTGGACATAGAAGACATGGATCCTCCAAAGAGAACACTGGACATAGAAGACATGGATCCTCCAAAGAGAACACTGGACATAGAAGACATGGATCCTCCAAAGAGAACACTGGACATAGAAGACATGGATCCTCCAAAGAGAACACTGGACATAGAAGACATGGATCCTCCAAAGAGAACACTGGACATAGAAGACATGGATCCTCCAAAGAGAACACTGGACATAGAAGACATGGATCCTCCAAAGAGAACACTGGACATAGAAGACATGGATCCTTCAGAGAGCACACTGGACATAGAAGACATGGATCCTCCAAAGAGAACACTGGACATAGAAGACATGGATCCTTCAGAGAGCACACTGGACATAGAAGACATGGATCCTTCAGAGAGCACACTGGACATAGAAGACATGGATCCTCCAAAGAGCACACTGGACATAGAAGACATGGATCCTCCAAAGAGAACACTGGACATAGAAGACATGGATCCTCCAAAGAGAACACTGGACATAGAAGACATGGATCCTCCAAAGAGAACACTGGACATAGAAGACATGGATCCTTCAGAGAGCACACTGGACATAGAAGACATGGATCCTTCAGAGAGCACACTGGACATAGAAGACATGGATCCTCCAAAGAGAACACTGGACATAGAAGACATGGATCCTCCAAAGAGAACACTGGACATAGAAGACATGGATCCTCCAAAGAGAACACTGGACATAGAAGACATGGATCCTCCAAAGAGAACACTGGACATAGAAGACATGGATCCTTCAGAGAGCACACTGGACATAGAAGACATGGATCCTCCAAAGAGAACACTGGACATAGAAGACATGGATCCTCCAAAGAGAACACTGGACATAGAAGACATGGATCCTCCAAAGAGCACACTGGACATAGAAGACATGGATCCTCCAAAGAGAACACTGGACATAGAAGACATGGATCCTCCAAAGAGAACACTGGACATAGAAGACATGGATACTCCAAAGAGAACACTGGACATAGAAGACATGGATCCTTCAGAGAGCACACTGGACATAGAAGACATGGATCCTTCAGAGAGCACACTGGACATAGAAGACATGGATCCTCCAAAGAGAACACTGGACATAGAAGACATGGATCCTCCAAAGAGAACACTGGACATAGAAGACATGGATCCTCCAAAGAGAACACTGGACATAGAAGACATGAATCCTCCAGAGAGCACACTGGACATAGAAGACATGGATCCTCCAAAGAGAACACTGGACATAGAAGACATGAATCCTCCAAAGAGAACACTGGACATAGAAGACATGGATCCTCCAAAGAGAACACTGGACATAGAAGACATGAATCCTCCAGAGAGCACACTGGACATAGAAGACATGGATCCTCCAAAGAGAACACTGGACATAGAAGACATGGATCCTCCAAAGAGAACACTGGACATAGAAGACATGAATCCTCCAAAGAGAACACTGGACATAGAAGACATGGATCCTTCAGAGAGAACACTGGACATAGAAGACATGAATCCTCCAAAGAGAACACTGGACATAGAAGACATGGATCCTCCAAAGAGAACACTGGACATAGAAGACATGAATCCTCCAAAGAGAACACTGGACATAGAAGACATGAATCCTCCAAAGAGAACACTGGACATAGAAGACATGAATCCTCCAAAGAGAACACTGGACATAGAAGACATGAATCCTCCAAAGAGAACACTGGACATAGAAGACATGGATCCTCCAAAGAGAACACTGGACATAGAAGACATGGATCCTTCAGAGAGAACACTGGACATAGAAGACATGAATCCTCCAAAGAGAACACTGGACATAGAAGACATGAATCCTCCAAAGAGAACACTGGACATAGAAGACATGAATCCTCCAAAGAGAACACTGGACATAGAAGACATGAATCCTCCAAAGAGAACACTGGACATAGAAGACATGAATCCTCCAAAGAGAACACTGGACATAGAAGACATGGATCCTTCAGAGAGAACACTGGACATAGAAGACATGAATCCTCCAAAGAGAACACTGGACATAGAAGACATGAATCCTCCAAAGAGAACACTGGACATAGAAGACATGAATCCTCCAAAGAGAACACTGGACATAGAAGACATGGATCCTTCAGAGAGAACACTGGACATAGAAGACATGAATCCTCCAAAGAGAACACTGGACATAGAAGACATGAATCCTCCAAAGAGAACACTGGACATAGAAGACATGAATCCTCCAAAGAGAACACTGGACATAGAAGACATGAATCCTCCAAAGAGAACACTGGACATAGAAGACATGAATCCTCCAAAGAGAACACTGGACATAGAAGACATGGATCCTCCAAAGAGAACACTGGACATAGAAGACATGGATCCTTCAGAGAGAACACTGGACATAGAAGACATGAATCCTCCAAAGAGAACACTGGACATAGAAGACATGAATCCTCCAAAGAGAACACTGGACATAGAAGACATGAATCCTCCAAAGAGAACACTGGACATAGAAGACATGGATCCTTCAGAGAGAACACTGGACATAGAAGACATGAATCCTCCAAAGAGAACACTGGACATAGAAGACATGAATCCTCCAAAGAGAACACTGGACATAGAAGACATGAATCCTCCAAAGAGAACACTGGACATAGAAGACATGGATCCTTCAGAGAGAACACTGGACATAGAAGACATGAATCCTCCAAAGAGAACACTGGACATAGAAGACATGAATCCTCCAAAGAGAACACTGGACATAGAAGACATGAATCCTCCAAAGAGAACACTGGACATAGAAGACATGAATCCTCCAAAGAGAACACTGGACATAGAAGACATGAATCCTCCAGAGAGAACACTGGACATAGAAGACATGAATCCTCCAAAGAGAACACTGGACATAGAAGACATGAATCCTCCAAAGAAAACACTGGACATAGAAGACATGGATCCTTCAGAGAGAACACTGGACATAGAAGACATGAATCCTCCAAAGAGAACACTGGACATAGAAGACATGAATCCTCCAAAGAGAACACTGGACATAGAAGACATGAATCCTCCAAAGAGAACACTGGACATAGAAGACATGAATCCTCCAAAGAGAACACTGGACATAGAAGACATGAATCCTCCAAAGAGAACACTGGACATAGAAGACATGAATCCTCCAAAGAGAACACTGGACATAGAAGACATGGATCCTCCAGAGAGCTCACTGGACATAGAAGACATGGATCCTCCAGAGAGCTCACTCATCACGAACTAACGTCAGCCAGCCTAGGTGGCAATAACAAAGTGGGTTACAAGAAATGTTAATCAAGAAAACAATTGGAAAATTAACATTTAACGAGATTTATTTGTTCAACTTTGAGAAAGCGAGAGCAATTTATATTAAATTATATTATCCTGGACACGACTAGGAAATTGTTGACAATATAACAAGAATAGATGTATTCAATGTTATTATTACTGATCTCAAATATAATAATATAACTAACAGGTGTAAGTGCGATAACAGTTATGAGTTGGGATTATGCTCATTTTAGTTTGTGGTGAGTAGAATTTTGTGAACAAGATAATTACAAGAAAAGGCATAGAAAAACTGAGTTCTCAAGTTAATACAAGATTTCATACCAGAAATGGCTAAGAAGTAAAAGAGATGATACGAACGTAAAAGAGATAATACTAATGTAAAAGTGAGGATTCTAACGTGATAGATATGATACTAAAGTAAAAGAGATGATACTAACGTAAAAGAACGCTCCACAAAAATTAAAACAGCGAATGAGTGAAGCATGACAGTCATAGACCAATGCAGTGATTTCTTGACACAAATCTCTTCATAAATCTAGTGATGTCTATACGCTGTGTTGACAACAAATAAGATGTTAAGATGTGTGATTGGTCCAAGTAGACGGGTGGTTACTTCGATTCTTAGCAGCTTCATAGTTTTTGTCTCGATCGAAGGCGAAATGAAATCTAAGAACCTGTAAACTGCGCGGCGACTGCAGTGAGTGTAGATTGTATTCCCAGCCTCTCAGTTAACTCTCAGGAGACCGAAGAACCAGTACACAACCGTCAAGGAGAACTAGTTTTTAGGTCATTAGTTCTGAACCGAGCTTAGATGTGAGATCATTGTGCTCCACGATAGTCTCTTATGAACTATATCTGGCTCCAAGATGGGCTTTTTCTTCTTCCTCTTTCCTTCCTCATCTGCCTTTCAGAGTCGAGGGGAATTATAGTTTGTGGTATTTTGCTCTTCTGTTCGCCTCTGCTGCTGTTATGTTTCCTAGTGCTTCTAATATTCCATCGACCCATCTTTTTCGTGGTCGACCTTTGGGTCTGGTGTTCTCACAACGTTTGTTGAAGGCTCGTTGTGTAGTGTTTTGTTCTTTCTGCCTTGTCACATGGCCAAACCATTTTATCTGTTGTTTCCTTATATATTCTATGGCGGGGGCTATTCCTAGCTTTTTTCTCAGTTCTTCATTTCTGATCTTATCTCTCAGACTGTTTCCTGTCATTCGTCTAACACATTTCATCTCTGTAGAGGTTACTTTACTTATTGTTCTTGCATCTAGGGTCCAGGTCTGACATTGGTAGCACAACGTTGGGATGAAGACTGTATTGCATAGTGCTCGTTTTGCCTCCAGAGTTATTTCCTTGTTGGACAATAGTGGTGATAACTGTCCGATGATTTGCCAAGCTTTGTTGCATCTTGATTTTATCTCTGCTGTGTGTGAATTATCGCGTGTCATTAGACTTCCTGGGTATTTGAATTCCTCTACTTGTTTTAGTTGTCTGCCTTCTATAGCAATGTTGATGTTCTGTTTATTTTTGGCAACATTCATGACTACTGTTTTGTTGATGTTGATTTTCAAGTTGTATTTTGTGCCTGAGATGTTGAGTTTGTTTAAGTGTTCTTGTAGGTCTTCTATTGTTTCATGTATTAGTGCCTGATTGTCTGCAAATAAGCAAGATGGGCTTGAGTGCTAGAAATATGGCTCCATGAGAGACTTGAGTACTAGAAATATGGCTCCATGAGAGGCTTGAATGCTAGAAATATGGCTCCATGAGAGGCTTGAGTGATAGAAATATGGCTCCTTGATAGGCTTGAGTGTTAGAAATATGGCTCTATGAGAGGCTTGAGTGCTAGAAATATGACTGCATGAAAGGCTTGAGTGCTAGAAATATGGCTCCATGAGAGGCTTGAGTGTTAGAAATATGGCTGAATGAGAGGCTTGACTGCTAGAAATATGGCTGCATGAGAGGCTTGAGTGCTAGAAATATGGCTCCATGAGAGGCTTGAGTGTTAGAAATATGGCTGAATGAGAGGCTTGAGTGCTAGAAACATGGCTGCATGAGAGGCTTGACTGCTAGAAATATGGCTAAATGAGAGGCTTGAGTGCTATAAATATGTCACATGAGAGGCTTGACTGCTAGAAATATGGCTCCATGAGAGGCTTGACTGCTAGAAACATGGCTGCATGAGAGGCTTGAGTGCTAGAAATATGGCTGAATGAGAGGCTTTTAGTGCTAGAAATATGGCTCCATGAGAGGCTTCAGTGCTAGAAATATGGCTGAATGAGAGGCTTGACTGCTAGAAACATGGCTGCATGAGAGGCTTGAGTACTAGAAATATAGCTCCATGAGAGGCTTGAGTGCTAGAAATATGGCTGAATGAGAGGCTTGACTGCTTGAAACATGGCTGCATGAAAGGTTTGAGTGCTAGAAATATGGCTCCTTTAGAGGCTTGAGTGCTAGAAATATGGATCCATGAGAGGCTTGAGTGCAAGAAGTATGGCTCCTTGAGAGGCTTGAGTACAAGAAATATGGCTCCTTGAGAGGCTTGATTGCTAGAAACAAGGCTCTAAGAGAGCCATACGAAGGACACACATTAGGGGATGTTTTCTGATTTTTATGGTCTAGATTCATGGAAATAACACATTAGTCTGTATAACCTGCTTATAAATGCAGACAAATAATTGGTTACATGGTTATACTTTAGGTCGATTACGATCGTGCTAAAACATTAGTCCACGAGGTAAAGATACAGGATAACACATCTCACGACATTTTTTTTTTTTTTTTTGCAGTTTTTCACCTCTGACGAAGACACTAGTGACTAGGAACTGAATTTTGTGTGTTAATCCGTTTTTCCGTGGCAGCCAATCGCACAGGGGTCCCTCGCCGAACAGGCATTTTATTATATTATTTTTTCCGACTATGAGTAATTGACGTTTCAAGCTGGGCCTCGCTGCTGAGACCAGTGGTGGTTCCCGCGGAGAGAAATCATAAATAAAAATCCCAACTGCTGCAGCTGAGATTAAAACTCACAACCTCTCTGTCTCAATACCGGCGTCTTGCCACGAGACCAACCAGTCCCCATCTCACTATATAAAGTAGCGAAAAGACAGTTGAAGCTGAAGATAAGCAACTAATGAACAACACATTTCTTAAAGTGTGTCTGTAAACAATGTCAAACAATTATTGAAAACAAAATAATAATCAGATTATAAATAATTATAGGAAAGAAAAGTCTGTCATTGTGGGAAACAAGACAAGACTGGGGTATGAGTTGATGTTTGAGAGCTGACAGTACTACCGCGATTAACCTAGGTAAGAAAGTTGAAGGTAAGAAAGTTGGAGGTAAGAAAGTTGGAGGTAAGAAAGTTGGAGGTAAGAAAGTTGGAGGTAAGAAAGTTGGAGGTAAGAAAGTTGGAGGTAAGAAAGTTGGAGGTAAGAAAGTTGAAGGTAAGAAAGTTGGAGGTAAGAAAGTTGGAGGTAAGAAAGTTGAAGGTAAGAAAGTTGAAGGTAACAAAGTTGAAGGTAAGAAAGTTGGAGGTAAGAAAGTTGGAGGTAAGAAAGTTGGAGGTAAGAAAGTTGAAGGTAAGAAAGTTGGAGGTAAGAAAGTTGAAGGTAAGAAAGTTGAAGGTAACAAAGTTGAAGGTAAGAAAGTTGGAGGTAAGAAAGTTGGAGGTAAGAAAGTTGGAGGTAAGAAAGTTGGAGGTAAGAAAGTTGGAGGTAAGAAAGTTGGAGGTAAGAAAGTTGGAGGTAAGAAAGTTGGAGGTAAGAAAGTTGGAGGTAAGAAAGTTGAAGGTAAGAAAGTTGGAGGTAAGAAAGTTGGAGGTAAGAAAGTTGGAGGTAAGAAAGTTGGAGGTAAGAAAGTTGGAGGTAAGAAAGTTAAAGGTAACAAAGTTGAAGGTAAGAAAGTTGAAGGTAAGAAAGTTGAAGGTAAGAAAGTTGAAGGTAAGAAAGTTGAAGGTAAGAAAGTTGAAGGTAAGAAAGTTGGAGGTAAGAAATTTAAAGGTAACAAAGTTGAAGGTAAGAAAGTTGAAGGTAAGATAGTTGAAGGTAAGAAAGTTGAAGGTAAGATAGTTGAAGGTAAGAAAGTTGAAGGTAAGAAAGTTGAAGGTAAGAAAGTTGGAGGTAGGAAAGTTGGAGGTAAGAAATTTAAAGGTAACAAAGTTGAAGGTAAGAAAGTTGAAGGTAAGATAGTTGAAGGTAAGAAAGTTGAAGGTAAGATAGTTGAAGGTAAGAAAGTTGAAGGTAAGAAAGTTGAAGGTAAGATAGTTGAAGGTAAGAAAGTTGAAGGTAAGAAAGTTGAAGGTAAGATAGTTGAAGGTAAGAAAGTTGAAGGTAAGATAGTTGAAGGTAAGAAAGTTGAAGGTAAGAAAGTTGAAGGTAAGAAAGTTGAAGGTAAGATAGTTGAAGGTAAGATAGTTGAAGGTAAGAAAGTTGAAGGTAAGAAAGTTGAAGGTAAGAAAGTTGAAGGTAAGAAAGTTTAAGAAAAGAAAGTTGAAGGTAAGATAGTTGAAGGTAAGAAAGTTGGAGGTAAGAAAGTTGGAGGTAAGAAAGTTAAAGGTAACAAAGTTGAAGGTAAAAAAGGTGAAGGTATGAAAGTTGAAGGTAAGAAAGTTCAAGGTAAGAAAGTTGAAGGTAAGGAAGTTGAAGGTAAGAAAGTTGAAGGGGCTGGGCTCATTCTAGTCGACTGTTAGGTTCATCATCATCATCGAGCGTCGTCTCCGCATTTAATGTTGGCTACCATTTGGCGCAATTCCGCTCTGTCTCTTGATTTGATGGTGCAGGTTTTTATAGGCTGACTTGTCCATCTTTTGATGTTACTCGTCCACTTTAGTATTGGTCTGCCTCTGCCTCTTTTACTTTGTATTTTTCTTTCTAAGATTACTTTTATTAGGCTGTTGTCTCTTTTAACATGTTCCAAAAATCGCATTTGTCTTGTTTGTATTGTATTTAGTAGTTCTCTTTTCAATTTTAGTTGTAAGACTTTATCTTTTGTTTTCTTTTCTTTCCATCCAATTCTTCCCATTCTTTTATATATCCACATTTCAAAGGCTTCAATTTTCTGTTCTGTTTTCTTGTCTAATGTCCATGTTTTTTTTTTACTATATAGGAATGTTTTGCTTTTCTTAGTTTTTGCCCTGGTGTTATTTGTTTTGATGTTAGTATATTTTTCATGCCATTGAAATTGATATTAGGTTCATCAAGTCTAAAGCGAGTAGTAATGATTACTTTGTGGCAAGAATGAAACATGACCCGCCACAGTGCTGGCATAATTACGTTACAAAATACCGATTGTCAAGAATAACATAAGCGATAAAGACTACTATCTACACGGTAACAGATCGTTAGATGCAAGAAATATATATTTTTTTCTCGAAAAAAAGCATCACATATACAACTATACTATTTTGTGTTATTCCATTGATCAAAATGAGTAACAGTCAAATAATAATAATAAATTAATACGAAAAATGTGAGAGTTATACTTTATTTAATTATAATTTATTGTTTATTATTTTGTAAATTCCAGGACGCTGCATTAATTAAAATTATTGATTATATTTAGCATGTGCAGATGAATGACCGTATTTTGAAGAATCAATCAATCAAGAAATATCAATCAATCAACATATCTTATGCTTGTATGTTGTTGAAGTTAATCTCAAAGCAAAAAGAGAGCTAATTTCCAATATTAGGAAGAAACAATCATCATCTTTTGGCCACGTAATGAGAAGGGAACAGCTGGAATATATTGTAACAACTGGAAAAATTGAGGGACGAAGAAATAGAGCGAAGCAAAGAGAAAAGATACCAGACAGCTTGAGAGAATGGCATGGCAGAAGGTCTACAAAATAAATGATAAATAACTGACGTACCTCGGAGTTAAGTTTGATCGCAGCCTGCGTTATCGGGACCACGTCGACCATATGATTACAAAATCCCCAAAAGGATTAGCCGCCTTGAAGATCATGCCAGCTGCCAACATCGAGCAGAGGCTACTAACTCTTCTGTTCCAGGGACTAGTCCTCGCACCAATCGAGTATGCCCTGGCAATTCTTACAGTCAATAAGACGCAAATTGACAGGCTGGAGAAAATACAGAATGAAGCTATGTGCATTATCTTGGGGTGTACGAGGGATAGTCCCTGTGTTGCAATGAGGTAGCTTCTTGACTTTCCAACTATGGATGACAAGATCAAGATCTGGAGGGCACGAGCATACCTGAAGATTAGTACAGATAAAGAGCATCCATTGCACCACGTCCTCAACACAGGGAAAGGTGGCAGGCTAAAAAGAGGCAAATCATGGGTGGGCCGAGCAGATGTCATCAAACAAGTCTGTGGGCTTACCAATATCAATGCTGGCGAGGAATGGATACCGGTGCTTACGTCATTCAAGGGGACATTCTCGTGTATTGTCACACTCGGCAGGAAATGTAGGGAACATGACTCAGTCGTAGTCAATGCGGAGGTCAACGGTCTCATCAGTGATAACACCGATGAGAAAGATGCAGTCATCTATACAGACGGATCTGTAATAGGATACCAAAAATGTGCATTGGCATTTACAGCACGCTCGGCAGGCAGAATAATCAAGGAATACAGTGGTGCATACGTCATGACCACGAGTAGCATTACAATGGAGGCGATGGCAGTGACCAAGGCATTCATCTGGTTAGAGCCACAAGACTACACCCACGCCTTATACTGAGTGATTCGATGTGCATGATACGAAAAGTGGAGGCGGGATCTGTACGTAGGCAACGGGTAGTGTTATTGCAGAAGTCAAAAATACGTAAGGTCACCTTTGTCTACGTCCCAGGGAAATGAAAGAGCGGACAAGTTGGCTAGCTGCGCTTTTGTTGAGGACGATCAACCAATGGATCGGGCGGACATCATCAATGTCCTCCGGGAAGTGGGTAGGACAAAGGACTTCGACAACCATGAGTCCACGTCACTCCTTCGGATGAAAGAGATGGGAGTTAATATGGGCATAGCCAGAAACGAGAAACATAGTGGGCGTGTAAGAAGACTAATCAACCAACACAGAACTGGAGTCGTCAGTCGCTGGACACTGCGAGACTTGCTGAGGAGGGGATCTGAGCACCTATAGACATGTTCGGAGTGCAATGATGATGACCCGCTAATAACTCAATAACAATAACTGTCGAGATCGAAAGTTGTGGAGAGACATGTTCACCTACGCCAGCAGTCTTGGCACTTGATGTTGAATGTCAAGTAGAAGACATATATATTTGATATTTCTAGGAAGACACAAATGAACACATATTCTTAAATTACAGCGACAAACAACTGTGAAATATAGATGGTCAGAATATATATTAGTTCTTTCACCCAACGGTGATTATCCATATACAGTACACGGCATGCAGAAACATGACGACCAGTACACCGTGGCACGAGGAATACAAAGGATCAGATATTTAAATAGTTACCCTGATTAAAATCTTGAAATGCGACAATATAATTCCATGAGAGATAAATGCAGTTCCCTACAACTCTTCACGTCTTACGAGAATAAAATAGATTAGATGAAGATAATGTGAGGCATATGTTAATATATGTTATTGAGAACAATTACTTCGCTGGAAATTATCTATGTAATTACTGTTCCTTGATGCTTCATTAGAACAATCCCCTAAATTGGCCCAGGGCACAGCTGCAATTAAGATATTTTATTTTAAAATATTGTTCCCTTTTCTCCCTTAGATTTTCGTCATCATTAATAGACAAAGTATTAGGGAAACACCTTAGGTGTCGCTGAAAAGATGTACTAGTTGTGTGACTGTAATATAAGTACGGATTTCGTGACTCTAATGTAGGTACTACTTTCGTAACTATAATATAGATACCATCTCAGTAACAGTAATATAGGTACAATCTCAGTAACAGTAATATAGGTACAATCTCAGTAACAGTAATATAGATACAATCATAGGTAACAGTAATATAGATACAATCTCAGTAACAGTAATATAGGTACAATCTCAGTAACAGTAATATAGGTACAATCTCAGTAACAGTAATATAGGTACAATCACAGTAACAGTAATATAGATACAATCATAGGTAACAGTAATATAGGTTCCATCTCAGTAACAGTAATATAAATACAATCATAGGTAACAGTAATATAGGTACAATCTCAGTAACAGTAATATAGGTACAATCTCAGTAACAGTAATATAGGCACCATCTAAGTAACAGTAATATAGGTACCATCTCAGTAACAGTAATATAGGTACAATCTCAGTAACAGTAATATAGGCACCATCTAAGTAACAGTAATATAGGTACCATCTCAGTAACAGTAATATAGGTACAATCTCAGTAACAGTAATATAGGTACAATCTCAGTAACTGTAATATAGGTACAATCTCAGTAACTGTAATATAGGTACAATCTCAGTAACAGTAATATAGGTACAATCTCAGTAACAGTAATATAGGCACCATCTAAGTAACAGTAATATAGGTACAATCTCAGTAACAGTAATATAGGCACCATCTAAGTAACAGTAATATAGGTACCATCTCAGTAACAGTAATATAGGTACAATCTCAGTAACAGTAATATAGGTACAATCTCAGTAACTGTAATATAGGTACAATCTCAGTAACTGTAATATAGGTACAATCTCAGTAACTATAATATAGGCACAATCTCAGTAACAGTAATATAGGTACAATCTGAGAAACTATAATATAGGCACAATCTCTATAACTGTAATATACGCACAATATCAGTAAAAGTAATGTAGATACAGCTCTGTGAATGTAATATCGGTGCAATCTCAGTAACAGTAATAGAGGTATAATCTCAGGAACTGTAATATAGGTACAATCTCAGTAACTTTAATGTAAGTGCAATCCCAATAACTGTAGTAAAAGTACAATTTGAGCAAATGTAATACAAATACAAAATACAATCTCAGAAGGTGTATTATATTTACTGGTTCAGTAAATGTAATATACTATAGTCCGTTCAGAAATTCATAACCACACTTGAATTAGCTTTACGTGATAACCGTTTGTTATTTTGCTTTCAACTTTTGCATGTAATCTTATAATATTGATGTCGTTATAGAAATATTTTTTGCTCTGAGAAATTTGATCTAGTTTAAAAGTTTTCTTCTTTAGGCTATATTAAATTCACCCTGTTCGAATTTGACACCATTTGAGGATATATACATTAATTTGGTGCGGTCGTTCACGTAAAATAGTTTGGCTATTGCAGAAACACTAAGTTCAGGAAAATCCCGTGCACAAAACTGAATTGTTATTGAACGACATGACGCACCACGGCCTGGGCATTAATTACCGAAGGGAAGGCGTATCTTTATTAATTTTGTGAACAGTAGACAATTTGTTGACTTTAAATACCAACATTTATATCTAAATTACAATGAGTTTGAAATGCAAATTTATAACTATGCAAAAGGTTACTGTTTTACTATATCAGCACTTCCTTAGGGAATTCAAGATGGGACAAAGTGCCTACTGCATCAAATACAAAAGAGCAAATTAGGACATGGCTTGCGAATGAAAATGTCAAATTTGACGACACATATTTAAAACCCGAATTGTTACAACTTGTGAAGAATACGAATAAGAAAAAGGTGTACCATGTTGACAAAATCATTGAGAAATACGGCCACACTAATTGTAACCAATTGAATTCATGTTTGCAAATACACATAACGAACAACACCCACAATTAAGCACTATGTAGATACGCTTCTATAGTCCGTTCAGATTCGTTTGCCTAGACATTAATTTATTTTTTTCAAAAACTTATTGTTCATTTGCATTGATCTTTTGAAGTTAGGTTTAGAATACTAATGTCGCTATAAAAATATTTTTTTATCAAAGAAATGTGATCCAGTTTCAAAGATGCCTTATTTAACCTATATTTAAAAAAAAGTTAATCGATATTATAAACACCGGCGGGATTATGTAGATGCTTACATCTCACAGCTGATTCTTTAACATATAGGCATGACCTTCACGGCTGAATGCGCACCGTCCTAAAATAGTTATGTTTCCACTATAAATTTTTATAAAGAAATGTTACATATGAAATTTCCCGTTTAGCACAAAATGACATTTTAGCCGAAACCGGAAATTATGTGACGTCAAAATCACGGCCGTAGACTCGAGTTCGAGTCATAATTCAGAGGCAAATCTCAATATTTACAGAAAGGAGGCGGCACTATCCATATCATCTTCTGCAAGTCTATGTGAGAATGAATATAAAGGCAAGATATTTTACTGAGCATAACATTGCTATAAAGATTTATCAATACTTCTGCAGAGAGCGTAAAAAGGGACATCTTTATTGTTCTTTATCAAACCCTGAGAAGAGAACAATGCATATTTTAGGTTTGTGTAAACGTTCATTTGATCGAATAGTTAAAGGAAGCGGATATTTATTGCCAACAAATGCAAGAAAGCAAGGAAGGAAAGAAACGTTAGACAGTTTTGATAAGGACCTAGTAAAAAGAGAAATATGTCGAATGTTTGATATAAACGAAGAAGTGACACTTAGAAAGTTGAAGCTTTGGCTGAAAACTAACAACGACATTGAAATATCAAAAACTTCATTATGGAAAATATTAAGAAGTGCAGGCTTCACCTTTAGAAAGTATGCTGGTGGAAAAAACATTATTTGTGAGAAGCCACATCTAGTAGCTCTTAGAAGCAAGTATTTACGTGAAGTGAAGGAAATGCGCGAAAATGATTATGATATTGTTTATTTAGATGAAACTTGGATCAACGCTCATCATACAAATAAAAAGGAATGGCAGTTAGCAGATGGAAGTATTAAAAGATCAGTACCAGGCAGTAAAGGGCAACGTTTGATAGTTGCACATGCAGGTAGCAGACATAATGGGTTGTTGCAGAATGCTCATCTCGTTTTCATTTCAAAATCCATAGACAATAGAGACTACCACTCCGAAATGAATGGGCACATATTTAAAGACTGGATCGAGAAAAGTATCCTTCCAATATTAGATCGACCTTCTTGTCTGATAATGGACAATGCTTCATACCATAACGTAGTTAACGTAGAAGATAGAATCCCAACATCATCAAGTACAAAAGATGCAATCAAAACGTGGCTCATAAAAGAACACATACAAGTTAACGACAGCTACTTGAAACCCGAATTGCTTAGCCTTGTAAAACAGACACAACGTACAAAGATATTTAAAACAGACAAGTTAATTCAAGAACATGGCCATAGATGTTTGAGACTACCTCCATATCATGCACACTTAAATCCTATAGAACTAGTTTGGGCAAAAGTTAAAGGACACGTAGCATATACAAATAAAACTTTCAAATTATGCGATGTTGAGACACTTACAAATCAGGCTCTATCAAATATAAATAAAGACTACTGGGTAAAATGTGAGGATCATGTGTTACGACAAGAAGAGGAATATTGGAAAAAGGATGGTTTGTTGTTTGTTCAGCCGAAAGCAGTAATCGACCTATTTGACTCGTCTGATTCTGAATGATCATTACTCTGATTAAGTCTACAGATAAATAGTTTGATTTGCAAAATTTCCTAGTTGATTTGTTAAACAGTTTATTGTTCAAGACCACCCAAGCAATCAAAAATATGTTATAAGCAAACCAACAACCATTACTTTGAATGGAAGCCTGCTTGAGTCAGTACAGAAGTTCAGCTATCTTGGATCCACTATTACAGCCACACTTTCCTTAGATGAGGAACTAAATGTACGTATTTGAAAGGCAGCGACAACATTTGGGAAACTCACACCAAGAGCATGGAACTATATCAAATTGACTCTACGAACAAAAGTTCTATATATAATTTACATTTTTGTATACTTGCCACCAAGTAAAATTTTATGGACACGCCTATGGGTCATCGTTGCACTAGATTACTGTAAAACATTTTGATTAGGGTCAAAATAATAGTTACATGGGCAAAGATCAAAGGAATTCGCCGCTTTAAGAAAACCGTTATAGCTAGACATCGAGTAACACATATGTTCTCGTGACATGGACATTTTAACACCGTATGCCAAAAATCATGTGAAATCATCAAGAACTTTTTGAATTATAAATCATAACATCTCGGCAAACGATTCTGAACGGACTATAGCTCTGTAGCTGTAATATTTGCGCTAGTATTGAAACTATAATACAGGTACTATACTTAGTCAAAAATTCGCGCCCACAGAGTTGACCAATTTTCTCGAAAACTGTTTGATGAATTTCTGTAATTCTTTTGTCATGAAATCTTACTTTTTTTCACCGACCTAGGTCTGATATTTTTCACTACTCTCATGTATTTAGGAAAGATTTTTGCTTCTTTGAGGTATACAAAAATATGAATTTCTTGGTTGTCCTAATTTTTAGGAATTTACAATACCCACATTTGTTGTAATCAACTCACTGTTTAAAAAGGCAAATTTCACGTGCACTCAACACAGTTCTAGCACCATCTCCTGCTCATTGAACCGTAACTTGTAAGACGCAGTCCACCGAGATTTGTGATGCTATTTTCTACTGTTAGGAAATTAACATAATTTACAGTAAAATCTAATGTTTAGAGTACACGGTTTAATATTTTCCTAAAATGATATAACAAAAAACTATTTGTGCAAAATTCAGACGACCTTTGTATTTAAATGTTATCAAATCTGAAGGTCGGTGAAAAAATAAGATTTCATGAAAAATAATTACAGAAATTCATCAAACAGTTTCCGAGATAATTGATCAACTCTGTGGGCACGTATTTGTGAACGAACTATAGTTTATAGTTTAAAAAAACACATCCCCAAGCAGATACTATATGGTGAACTAACACACGGAAAAAGACAAATCGGCAGATCTAAACTACGATATAGAGATATCTGTAAATCATCTCTGAATGGCTTCTCCACCTGTGAATATGACTGGCAACATTGGCAACTGATCGCACATCATTGAGAGCATGTATAACGAATGGTATAACATCATTTGATACTGTGCTGAGGCAAAACTTAGAAGATACAAGACTCATGAAAAAGGATGGAAAACCCTGTGGATCAGTGGGCCTGACATGTTCTTTCTGTGGCTGTGTGTGTTTGTCAAACATTGGTTGAATTAGCCACGAGAGAAGCTGTTCGACAAAAACAAAACCTCAAAAAAATACACAAGCCTTTACTAGAGCATATGACAAGACGAAAAAGGCCATATATATATAGTATATACATAAAATGCAGGTTCTAGTTTTGTGATTAGATTTGCTATAGTTCGTTCACAAATTCGTGGCCACAGAGCTGATCAATTATCTCAGAAACTGTTTGATGAATTTCTGTAATTCTTTTTCACGAAATCTTATTTTTGTCACCGGCCTTTACATTTCATACCATGTTGTTGTTGTTGTTGTTGTTGTTGTTGTTGTTGTTGTTGTTGTTGTTGTTGTTGTTGCGTTCACCAGCTTTCAACTCTGACGAAGTCCCTAGAGACTTTTGCGTGTTAATCCATTTTTCCCTGACAGCCGCGTGCGCAGGGGTCCCTCACCGCACAGGCAGATAACTCCAACTTCGGAGGTACTCATGTTTTTTTTCCGTCGATAAGTAACTGACGTTTATATCCGCGACTCTAAATGTATGTGCTAGTTCATCACCATTATCAGCATCATCATGTGCCATACCGGATGTGTAGGTGATCATGTCCTTCCACAATCTTCTATTTACAGTGCATCGTATCAGTTCTGTTGTTGACTATTTTCCATGCCATGACACCAAGCTATCCAGTATTTTCTCTCTTTGTTGTCCGCGATCTCTCTTTCCTTTTATTTGGCCAGCTGTAACCAAGTATTCCAACTTTCCTCTTCTCATGATGTGCCCGAAAAATGTTGATTGTTTCTTTCTTATGTTTTTAGGAGCTCCCTTTTTGTGTTGGCCTCTTTGAGAATGTCATCATTGGTCTTTTTAGCTGTCCAGGGAACTTTCAACATTCTTCTGAGAAATCCCATCTCTGTGGCCTCTAATAGCCTTTTCATTTGTTTGTCTACTGTCCATGCTTCGCTTCCATAGGTCAGAATTGGTTCTATATAGCACCGATAAACTCTCTTTCTCATTTCTTTTGACATAGATTTGTTGCATAAGATATTTTAAGATATTTTGTGCTAGTTCGGTGACTGTAATATGTGTGTTAGTTCCGTAACTGGAATATTACTACTTTTTCCGTGAATATAGTTATTAGTTCCGTGGCTGTAATGTATGTACTAAATCCGCGACTGTAATATATGTGCTTGTTCCATAACTATAATATATGTATTAGGTCAGTGATGATAATATAAGAATTAATTTTATGACTATAAGTATTAGTTCCATGATTATAATATAAACATTCGTTCCGTGACTATAATAATGTATCAGTTCCGTGACTATAATATAAGCACTAGCTCCATGACTATAATGCATGTATTAGTTCAGTGACTATAAGTATTAGTTCCGTGACTATAATAATGTATTAGTTCAGTGACTATAATATTTTATTTTAAAGTATTTCTTTTAATTCAACAAGCTTTGTTTTTGAAATTGTTGCCAAAGAGTACATTTTCAAAAAAATATATTTCTTTTAATGTCGCACTTCTTTAATTCTACTGGAATGAGAATAATTGAATTTTACTAAGAGTTCTCAACCCGGAAACGGATATTATTTGACTAAGTCTGGCACCATTTTCAGGATAACTTTAAATGTGCTACCAGGTTGGCCTCTGGTGAGCTGAAGAATTTTTAAATTGTTAAATTTTGGCTTCCGGATGCTAAATAATTTTATTTTTAAATCGTCAGTAATGAAGATTTGAAATGTAGATCAAGAGATGCGGAAATAGCTGGTGTCTACATTGCGACATAATCATCAAGTTAGCCCACATTTCATTTTATTACTAAATTCTAGCCTTAGCTGGGAGCAATGTTTTCCGTGTTTAGGCATTTAACAGGCACGTGTTTCTGGCTCAGTTTCTAGACGCCATTAATTAAGTCTTAGTCTGGTAGTTTCTTAAGTGCTAGTTTGTAAATTTGAATAAATATCATTCTTCAAGAAATGCCAACTTGCTAGTAGCAACTGTCAATGTCCAAGTTGTTGGGATTCACTTCTGATATTTTCGTGGCAAACAGATTGGATTGTAAAACATTCGATCACTTGTGATCAAGTAGAAGTGTTTATTTGGATATATTGCCATCAGTAGGTATACACGTTACAGTTTGTGTTACAGTAATCATTTTTTTTTTCAATATTTAAAAGTTTAAAAAAACTGTAGTGTAAAATAGATTGCACGATTTATTGTTCGGTTTAAAATAAACGATACAGAATTAGAGTTTTAATGTAAACATTGTAGAGCAGACCACCTTGTAATTTGAAGCAAATGTTGATGTCATACACACGTTTTAATGTAGAATGAAAACGAACTATCTTAGTTACCCGTTTGGTTTTTTTAATAATTGATGCAGCTTTGAAAGAAATTATCTTCGCAAAAGTTACAAAATATTAACAGAGCACACTTTATATTTGTTTTCATTAATATAAAATCGATTCAATTTTTTATTTAAACACATTACTTAAGTTCTGTTGTAAATGTTAGCAAATACTGCAGTAATTTACATGCTATTATTTCAACAAATGCTACAATGACTTAATGATTCAATCTAAAGTAAAGCTCGTTACAATCTAGCTAAATCGGACACAGTTTATTCGCCATGTTTATTTTTCTGTCTCCTGTATGTCCAATCATCAAAGACATTATTGCTATATAGTGTTTTTATTTTATTTTATTTTCTAACGAAATGTTGCATTTCTCTCACTTGTTGCTCGATGTGCTGCATGATATGTAGAAACATGTTTCATATTGTGATTGACATTTATTTCAATTAATCACTTCCGCATATTTTCAAGAAATTCTCAAAGAGGCCAACACAAAAAGGGAGCTCCTAAGAAACATCAGAAAGAAGCCATCTACATTTTTCGGGCATATCATGAGAAGAGGAAAGTTGGAGTACTTGGTTAAAAAAGTCAAAATAAAGGGAACGAGAGATCGCGGACGACAAAGAGAGAAAATACTGGATAACTTGATGTCATGGCGTGGAAAACGTAGTAGATTATTGTGGAAGGACATGATCGCCTACGCCAACCGGCATGGGGCATGATGAGGATGATAATATTTTCAAGTCAATCGTTTTTTCCAGTCTTTCTTGAATGTCGTTTGTTCTATCTCTATATCTCTCGTTTCAGTTCAGTACCTCTTGTGTAGATATCATACGAGAAGAAGGGTAACTTTGGTCGTCCCTGAGGTGAACTGAGACATTAACATAGGACGAACGTTGCTATAGCTCGTTTCAAATCATCTGCCCAACTTCAAAACGCTATTACTCTCTAACCGTTTGTTAAAAACTTTTGAAATTTTCCAAATGTTATTAGAATGCAAAAGACCCTTTAAATGTATATTTAACAAATATCTTGCAGCTGCAGTTTTCTTAAAGCGGCGATATTTCTTTGATGTTTGTCAAAATTGTAAATTGTGAAGCCCTTAATAATAGAAATTACCGTAGTTGCTGGTCTATGATTAATTTTCACTAGGTAAAGGCATGGCCGTAATGGGGAAATAACTGGATAAAACAAAACACCAGGAGAATTATTGTCTGCTCAGTTCGAGGACGGACGATAATATCAAGGTATACCTGTATGTCCAATTTTCATAGTTGTGTGGTCCTGAAAAGGACCGTTTGTTGAACTAATTTAAGGTAATATAGGGGCCAACATTGTGGGGGCTATATACTTTCATTCTGAATCAGACGAGTCTAAAAGATTAATAACTGTTTGGGGTTGAACATTCCACAAACCATCATTTTTCCAATATTCCTCTTCCTGTTTTAAGACGTGGTCTTCACATTTAGCCCAATAATCTTTGTCTATATTTAATAAAGCGAGATTAGCAAGAGTCTTTACATCGCATATTTTGAATGTTGTCTTTTCATCTGCCACTTGTCCTTTTAATTTTGCACAGATTAGTTCTATTGGATTTAAATGAGCATGGTAAGGTGGCAGCCTCAAACTTATATGACCGTGCTCATGGATAATCTTATCTATTTGAAAAATCTTTGTCCTCTGTTTTTGCTTTACTAGAGATAGTAATTCAGGATTTAAGTACATGTTATTAAATTGTATGTGATCCTTTGTGAGCCATATCTTAATAGCATCTTTTGTACTGGATGACGTTGTGACTTTATCTTCAAGTGCAACAATGTTGTGGTACGCTGCATTGTCCATTATTAGGCAAGATGGTCGATCTAGTGATGGGAGAACAGAATTTGCAATCCAATGTCTAAATATGTGACCATTCATCTCAGAGTGATAATCCCGATTGTCTATGGATTTTGAAAGAAAAACGAGCTCTGCATTCTGTATTAGTCCATGTTGTCGACTACCTGCATGAGCAATTATCAAGCGCTGTCCTTTGCTGCTAGGTATTAATCTCTTAATCTTTTCATCTGATGACTGCCATTCCCTTTGGTTAGTGTGGTGAGCATTGATCCATGTTTCATCCAAGTACACAATATCATAACCTTGCTTGCGCACCTCTTTTACTTCACGTAAGTACTTTCTTCTCATGACTACTATATGTGGCTTCTAACAGATGATGTTTCGTCCATTGGAATACTTTCTGAATGTAAAGCCTGCAGCTCTCACATTCCTCCATAATGTAGACTTTGTTATTTCAATACTGTTGTTCTTTTTCAGCGATACTTTTAATTTTCTTATTGTAACAGTTTCATTTATACCCAACATTTTGCGAATTTCACTTCTAATAAGTTCACTGTCGAAATTATCCAACATTTTTGCTCTTCCTTGTGATTTTGTATATTTTGAACATTGACGGTCACGTGCTTGAATCCAGCGATTAAATGACCGTTTAGATAAATCCAAAATGTGTCTTGTCCTATTCTCAGGGTTTTCTAAAGAATGAAATAATCTTCCTCGTTTAGCCTCTTTGCAAAAATAGTCATACATTTTTATTGTGATGTTTTGTAAACTGCAGAATTTCATTTTAAGACTCATGATAAATGTTATTGTTCCACGTCTACACATATGAATGAACGGAAATGGAACACACAATGCCTCGTGTTTTCTACAAGTGTCTAATTGTGTCAGAAAGCCCACGTGGAAAGTGTGCAAAAACGTCAATTGTATGGAGTATGGATTTTTACTCGCTATTTTTAACTTAAATTACTGTAAACATTAAGTTTTGACTACATCAATGGGTCGTTATAAATTTATATAAATCAAATAAGCAACAATAATAACCATATGTTTTTTTTTAATGAAATTAATTCCCTGTTGGGTTCTAATCATTATAACTTTACATGCAAATTTTGAAAAAATTACAAAAAGAGATTAAAAAGATATCGATTTTAAAAGTTGGGCAGATGATTTGAAACGAGCTATAGTGTGTACATGATAACATTTCTGTTCTAATAAATTGTGTCAGAAATGAAGACTAGCTCTGAACATGTGCAATTTCACACCGGCAAGTCTGTACCAAAGTGGAAATAAATAATAATAAATGAATATTATTATAGAGGGAAACTTCCTAAGCGATAATCAGCGAATCAATTCAGAGGAAGAGTTATGTTTACAGCAATCGGAAAAAAATTAAAAATAATGGAGGAAAAAAAAAAGAACAATATACGTAGGGAGGTCAAAAAGTAATGCACACTAATTTTTTTCTCGGAAACTATTCGGGCAAAATGTGTGAAATTTTCACAGATTGTAGCTGAACATCCCCTTGACACTACCTATTTGTCAACATAATCTCCGTCCAAGCGTATTGCCTTACGCCAACGCGAAACTAGGTCATGAATGCCTCGTTTGTACCAATTTTTGTCCTGCTCGCGTAGCCATTTTTTAACTGCACGGATCACACCCTCATTATTGTCAAAGTGTGTCCCACGCAGGAATTTTTTGAGTGGTCCAAACAGATGGAAATCTGAGGGAGCCAGATCAGGGCTGTAAGGAGGATGGGGCAGTACAGTCCAACCAAATTTGTTGATTGCTTCCCGTGTTACCAGACTTGTGTGAGGGCGTGCATTGTCATGTTGAAGCAACAAATCTGCAGATGGTTTATTAGGCCGAACTCTGTGGAACAGATTTTTGAGTTTTGTCAGTGTATTGATGTAAGCTGTCGAGTTGATTGTCTCACCTCTTGTCATTACATCAACAAGTTTACATCAACAAGAATCACACCATCAATGTCCCAGAAGACAGTGATCATCACCTTTCCGGCTGATGGAGATGTTTTGAATTTTTTTCTTTTTGGTGACTGCGGATGATGCCATTCCATTGACTGCATTTTTGTTTCAGGCTCATAATAATGTGCCCACGTTTCGTCACCGGTAACAATTTTTGATAAAAACATTTCTCCTTCAACACCGAAACGCTCCAACAATTCAGAACAGAATGTTTTCCTTTGAACTCTGTGATCATTTGTTAGGCACCGAGGAACCCATCGAGCGCAAATCTTTGAATATTTGAGAGTTTTAAAAATTGCGATTGCACTTCCCTTGCTGACTGTAAGCTGCAATGCCAATTGCTGACTAGTGATACGCCTATCCTTACGAATAATGGCATCAGCCCGGTTTACCATGTCTGTGCTGGTAGCAGAGGCAACACGTCCAGAACGCGGTAAATCATGCAGCTCCACTCGTACACTTTCTGCAGCTTTAATTCTCTGAACCCAGCGACTAACTGTGCTCCTATCGACTGCAGAACATTTGTACACTGCACACAGTCGTTTATGAATGTTTGCCACAGTTTCTTTTTCCGCAACCAGAAATTCTATGACAATTCGCTGTTTGTAACGAACATTGTTGACAAGCTCCATTTTAACGGTTCATAGATTGCGTAATATGTATCAAAATGCTGTGCAATTTGGTGCACATAATTGGAACATGTCATATTCCAAGTGTGCAAAATTTCATATTCCTATCTTTATTATTAGCCGAGAAAAAAATTGGTGTGCATTACTTTTTGACCTCCCTTTATATGAACCGAAGCAGGATCGAACAATTTTCGTGGCAAGGCGCTGTGCCACTGAGTACGGTTTCGATCCTGATTCGGTCCATATATTGTTCTTTGTTGTTTTTTTTCTGTTGTTGATTATTTGTCATATTTTTTTCCATGTGCTGTAAACATACCTCTTCCCCTATACCGATGTCCATGGTTTAGTGCTAATATCTTATGTATTAACGTATTCAAGTCGGTTGCTTCCTTCTTGTGTTTTGTTTCTTTGCCACATTTTACTCTGTGTCGAATTTACATTTAAGAAGCATCAAAGGGAGAGCTAATGTGTATGGATGCATTCTCACAATCTAAGCATATCTTTGTATCTAGTCAAATGTTATGAGATTATCTCTTATTTCGGGACCTCCTGGAAAATGGCGGCCATGGTATACAATCAAAGGCAACAGTTGTTCGATGTCTTGTAAGACTTTTGTCTGTTATTTTCCATTTGTTCGAGTGAATTGAAGTTTGAAGTAACTGTGGGCACTCTCTCTTTTTTCGGTGAAACTATCGCCCACAGAGCCGACATGGCTCGCACTGAAGTTTGACCTTACTGACGCTATATCAACTATATCAAATGGATGCTTATATCGACTATATCAAATGGATGCTTATATCGACTATATCAAATGGATGCTTATATCGACTATATCAAATGGATGCTTATATCGACTATATCAAATGGATGCTTATATCGACAATATCAAATGGATGCTTATATCGACTATATCAAATGGATGCTTATATCGACTATATCAAATGGATGCTTATATCGACTATATCAAATGGATGCTTATATCGACTATATCAAATGGATGCTTATATCGACATGTTTTGCAAGGGCTGACGTTGCCGCTGATGCCGTTACGGTTGTTTTATTTCTTGTGTATTTTAGAGGAAACAAGAGCGAGCAAGAGACTGTGCACTTTATTCCAAGGGAGTCGTTTCGAACCGTCGCATGTGTCGTCGTTAGGGATTCATGGTGGTGGACTCCATAAACAGAATATAACAGAAACATGTGTTATTACTATAGTCTAGTAGCATTTCAAATACATGATTATAAACGTGTAATAGCCAGACAAACCAATGTCGGAAGTAAATGTGTATCACTAACTATATTGAAGACTCCCCTTAAAACATTCCCATTATGCACAACCTGACTTTGAAGTTTATGATCTCTCTCACTCTATTAGTAATCAGTGTATTCAACACACTTCCTCTACATGTCTCGTTTCTGCAATGCATTTTTGTGGCAACTACAACAAGTCTGTATTGCGCAGCGGAGCGAGATGGTCTATCATCAACCTACCACACCCACACACGTTATGGTGAATGCCCACTTGTCCTACCCGCCTTGACCTTTGCAGCAAATATCAAATAGTAATTATTTGTTTGTCTAACACTGCTTGTTCCACTCAGGAAATGACGTGGACGTACAATATCAAATAGTAATTATTTGTTTGTCTAACACTGCTTGTTCCATTCAGGAAATGACGTGGACGTACAATATCAAATAGTAATTATTTGTTTGTCTAACACTGCTTGTTCCATTCAGGAAATGACGTGGACGTACAATATCAAATAATAATTATTTGTTTGTCTAACACTGTTCCACTCAGGAAATGACGTGGACGTACAATATCAAATAGTAATTATTTGTTTGTCTAACACTGTTTGTTCCATTCAGGAAATAACGTGGATGTACAATACACACGGGAATGTACACGTCGTCAATAGATTTAGAACTTGCTGTTAGATTTAGCTCCCATTGATTGTTAGATAAACGTTACTTCACTTCGATGAGACCCAGATGCCAATAGCTCCCATTGTCTTCTTCTGAACCAACTTTTAGATACATTAACAAATCATTTGTCTGGTGATGACTAGTTTAATGATGTTCTCATAGGTTTAGTACCTTTGTCTGGGTCCCATATGAACATTGACTAAAACAGCCATTCTCTATCACTCATATGCTGAGCACCCCTGTAGCAGGTGTTATACAGACACCCCCCCCCCCCCAGACGACTTAAGACACAACTTACGAAACGGCGAACCGTCAATTTTAACTTCACATTTCTTTTTTCACGGAGTCTATCTTTACAATTATATAAACTATGAATATTCACCATATCTAGTAGACGTTAAGTGCATCAGGGATTCATGATAATGGTGTTGGTTTAAACCTCTTTAAACCATCTTTTCAACAAACATAACTACATATAAAATTTCCAGCCTATCAAGAAACACACTCTCTGCAAATTTGAAGACCACACACTTCCTACAGGACCGAAGCCCAACATATGTTGGAGTCACCATTGATTGGATAATGACATGGATAAGTCAGACAAACAAATCAAACAGAAGAGTCAGAAAACGAATAGGTTTTATGAAGAACCTTTGGAGGACAGAGGACAACTAAAGTAATGCAACAAGCAGAGAAATACACCAGTCTCCCTAAACACTCCATGCACCCCCAAAGTATAAACGGCTTCAGAAAGGGAAGTATCGCCAGTTAAGGCCTGTATCATAACAAATGGAGACAAGAACACCCAAAGTATAAGAGAGAGAGAGAGAGAGGGTATATCTCCAACTATGAAGGAGGACTATATTAAGTTAGAAAAAAGCTAGGAATAACCCCCGCCATACAATATATAAGGAAACAACAGATAAAATAGTTTGGTCACGTGAAAAGGCGGAAAGAACAAAACACAACACAACGTGCGTTCAACAAACGTTATGAGAACACCAGACCCAAGGGTCGACCACGAAAAAGATGGACCGATGGAATATTAGAAGCACTAAGAAACATAACAGCAGTAGAGGCGAACAGAAGAGCAAAAGACCGCAAATTATATCTCCCCTCGAAGCTGAAAGGCAGATAAGGAAGGAAAGAAGAAGAAGAAGAAGATTAAGGAGGGATCAAGTCATCATACTTCACATACGCCCTCATTATCATCATCACGTGCCATACAGGATGACGTAGACGATCATGCCCTTTCATAAACTTCTATCCACCTTGCATCGTATCAGTTCTGTTGTTGACTGTTTTCCATGCCATCACACCAAGCTATCTAGTATCTTCTCTCTTTGTTGTCCGCGATATCTCGTTCCCTCTATTTTGCCAGTTGTAACCATGTATTCCAACTTTCCTTTTCTTATGATGTGTCAGAAAAATGTTGATTGTTTCTTTCTGATGTTTTTTAAGTTGCTCCCTTTTTGTGTTGGCCTTTTGTGTTGGCCTCTTTGAGAACTTCCTCATTGGTCCTTTTAGCTGTCCTGGGAACTTTCAACATTCTTCTGAGAAATCCCATCTCTGTGGTCTCTAATCGTCTTTTCATTTATTTGTTTACTGTCCATGATTCGCTTCCATAGATCAGAATTGGCTCCATATATCACATATGAATCTCTCTTTCTCATTTCTATTGACATAGATTTGTTGCATGAGACGTCATTCATTTTCAGAAATGCTATATTGGCCTGAGCTATTCTGCTTTTTATTTCTGTGGTGCATCTCCCATCTGCCTACTCACTAGCCACATCAGAACGAGAATCCACATGTTTACTTAACTCAAAACAGGAACTAGCAACCAATGTCACTGTACCCAGGATGACACGACAACAAAACACGTTCTACAGGATCGCCCCCAGTACACAGGCCAGAGGTATGCATGGGTCACATTGACCTCATCAGACCTGGATGCTGGAGGCAATCCTGTACGTGTTTTGTTCCTGGAACAGAAGCTCTAGTGCGCACCCTAATCACTAAAACAGACAGCAGCCTTTATGAGAGAGTCCGACATCCTAGTCCGAATGAGCCATGATCGCAGAAGAAGAAGAAAGCACCATTTCTGTCCTTATATATTTTAAGAAGTATCATGAAAATGTTATGAAATAGGTCAAAGCAAAAAGAGAGCTAATTTCCAATATTAGGAAGAAACAGTCATCATTTTTGGCCACGTAATAAGAAGGGAACAACTGGAGTATATTGTAACAACTGGAAATATTGAGGGACGCAGAGATAGAGGGAAGCAAAGTAAAAAAATACCAGACAGCTTAAGAGAATAGCTTGACAGAAGGTCAACAACGGAAATGATAAATAACTGTCGAGATCGAAAGTTGTGGAGAGACATGATCACCTATGCCAGCAGACCCGGTACTTGATGATGATGATATATGTTAAGACATTGATTCTAAATTGTGTTCTTTTATTAATATATATATATATATATATATATATATATATATATATATGAGGTCTTTAGCAGCAAAAGTGTTGTACTTTAATCATTTTATCTCCACAGTAAAGATGTAAATAGTCATCACCATCGCTTTCATCGCTCTCTGTATGCACATCTTTCCCTCTCTCGTTAACCTTTTCAACTTTGCTCACAAATATTTTTACATATCCATATAGAAGGGAGGTCAAAAAGTAATGCACACCAATTTTTTTCTCGGAAACTATTCGGGCAAAATGTGTGAAATTTTCACAGATTGTAGCTGAACATCCCCTTTACACTACCTATTTGTCAACATAATCTCCGTCCAAGCGTATTGCCTTACGCCAACGCGAAACTAGGTCATGAATGCCTCGTTTGTACCAAGTTTTGTCCTGCTCGCGTAGCCATTTTTTAACTGCACGGATCACATCCTCATCATTGTCAAAGTGTGTCCCACGCAGGAATTTTTTGAGTGGTCCAAACAGATGGAAATCTGAGGGAGCCAGATCAGGGCTGTAAGGAGGATGGGGCAGTACAGTCCAACCAAATTTGTTGATTGCTTCCAGTGTTACCAGACTTGTGTGAGGACGTGCATTGTCATGTTGAAGCAACAAATCTGCAGATGGCTTATTAGGCCGAACTCTGTGGAACCGATTTTTGAGTTTTGTCAGTGTATTGATGTAAGCTGTCGAGTTGATTGTCTCACCTCTTGTCATTACATCAACAAGAATCACACCATCAATGTCCCAGAAGACAGTGATCATCACCTTTCCGGCTGATGGAGATGTTTTGAATTTTTTTCTTTTTGGTGACTGCGGATGATGCCATTCCATTGACTGCATTTTTGTTTCAGGCTCATAATAATGTGCCCACGTTTCGTCACCGGTAACAATTTTTGACAAAAACATTTCTCCTTCAACACCGAAACGCTCCAACAATTCAGAACAGAATGTTTTCCTTTGAACTCTGTGATCATTTGTTAGGCACCGAGGAACCCGTCGAGCGCAAATCTTTGAATATCCGAGAGTTTTAAAAATTGCGATTGCACTTCCCTTGCTGACTGTAAGCTGTAATGCCAATTGCTGACTAGTGATACGCCTATCCTTACGAATAATGGCATCAGCCCGGTTTAACATGTCTGTGCTGGTAGCCGAGGCAACACGTCCAGAACGCGGTAAATCATGCAGCTCCACTCGTACACTTTCTGCAGCTTTAATTCTCTGAACCCAGCGACTAACTGTGCTCCTATCGACTGCAGAACATTTGTACACTGCACACAGTCGTTTATGAATGTTTGCCACAGTTTCTTTTTCCGCAACCAGAAATTCTATGACAATTCGCTGTTTGTAACGGACATTGTTGACAAGCTCCATTTTAACGGTTCATAGATTGCGTAATATTTTTCAGAATGCTGTGCAATTTGGTGCACATAATTGGAACATGTCATATTCCAAGTGTGCAAAATTTCATACTCCTATCTTTATTATTAGCCGAGAAAAAAATTGGTGTGCATTACTTTTTGACCTCCCTACGTATATGTGGACGATTGAGTAGCTCCACTATTCGTGTCAGCTTATTTCCCAAATCTTTTGAAATTGTCTCCCTTTTCTTGTTAGCGCTTAAGATGACGTGGGTGCGTTGTGACGATACTTTACGGTAAGCCGCGATATCTACGCCTTTGACCCGACACATCCGTCTTCACCATGTATACATTTTAATGTACCTATTTTTGCCAAAGCAGCGGCCATTGTTGGCATACTTTATGGCACACTCTATGGCATATTCTATGGCACACTCTACGGCACACTCTATGGTATACTCTATGGCACACTCTATGGCACACTCTATGGCACACTCTATGGCACACTCTATGGCATACTCTATGGCATACTCTATGGCATACTCTATGGTACATTTTATGGCACACGCTATGGTACACTCTATGGCATACTCTATGGCACACTCTATGGCACACTCTATGGCACACTCTATGGCATACTCTATGGCACACTCTATGGCACACTCTATGACACACTCTATGGCACACTCTATGGCACACTCTATGGCACACTCTATGGCACACTCTATGACACACTCTATGGCACACTCTATCCACATTTTAACTGTCAAAGTTTATTTTATGTGTGCGGAGGGAACACAGGCCCTCTCTTTTGTCGACTGAGCTGAAACAGATCTCACAGCCCAAAGACCGTAACGAGACAACAGAGATTTAAAAATAAAGAAAATAAAAGCTCCTGCAGCCGCCTTCCTGGATACCTATAAAATATATATTTCCAAATTGTAATCAGTTAACAAAGATCAGTAAATCTACTTGACAATGCAAGCTATGATCAGTTAACAACGATCAGTAAATCTACTTGACAATGCAAGCTATGATCAGTTAACAACGATCAGTAAATCTACTTACCAATGCAAGCTATGATCAGTTAACAACGATCAGTAAATCTACTTACCAATGCAAGCTATGATCAGTTAACAACGATCAGTAAATCTACTTACCAATGCAAGCTATGATCAGTTAACAACGATCAGTAAATCTACTTACCAATGCCAGCTATGATCAGTTAACAACGATCAGTAAATCTACTTACCAATGCAAGCTATGATCAGTTAACAACGATCAGTAAATCTACTTACCAATGCAAGCTACGATCAGGTAACAACGATCAGTAAATCTACTTGACAATGTATGCTATGATCAGTTAACAACGATGAGTAAATCTACTTGACAATGTATGCTATGATCAGTTAACAACGATCAGTAAATCTACTTGACAGTGTAAGCTATGATCAGTTAACAACGATCTGTAAATCTACTTACCAGTGCGAGCTATGATCAGTTAACAACGATCTGTAAATCTACTTACCAGTGCGAGCTATGATCAGTTAACAACGATCTGTAAATCTACTTACCAGTGCGAGCTATGATCAGTTAACAACGATCTGTAAATCTACTTACCAGTGCGAGCTATGATCAGTTAACAACGATCTGTAAATCTACTTACCAGTGCGAGCTATGATCAGTTAACAACGATCTGTAAATCTACTTACCAGTGCGAGCTATGATCAGTTAACAAGGATCTGTAAATCTACTTACCAGTGCGAGCTATGATCAGTTAACAACGATCTGTAAATCTACTTACCAGTGCGAGCTATGATCAGTTAACAACGATCTGTAAATCTACTTACCAATACAAGCTATGATCAGGTAACAACGATCAGTAAATCTACTTGACAGTGTAAGCTATGATCAGGTAACAACGATCAGTAAATCTACTTGACAATGCAAGCTATGATCGGGTAACAACGATCGGTAAATCTACTTGACAATGTATGCTATGATCAGTTAACAACGATCAGTAAATCTACTTGACAATGCAAGCTATGATTAGGTAACAACGATCAGTAAATCTACTTGACAATGCAAGCTATAATCAGGTAACAACGATCTGTAAATCTACTTGACAATGCAAGCTATAATCAGGTAACAACGATCTGTAAATCTACTTACCAATGGAAGCTCAGATTGGTTAACAACGATCTGTAAATCTACTTACCAGTGCGAGCTATGATCAGTTAACAACGATCTGTAAATCTACTTACCAGTGCGAGCTATGATCAGTTAACAACGATCTGTAAATCTACTTACCAGTGCGAGCTATGATCAGTTAACAACGATCTGTAAATCTACTTACCAGTGCGAGCTATGATCAGTTAACAACGATCTGTAAATCTACTTACCAGTGCGAGCTATGATCAGTTAACAACGATCTGTAAATCTACTTACCAGTGCGAGCTATGATCAGTTAACAAGGATCTGTAAATCTACTTACCAGTGCGAGCTATGATCAGTTAACAACGATCTGTAAATCTACTTACCAGTGCGAGCTATGATCAGTTAACAACGATCTGTAAATCTACTTACCAGTGCGAGCTATGATCAGTTAACAACGATCTGTAAATCTATTTACCAATGGAAGCTTTGATCAGTTAACAACAATATGTAAATCTACTTACCAGTGCGAGCTCAGATCGGTTAACAACGATCAGTAAATCTACTTACCAATGCGAGCTCAGATCGGTTAACAACGATCAGTAAATCTACTTACCAATGCGAGCTCAGATCGGTTAACAACGATAAGTAAATCTACTTACCAATGGAAGTTTTGATCAGTTAACAACGATAAGTAAATCTACTTACCAATGGAAGTTTTGATCAGTTAACAACGATAAGTAAATCTACTTACCAATGGAAGCTTTGATCAGTTAACAACGATCAGTAAATCTACTTACCAATGGAAGCTTTGATCAGTTAACAACGATCAGTAAATCTACTTACCAATGGAAGTTTTGATCAGTTAACAACGATCAGTAAATCTACTTACCAATGGAAGTTTTGATCAGTTAACAACGATAAGTAAATCTACTTACCAATGGAAGCTTTGATCAGTTAACAACGATCAGTAAATCTACTTACCAATGGAAGCTTTGATCAGTTAACAACGATCAGTAAATCTACTTACCAATGGAAGCTTTGATCAGTTAATTAAGAACGATCTACTTACCAATTGATCAGTGAACAACGATCAATAAATCTACATACGACGATAACTTTGATCAATGAAAGACCTCTAGTCCTTTCCTTGCCCACACTTTGATCAGTTAACATATTCAGCAGTTTCCTTCGTTTATAATGTAGGTAGTTAATAAATAATCTCGGAGTTGTGGGGTGGGGACGTTCTTTCATCGATACATGTCAGCAATTAGACTATTTCCCCTATATGAACTTTGATCAAAGAATAAACTCAATAGGTCTATTTCCCCTATATAAACTTTGATCAAAGAATAAACTCAATAGGTCTATTTCCCCTATATAAACTTTGATCAAAGAAGAAACTCAATAGGTCTATTTCCCCTATATAAACTTTGATCAAAGAAGAAACTCAATAGGTCTATTTCCCCTATATAAACTTTGATCAAAGAATAAACTCAATAAGTATATTTCCCCTATATAAACTTTGATCAAAGAATAAACTCAATAAGTATATTTCCCCTATATAAACTTTGATCAAAGATTAAACTCAATAAGTATATTTCCCCTATATAAACTTTGATCAAAGAATAAACTCAATAGGTCTATTTCCCCTATATAAACTTTGATCAAAGAAGAAACTCAATAGGTCTATTTCCCCTATATAAACTTTGATCAAAGAATAAACTCATTAGGCCTATTTCCCCTATATAAACTTTGATCAAAGAATAAACTCAATAAGTAAATTTCCCCTATATAAACTTTGATCAAAGAATAAACTCAATAAGTATATTTCCCCTATATAAACTTTGATCAAAGATTAAACTCAATAAGTATATTTCCCCTATATAAACTTTGATCAAAGAATAAACTCAATAGGTCTATTTCCCCTATATAAACTTTGATCAAAGAAGAAACTCAATAGGTCTATTTCCCCTATATAAACTTTGATCAAAGAATAAACTCATTAGGCCTATTTCCCCTATATAAACTTTGATCAAAGAATAAACTCAATAAGTATATTTCCCCTATATAAACTTTGATCAAAGAATAAACTCAATAAGTATATTTCCCCTATATAAACTTTGATCAAAGAATAAACTCAATAGGTCTATTTCCCCTATATAAACTTTGATCAAAGAAGAAACTCAATAAGTCTATTTCCCCTATATAAACTTTGATCAAAGAAGAAACTCAATAAGTCTATTTCCCCTATATAAACTTTGATCAAAGAAGAAACTCAATAAGTCTATTTCCCCTATATAAACTTTGATCAAAGAAGAAACTCAATAAGTCTATTTTCCCTATATAAACTTTGATCAAAGAATAAACTCAATTGGTCTATTTCCCCTATATAAACTTTGATCAAAGAATAAACTCAATTGGTCTATTTCCCCTATGTAAACTTTAGTCAGCGGGTAACTTTAATGTACATACCTCACTTTTGAGCTTTAATATTTTGATCACAACCGGCGCTACCTCTACGTGTTCTTCTAACTCGTCTAGTCTTTGTCTTCACATCAAAGGTTTAGTACAAATAATGAATGAATCTATGAATGAGAAAACCGACATTCAAGTTGAAATACCACTTATCTAACAATAACAATGCAGAGATTGCGATTAGTGTTGGGGTGTGAACATATAACTCACACAGAAGATACACTGGCCATAAATCTGAAATGACGATTCTTTATAAAACGATGCTATCAAATATTACATATTGCTAGATTGTATGTTTTGAATTATTTTAATTGACCATATTGAGTGCCAGCAATCACCCATATATGTGGTGTCCATGTTGTTTTTCTTGTTTTTGTACAACAGACGTAGTAGCATCTCTTAAAACAAACACGCAGTTTGAACAAGAACTCCCGTGGCTAGGTTATCTTATTATCTTATTATCTTATTCGTTTTAATTCCTCGCCAAATTATCTCCACTAATTTCCACGTCTTTCGTACTCGAACAAATCGAGATCTCATCTGCGGTCATAACCAATCGAATTCTAGTCTCGACCTGTTCTGTTGATGTTATTTGGTCCACGTTAAAGCTGGTTAGGGGTTATTGATTGTTTCACTATGTTTATCGCTTAAGACATTCACTAGGAAAGCTGGCAAGTGGTCTGCGTGTTTGGCAGTCTAAAGTATCTTGTTACAATATATTTCTTTGCTCTAACCTGATCTTCAAGCAATATATTGTAATAATACATTTCCTTGTGTTCTAAAGATTACATTACTAAAATGGATTCTCGGTCTAGACTTATGACGAATTCAATGTTACGACCCACTATTGTCAATGAATAAAGAAAAAAAAAGTAAAGAGCCCCGTCACGCCAAGTGACGTACAGGGAATACTAGAACAAAGAAGTATGTGTTAGCACTCGGAAAAATTGACAGACAAACAACAATAGAAAAAAACGAAGAACAATATATGGTCCGAAGTGGGATCGAACCCGTACTCAGTGGCACCGCGCCTTGCCACGAGAAGCCGAACGCTTGGCACACTGCCACGCAGCCAACTAAAAAACTGGCTATTGCAGCAGTGTCTTGCACGAAAGGCGCTCTCAATGACTATAGCATAGGGTAACGATTACAGACCGGAAATAAATTATATATTTGTACTTTCCTATTAATGCAAGTATCTCCCAGTAGGGCTGAATGCAGGGAATATTATATATATATATATATATATATATATATATATATATATATATATATATATATATATAGGGAACATACAGGGAATATGGTGTTAGTGACCATAATTTTTAAAGACTTTCAGCAAATCATTTTTGGGGTAATGTGATCGGTATTACGCCACTGCCGCTTTACTTTCCAAGAAAAAAAAAAATCCGGTACCCATTAAAGGCTTGATGAACCGGAAGCCGTCGGTTGGGATCGAACCCTACCTCTTGTCCTTTGTAGTCAAGTTCACTAAGCACTGAGCTATCGCGACTCGCCCTCGTTGAGTACCTCGTCATATTTTTATATTCAAGGCGAGTTTCCTACTTTAGATGCCTACTATTTTTGCCACTAATGTCAGAGTTCGTCAAGTATCGTCTCAATGTACATCGAATGTTCCTTTATCTTATTACCAATTTGAGATCTTATTTTCTGATTCTCGTGTTATTTCTTATCAGTCGAAATAAAGGGTTAAGGTAAAGAAATGCAAATGAATGCATACAAATGCGAAGCTGCAGTAAAGCTGAATATGAGGAAAAATTAAAAAATAAAAAAAAATGGTACGTTAGAAGCTTTACGTGATAAGTGGACGACACAGACTACATTTTTATTATTTTTGTTTTGAATATTTCGTTATTAGTTTTGTGTGTGTTTTTTTCTTGTTTGTTCCTGCTGAAGGCCTATTGGGCCGAAACGCCGTTTAGTCTGTGTCGTCCACTTATCACGTAAAGCTTCTAACTACCATTTTTTTGTATTTTTTAATTTTTCCTCAGTCGAAATAAAGCCGGTGTATGGCCTCTATTTCTTCCTCACTTTACAATCACCTGCCAAGATACCAACTTAACTTTACAATCAATAATCAAGATACCACCTACATTTTACAATCAATAATCAAGGTACCACCTACATTTTACAATCAATAATCAAGGTACCACCTACAATTTACAATCAATAATCAAGATACCACCTACATTTTACAATCAATAATCAAGATACCACCTACATTTTACAATCAATAATCAAGATACCACCTAAATGCTACAATCAATAATCAAGATACCACCTACATTTTACAATCAATAAACAAGGTATCACCTACATTTTACAATCAATAATCAAGATACCACCTACATTTTACAATCAATAATCAAGATACCACCTAAATGCTACAATCAATAATCAAGATACCACCTAAATGCTACAATCAATAATCAAGATACCACCTAAATTCTACAATCAATAATCAAGATACCACCTAAATTTTACAATCAATAATCAAGATACCACCTACATTTTACAATCAATAATCAAGATACCACCTACATTTTACAATCAATAATCAAGATACCACCTAAATGCTACAATCAATAAACAAGGTACCACCTACATTTTACAATCAATAAACAAGATACCGCCTACATTTTACAATCAATAAACAAGTTACCACCTACATTTTACAATCAATAAACAAGGTACCACCTACATTTTACAATCAATAAACAAGATACCACCTAAATTTTACAATCAATAAACAAGGTACCACCTACATTTTACAATCAATAAACAAGGTACCACCTAAATTTTACAATCAATAAACAAGGTACCACCTACATTTTACAATCAATAAAAAGGTACCACCTAAATTTTACAATCAATAAACAAGGTACCACCTACATTTTACAATCAATAAACAAGATACCACCTAAATGCTACAATCAATAAACAAGATACCACCTAAATGCTACAATCAATAAACAATATACCACCTAAATGCTACAATCAATAAACAAGATACCACCTACATTTTACAATCAATAAACAAGGTACCACTTAAATGCTACAATCAATAAACAAGATAACACCTAAATTCTACAATCAATAAATAAGATACCACAGCTACTACACTACAATCACTATCAAAGATACCACTTAAACTTTGCAATCAATAACTACGACCCCACCTAAATTCTACATTTAAAAAACAAGTTATCAACTGGCCTGATAAAATCATAAGTCAAGTAGACATATCACCTTCAATGCGCATGGATCGTTCCCAACCCTCATCAGCCCGCCCTTCCATCGTGGAGCACCGTTTCTACACACTAGCGAGGCAGCACACCATAATTGCAGCTTCAATTATCCGTTAGACCGGCGAATACGATGACAGCAGTTAAGGTCCTATTTAATCTATACAATCCTGAGGCAAGATATTCATCATCATCATCATCATTAACCGTGTTCTCATTTACTATCATCTAGCTCACTCTGTGTAAATTCTCTTGTTTATCTCTTAATGTTGTCAGTTCACTTTTGTTCTTGTCCGCCTCTACTTCGTCTGCCTTATATTCTGCCTTGTATTTTCAACCTGCAGTTGGTCATGGAATCTATTTATGTGTTTCAACATATTGATTTCATGTTGCAATTGGTATTAGGTGAGCCTTGATATTTTCTATGCTCTAAAATAATATTTACGCTCGAACTATAATTGAGACGTCACTGAAAACCACCTACAAGTGGTAGAAGTCCTCGTCATCATCGAGTTGCATGTTCTTTGCAAAACATTGTATTAAGCAGAATACAAAGAATTTTTCTATAGCCAGATCTCCCACAGAACGTTACATTGACCACATCCCGCCTGAAAGAATTATTCTATAGCCCAGATCTCGCACAAAACGTTGCATTGACCACATCCCGTCTGAAAGAATTATTCTATAGCCAGATCTCCCACAGAACGTTGCATTGACCACATCCCGTCTGAAAGAATCTTTCTATAGCCAGATCTGCCACAGAATGTTACATTCACCATAACCCGCCTGAAAGAATTATTCTATAGCCAGATCTGCCACAGAATGTTACATTCACCACAGCCCGCCTGAAAGAATTATTCTATAGCCAGATCTGCCACAGAATGTTACATTCACCACAGCCCGCCTGAAAGAATTATTCTATAGCCAGATCTGCCACAGAATGTTACATTCACCACAGCCCGCCTGAAAGAATTATTCTATAGCCAGATCTGCCACAGAACGTTACATTCACCATATCCCGTCTGAAAGAATCTTTCTACAGCCTAGATCTCCCACAGAACGTTGCATTGACCACAGCCCGTCTGAAACAACCTTTCTATAGTCCGATCGCCCATTTCGTCTGTTGTCAAATTCAAAGTGTCATTGATGTGTTGGAACCATCTGTTTCTTTGTCTGCGCCTGAAGCGTCGAATGGGAACGATTTCCTGACAGTCTGTCACCAGTAGAATGATTCTATTGAATTCTTTCACATCTTCCTGTTTTTGTTCCATCAAAGTGAAGACTCACATACAACAACATCTCCTCAAACGATCAAGGCAAGAGAGAGAGTAAAATGGCGCTCCATGGTAGCTAACCTTCGATGTGCAGATGGCAACCAAATAACAATCATTTGTCCGTCCCTTGATGCTAACGCTCCTGTATATAACGTTTTTTATTTACTATTTGCATTTAACCTAACCATCTAGTTAGATAATAGTAAAAGAAAGCAGCGAGAAAGGTCTCAGTTTGAATAGTAAAAAAAAAAAGAGAAGTAATGGTCATGTTGAAGAAACAATTATTTCCATCATGCTACATGAAAATAAACAAGACAAATCTGATACAATTGCAGCGCGTCAAATACATGGACACAATAATAACATCAGATAGAAGATGCACCAAAGAAATAACACGCAGGACAACTGAGGCCAAAATAGAATTTCACAAAATTAAAGTCGTTGTATGCAACAAGTCTATATCAATAGAAATGAGACACAGGGTTAATCGGTGTCATATAAAGGCAATTCTGACCTACGGAAGCGAATCTTGGACAGTAGACAGACAAATAAAAAAACGATTTGAGGCCACAGATTAGGGATTTCTCAGAAGAGTGTTGAAAGTTCCCTGGACAGCTAAAAAGAGCAACGAAGAAATTCTCAAAGAGGCCAACACAAAAAGTGAGCTCCTAGAAAACATCAGAAAAAAACAATAAACATTTTTCGATCACATCATGAGAAGAGGAAGGTTGGAATACTTGGTTACAACTGGCAAAATACAGGGAAAGATAGCACGCTGACAACAAAGAGAGAAGATACTGGATAACTTGGTGTCATGGTATGGAAAAACAGTCAACAACAGAATTGATACGATGCATCACCCAGCCTTAAATGGGTACCTGATTTTTTTTCTGGGAAAGTAAAGCGGCACGTGTGTAATACCGACCACATTACCCAAAAAAAATCATGTGCCGAAGGTCTGTAAAATTTATGGTCACTACCGTATCCATATTCCCTATACGCCACTTGACGTGAAGGGGCACTTTACTTTTTTGTTTTTTACTGTAGATAGAAGTTTGTGGAAGGACATGATCGCCCACGCCAGCCGATATGGCACATCATGATGATGATCTAGTACGATTGTCATTGTTTGACCTCCACGCTTTATTTACCTAAAATATCTTGGATTCATTTCTTATTTTTTCAAATTGTCACTTCTCGCTTCATTTCATGGAGTAAAGATAGTTTATTTGTTGAACTGTGCCTGCCAGGAGACAAGTGTCTATAGTAGACATTTGTACTGGACATGTGTCTATAGTAGACATTTGTACTGGACATGTGTCTATAGTAGACATTTGTACTGGACATGTGTCTATAGTAGACATTTGTACTGGACATGTGTCTATAGTAGACATTTGTACTGGACATGTGTCTATAGTAGACATTTGTACTGGACATGTGTCTATAGTAGACATTTGTACTGGACATGTGTCTATAGTAGACATTTGTACTGGACATGTGTCTATAGTAGACATTTGTACTGGACATGTGTCTATAGTAGACATTTGTACTGGACATGTGTCTATATAGACATTTGTACTGACCTTGATTCAGTCATTCCCACTCAACGATACACTAACGTTTTATAAATATTTGATGTTGCTAGTGTCAAACAAAGTAAAGTACCCCCGTCACGCCAAGTGGCGTATAGGGAATATGGTGTTAGTGACCATACATTTTACAGACTATCGGCACATGATTTTTGGGGTAATATGGTCGGTATTACGCCCGTACCGCTTTATTTCTCAGAAAAAATCCGGTACCCATTAAAGGTTGGAAGCCATCGGTAGGGATATGTTGCTAGAGTACTTGTCAATTTCTTTCCTATTTTCGCTTGAGGTTCAAATGTTTCTTCTCTTTTACTCTAGTTTTTTTCTCTCTTTTTGTTCATTTCTTACTCTGTCTCTTTCTTTCTTACACCAACTCCTTTTTTACTCTCTTTTTTCTCTCTTTTTGTTCATTTCTTACTCTGTCTCTTTCTTTCTTACACCAACTCCTTTTTTACTCTCTCTTCTACTTTCTTACCTTCTCCAATTCTCTTTTACCCTCTCCAGTTTCTCTCGTACTCACGCTTGCCTTCTATTTACTTTCCCATTCTCTCTTTTCTTGATCTCTTCCCTTTTACTTTTTCTTTCTCTCTTACTCTCTCACACTCTCTCATACTCTCTATCCTTCTTTCTTACTCTCCCTCTCTTACTGATTCTCTTCACTTACCTGATTCTCTCATACTTTTTCTCTCCTTTCCTCTGACTCACTATGTTTCTTACTATCTTTCTTTCTCTCTTTCTCTCTGAATCTCGCTTTGACTCTTACCCCTCTCTTTCTCTCTCACTTTCTCTGTCTCATTCTCTCTGTTCTGTTTCTCCTATCCTTTAACAACTAGGTGTCATGCGGGCCTAATTACCTGTAACTGGGGGCCTCGGTAGCCTAGTTGGGAAAACCACCCGACTGGACTACTGACGTTCGGACAACCCGTGTTCGATTCCCGCTGGGAGCAGTGTGAATTGTACTCGTGGTTGGGAAAAAAAAAAAAAATACCCCCACGGTCAACCCAGCCGTTGGCAGAAATGGGTACCAGGGTATTATCCTGGGAAGGTGAGGAATGTCGCTTCGCATCTGAGTTTCGATGCTTGAGGCTACACTATACAGAAATATCCGAACATTTCTGGATAGGCGGCCGAGCACATATGGGTGTAAACTCGCGTGCTAAGACGCCGGTTCAAGTCTCGTACTTTACCTTTACCTTTTACCTGTAACTACCAAATCTTCACCTCCACCATTCTCTCATAGAGAGACGTCCAATCTTGTACATTCTCTGATGTCTACTCACCTCTTCATTTGTTTACCACTCCACTCCCCGACAGTGCCCTCACTTTTATTTAGCCAAACTTGATCATTTATTTTCACGATTTTAAAATCAATCAAATGTATTTTTCAATAATCCAGTCACCGTTCTCCTTAATCTTCCTCAAACAAGACAAAAATGAATGAATTATCCCTGAAATAAATCACACAGCGGTTTAATGCTGCTAATTTAGTTGCCTCACCAATGTGTTCGCTACAAATACGGCTATACACCCGGAATGTAATTATTGAAATGTACATTGTAGTTCCATGGAAGGTGTTTTATTTTTAACTTTAATAACGTTTATTGTCGAAAATGAATATTTATGGTTAAATTATAATTTGTGGTAAATGTTCTTCTTTTCTCTTTCTCACTAATACCGAAAAGGTGTCGTGGTTTATATTATTTGTCGTTCTTGAGCTGCTCTAACTGTCAGAATTAGTGATTTTCCTTTGTTGTTACATGTCTCTATCACTGCATCTATCCATCTTCTTCTAGGTCTTCCTCTTGGTCTTTTTCCATGCATTCTCGAGAAGAACGCCCATGATGGTGATTGGTGAGGATTCATTCTGACCAGATGGCCCAACCACCTAAGTTGTTGTTGCTCTATATATGTGGTATATGTTAACTTGTATTAATGTGCAATCCATTGTTGACAATAGAAATAAGAAGAATAGATCATAAATGTTATGTAGAGCCAGTCTTGACATATGGATGTGAGTCATGACGCTAGTACAACAGACAAGAAAATCAATGTAGAAATGTGGTTTTACAGAAGAATTTTAAGAATATCAACAACTAAGAAGAGCAATGAAAACGTTCTGAAAGAGGACACAACAAAAAGAGAGCTAATTTCCAATATTTGGAAGAAATAATCGTCATTTTTAGCCTTGTTATGGCAAGGAAACTGCTGTGATATACTGTAACAACTGGGAAAATTGAGGGACGAAGAGGAGATATAGAGAAGCAAAGAGAAATAATACCAGATAGCTTAAGAGAATGGCTTGGCAGTAGGTCAACAACAGAAATGATAAATAACGAAGAGATAGTTCGAAAGTTGTGGATCATTTACGTCAGCCGGCATGGTACTTGATGATGATGATTGACTCGTATGCTTAAAAATTAGAATTTGTGAAAAACTTTTTTCCGAAGGAGTGACGTGGACTCATAGTTGTTGAAGTCCTGTGCCCTTCCCACACGGCAGAGGGCAATGCAGATGTCCGCCCTATCCATTGGCTGACCGCCTTCAACGGCAACACAGCTAACCAACCGTCCACGTATTTTTGACTTATGCAATAACTCTAACTATTGCATGTGTACAGAGCCCGCCTCCACTTTTTAAAAAATCATAATCATCGAATAACTCAGTATACAATCGTGGGTGTAGTCTTGTGACTCTAGCCAGATGAATGCCCTGGTCACTGCCATCACCTCCATCGTCATGCTACTCGTGGTCATAGCGTAAGTACACTGTCTTCCTTGACTATTCTGCCTGCCGAGCGTGCTGTAAATGCCCATGGACTTCTTTGGTGTCGTATTACAGATCCGTCTGTATAGATGACTGCATCTTTCTCATCGGTGTTATCCCAGATGCGACCGTTGACCTCCGCATTTACCACGACCGAGTTATGTTCCCTACAGTTCCTGTCTAGTGTGATAATACACGAGAATGACCACCTGAATAACGTAGGTACCGGTATCCACTCCTCGCCAGTGTTGAAATTAGTATCCACAGACCTGTTTGATGACATCTTCTGCTCGACCCACCCATGATTTGCCTTTTTTATAGCCTGACACCCATCCTTGTGTAGAGCTCATGATGCAATCAATGTATGCTCTTTATCTGTATTTATCTTTTTAGAATCTTAGGATTCCAACGCAGTTTGAAGGGTTGCAACGTAACTTGTAGGGTTTCAATGTAGCTTGCAGAGTTCCAACGTAACTTGTAGGGTTCCAATGTAGCTTGTAGAGTACCAAAGTAACTTATAGGGTTCCAATGTAGCTTGTAGAGTGTCAAAGTAACTTGTAGGGTTCCAATTTAGCTTGTAGAGTGCCAAAGTAACTTGTAGGGTTCCAGTGTAGCTTGTAGAGTGCCAAAGTAACTTGTAGGGCTCCAATGCAGCTTGTAGAGTGCCAAAGTAACTTGTAGGGCTCCAATGCAGCTTGTAGAGTGCCAACATAGCTTGCCGCTGTCCGGTCTACTCAGCCGATGAAGTAACAGGCCCTGCTCACTGAGTTTTAACAAAAAAATAGTGGCAGCTAGGAAGAGCACTGGCCCCCTCACCTCGAAATGCTGTAGACCAGTACAAGTAAATGTTATATTTTATATACCCACCCCCCACCCCTCTCCAACCCCTGGACACAAATATGCTTCGTGACCGCTTTACTAAAAGCTCATTACTAACCACAAAAATGGGAAAACCTAAATCAGTAACGAGAGTTTTCTTTTCTCTGTCTTCTATTGATAGATAACACTAGTGTTTAGGAAAGATGCCAGCCTTATGAAAGGAAGTATTACTCATCGTTGATTCATTTGGTTTTTTAAATGTGAATTATTGATCTTGAATTTTTTTCGTGTTTTTACTGATCTTTTGTCAACGAGATTATGTTCACGAACTACGAAATTGTATAATTAGCACAGGACAAATGGCCTGTCTACCATTTAAGAGACCAGCTATAGGATGTCGGAACTAACCGAAAGTGTATTTCTTTTTGAAATAATGACACACACAAAAACAAGAGAAACATTGCTGTCCATTTCTGTTTACTTAGAAAATATGGACAATATGAGTGTCCAGTTGACATGCTTTATGAGACACGCATATACTGAGTAGTTTTTAATGGAGAAATATCGAGATATGATAAAGTATTGTATAACATTGAGAATTAGAACAAATATGGCATTTTACAGAAATGGACTATGTGAGAAAGAAGAGCGAATGCAATGTACATACTGTTGGCACCATACAAGAGTGTATGAGAACGGCCTCCAGTTTTAATTGGTCTGAGAGTTGTCTGACAAAAGTGACAGTTTCTTTAAAGTATTGGCACTCGCCAGCACTCTCGGTTAACAACCTCGTTACAAAACCCCGAGGTGTCCCTCCAGGAATGGAGATATTTGCACTAGTCCACAAAATACAATTGTTTGTGTGTTTGCTTGCGCGCTGAAATGAGAGACAATAATGATGCGTTTTGAATGGGGCACAAAGCATTATTTGTTGAGTAGATTTTGCAGCATTACTCTTGGCACCGGCATTTATACCATCGGTTTCTTTAAGGAGATTTGAATAGCGCACGCAGGGGCAGCTAATGTTTCTTTGAGGAGATTTGGAATGGTGCACACAGGGGTGGCTAATGTTTCTTTGAGAAGATTTGGAATGGTGCACAAAGGGGCGGCTAATGTTTCTTTAAGGAGATTTGGAATGGTGCACACAGGGGCGGTTAATGTTTCTTTGAGAAGATTTGGAATGGTGCACACAGGGGCGGCTAATGTTTCTTTGAGGAGATTACGAATGGTGCACACAGGGGCGGTTAATGTTTCTTTGAGGAGATTACGAATGGTGCACAAAAGGGCGACTAATGTTTCTTTGAGGAGATTTGCAATGGTGCACACAGGGGCGGCTAATGTTTCTTTGAGGAGATTTGCAATGGTGCACACAGGGGCGGCTAATGTTTCTTTGAGGAGATTTGCAATGGTGCACACAGGGGCGGTTAATGTTTCTTTGAGAAGATTTGGAATGGTGCACACAGGGGCGGCTAATGTTTCTTTGAGGAGATTACGAATGGTGCACACAGGGGTGGCTAATGTTTCTTTGAGGAGATTACGAATGGTGCACAAAAGGGCGACTAATGTTTCTTTGAGGAGATTTGCAATGGTGCACACAGGGGCGGCTAATGTTTCTTTGAGGAGATTTGCAATGGTGCACACAGGGGCGGCTAATGTTTCTTTGAGGAGATTTGCAATGGTGCACACAGGGGCGGCTAATGTTTCTTTGAGGAGATTTGCAATGGTGCACACAGGGGCGGCTAATGTTTCTCGAAGATTATTGACATATCTTTTTTTAGGTGATTGCTGTCGTGGTGAATTACGGCGTTCACTTCACAATCAGAAGGTACTGGGTTCAAACCACGTATTTCCTAGTGACCCGTAATATGAAAGTAAGACAGATATGGTGCCTAGCCCAATCGGAAAAGGACTATCAAATGTAGGCTGAGCGTTCAATTTAAGTAAGTGAAAATCTCTCGACAATTAAATGAGTTTACAGGACCTTATTGTATATGCTTTGATTATAATTCTTACAGAAGATATTAAAATACTACGCCCCCATCAACAGATAAAATGGGCTAGAATGGGGGACAGGTTGATTCGAAGGCAAGAGGCCGCTCTCGATCTCGAGACGAAGAGGTTATGAGTTCAAATCCCAGCTGCTCAAGTTTGGATTTTTTTTGAGATTTTTCTTCTGCGGCAACCACCCCTGGTTTCAGGCCGGCTTGAAATGTCAATTACTCATTGACGGAAATAAAATAATGAGTACCTCCGAAGTCGGAGTTATCTGCCTGTGCGGCGTGGAACCACTGTACACACGGTGCCAGGATAAAACGGATTAATGCGAAAATTCATTTGCTAGATTCTAGGGACTTTGCCAGAGATGAAAGTTGCTGAACGCAACATTAAAATAATAATAATAAAGGTGGAAAGAACACAGATTGGAAAACATAGTTCCAGGAAGACGAGGCAGGAGTATATCTAGAAGAAGGTGATTTCAAGACTTGACAGAGACATTTAACATGACCAAAGAAGACGAGGCAGGAGTATATCTAGAAGAAGGTGACTCCAAGACTTGACAGAGACATTTAACATGACCACAGAAGAACGAGGCAGGAGTATATCTAGAAGAAGGTGATTCCAAGACTTGACAGAGACATTTAACATGACCACAGAAGACGAGGCAGGAGTATATCTAGAAGAAGGTGATTCCAAGACTTGACAGAGACATTTAACATGACCACAGAAGACGAGGCAGGAGTATATCTAGAAGAAGGTGATTCCAAGACTTGACAGAGACATTTAACATGACCACAGAAGACGAGGCAGGAGTATATCTAGAAGAAGGTGATTCCAAGACTTGACAGAGACATTTAACATGACCACAGAAGACGAGGCAGGAGTATATCTAGAAGAAGGTGATTTCAAGACTTGACAGAGACATTTAACATGACCACAGAAGACGAGGCAGGAGTATATCTAGAAGAAGGTGATTTCAAGATTTGACAGAGACATTTAACATGACCACAGAAGACGAGGCAGGAGTATATCTAGAAAAAGGTGATTTCAAGACTTGACAGAGACATTTAACATGACCACAGAAGACGAGGCAGGAGTATATCTAGAAGACGGTGATTCCAAGACTTGACAGAGACATTTAACATGACCACAGAAGAACGAGGCAGGAGCTATCTAGAAGAAGGTAATTCCAAGACTTGACAGAGACATTTAACATGACCACAGAAGACGAGGCAGGAGTATAGAAGAAGGTGATTTCAAGACTTGACAGAGACATTTAACATGACCACAGAAGACGAGGCAGGAGTATAGAAGAAGGTGATTTCAAGACTTGACAGAGACATTCAACATGTCCACAGAAGACGAGGCAGGAGTATATCTAGAAGAAGGTGATTTCAAGACTTGACAGAGACATTTAACATGACCACAGAAGACGAGGCAGGAGTATATCTAGAAGAAGGCGATTTCAAGACTTGACAGAGACATTTAACATGACCACAGAAGACGAGGCAGGAGTATATCTAGAAAAAGGCGATTCCAAGACTTGACAGAGACATTTAACATGACCACAGAAGACGAGGCAGGAGTATATCTAGAAGAAGGTGATTCCAAGACTTGACAGAGACATTTAACATGACCACAGAAGACGAGGCAGGAGTATATCTAGAAGAAGGTGATTTCAAGACTTGACAGAGACATTTAACATGACCACAGAAGACGAGGCAGGAGTATATCTAGAAGAAGGTGATTTCAAGACTTGACAGAGACATTTAACATAACCACAGAAGACGAGGCAGGAGTATATCTAGAAGAAGGTGATTTCAAGACTTGACAGAGACATTTAACATGACCACAGAAGACGAGGCAGGAGTATATCTAGAAGAAGGTGATTTCAAGACTTGACAGAGACATTTAACATGACCACAGAAGACGAGGCAGGAGTATATCTAGAAGAAGGCGATTTCAAGACTTGATAGAGACATTTAACATAACCACAGAAGACGAGGCAGGAGTATATCTAGAAGAAGGTGATTTCAAGACTTGACAGAGACATTTAACATAACCACAGAAGACGAGGCAGGAGTATATCTAGAAGGAGGTGATTCCAAGACTTGACAGAGACATTTAACATGACCACAGAAGACGAGGCAGGAGTATATCTAGAAGAAGGTGATTTCAAGACTTGACAGAGACATTTAACATGACCACAGAAGACGAGGTAGGAGTATATCTAGAAGAAGGTGATTTCAAGACTTGACAGAGACATTTAACATGACCACAGAAGACGAGGCAGGAGTATATCTAGAAGAAGGTGATTCCAAGACTTGACAGAGACATTTAACATAACCACAGAAGACGAGGCAGGAGTATATCTAGAAGAAGGTGATTTCAAGACTTGACAGAGACATTTAACATGACCACAGAAGACGAGGCAGGAGTATATCTAGAAGAAGGTGATTTCAAGACTTGACAGAGACATTTAACATGACCACAGAAGACGAGGCAGGCGTATATCTAGAAGAAGGTGATTTCAAGACTTGACAGAGACATTTAACATGACCACAGAAGACGAGGCAGGAGTATATCTAGAAGAAGGTGATTCCAAGACTTGACAGAGACATTTAACATGACCACAGAAGACGAGGCAGGAGTATAGAAGAAGGTGATTTCAAGACTTGACAGAGACATTTAACATGACCACAGAAGAACGAGGCAGGAGTATATCTAGAAGAAGGTGATTCCAAGACTTGACAGAGACATTTAACATGACCACAGAAGACGAGGCAGGAGTATATCTAGAAGAAGGTGATTTCAAGACATGACAGAGACATTTAACATGACCACAGAAGACGAGGCAGGAGTATATCTAGAAGAAGGTGATTCCAAGACTTGACAGAGACATTTAACATGACCACAGAAGACGAGGCAGGAGTATAGAAGAAGGTGATTCCAAGACTTGACAGAGACATTTAACATGACCACAGAAAACGAGGCAGGAGTATATCTAGAAGAAGGTGATTCCAAGACTTGACAGAGACATTTAACATGACCATAGAAGACGAGGCAGGAGTATATCTAGAAGAAGGTGATTTCAAGACTTGACAGAGACATTTAACATGACCACAGAAGACGAGGCAGGAGTATATCTAGAAGAAGGTGATTCAAGACTTGACAGAGACATTTAACATGATCACAGAAGACGAGGCAGGAGTATAGAAGAAGGTGATTCCAAGACTTGACAGAGACATTTAACATGACCACAGAAGAACGAGGCAGGAGTATATCTAGAAGAAGGTGATTCCAAGACTTGACAGAGACATTTAACATGACCACAGAAGACGAGGCAGGAGTATATCTAGAAGAAGGTGATTTCAAGACTTGACAGAGACATTTAACATGACCACAGAAGACGAGGCAGGAGTATATCTAGAAGAAGGTGATTTCAAGACTTGACAGAGACATTTAACATGACCACAGAAGACGAGGCAGGAGTATATCTAGAAGAAGGCGATTTCAAGACTTGACAGAGACATTTAACATGACCACAGAAGACGAGGCAGGAGTATATCTAGAAGAAGGTGATTTCAAGACTTGACAGAGACATTTAACATGACCACAGAAGACGAGGCAGGAGTATATCTAGAAGAAGGTGATTTCAAGACTTGACAGAGACATTTAACATGACCACAGAAGACGAGGCAGGAGTATATCTAGAAGAAGGTGATTTCAAGACTTGACAGAGACATTTAACATGACCACAGAAGACGAGGCAGGAGTATATCTAGAAGAAGGCGATTTCAAGACTTGACAGAGACATTTAACATGACCACAGAAGACGAGGCAGGAGTATATCTAGAAGAAGGTGATTTCAAGACTTGACAGAGACATTTAACATGACCACAGAAGACGAGGCAGGAGTATATCTAGAAGAAGGTGAATTCAAGACTTGACAGAGACATTTAACATGACCACAGAAGACGAGGCAGGAGTATATCTAGAAGAAGGTGATTTCAAGACTTGACAGAGACATTTAACATAACCACAGAAGACGAGGCAGGAGTATATCTAGAAGAAGGTGATTTCAAGACTTGACAGAGACATTTAACATGACCACAGAAGACGAGGCAGGAGTATATCTAGAAGAAGGTGATTTCAAGACTTGACAGAGACATTTAACATGACCACAGAAGACGAGGCAGGAGCATAGAAGAAGGTGATTTCAAGACTTGACAGAGACATTTAACATAACCACAGAAGACGAGGCAGGAGTATAGAAGAAGGTGATTTCAAGACTTGTCAGAGACATTTAACATAACCACAGAAGACGAGGCAGGAGTATAGAAGAAGGTGATTTCAAGACTTGACAGAGACATTTAACATGACCACAGAAGAACGAGGCAGGAGTATATCTAGAAGAAGGTGATTTCAAGACTTGACAGAGACATTAAACATGACCACAGAAGACGAGGCAGGAGTATATCTAGAAGAAGGTGATTTCAAGACTTGACAGAGACATTCAACATGACCACAGAAGACGAGGCAGGAGTATATCTAGAAGAAGGTGATTTCAAGACTTGACAGAGACATTTAACATGACCACAGAAGACGAGGCAGGAGTATATCTAGAAGAAGGTGATTTCAAGACTTGACAGAGACATTTAACATGACCACAGAAGACGAGGCAGGAGTATATCTAGAAGAAGGTGATTTCAAGACTTGACAGAGACATTAAACATGACCACAGAAGACGAGGCAGGAGTATATCTAGAAGAAGGTCATTTCAAGACTTGACAGAGACATTTAACATGACCACAGAAGACGAGGCAGGAGTATATCTAGAAGAAGGTGATTCCAAGACTTGACAGAGACATTTAACATGACCACAGAAGACGAGGCAGGACTATATTTAGAAGAAGGTGATTTCAAGACTTGACAGAGACATTTAACATGACCACAGAAGACGAGGCAGGAGTATATCTAGAAGAAGGTGATTTCAAGACTTGACAGAGACATTTAACATGACCACAGAAGACGAGGCAGGAGTATATCTAGAAGAAGGTGATTTCAAGACTTGACAGAGACATTTAACATGACCACAGAAGACGAGGCAGGAGTATATCTAGAAGAAGGTGATTTCAAGACTTGACAGAGACATTTAACATGACCACAGAAGACGAGGCAGGAGTATATCTAGAAGACGGTGATTCCAAGACTTGACAGAGACATTTAACATGACCACAAAAGAACGAGGCTGGAGTATATCTAGAAGAAGGTGATTTCAAGACTTGACAGAGACATTTAACATGACCACAGAAGAACGAGGCAGGAGTATATCTAGAAGAAGAATTGATTTCAAGACTTCACAGAGACATTTAACATGACCACAGAAGACGAGGCAGGAGTATATCTAGAAGAAGGTGATTTCAAGACTTGACAGAGACATTTAACATGACCACAAAAGACGAGGCAGGAGTATATCTAGAAGAAGGTGATTCAAGACTTGACAGAGACATTTAACATGACCACAGAAGACGAGGCAGGAGTATATCTAGAAGAAGGCGATTTCAAGACTTGACAGAGACATTTAACATGACCACAGAAGACGAGGCAGGAGTATATCTAGAAGGAGGTGATTCCAAGACTTGACAGAGACATTTAACATGACCACAGAAGACGAGGCAGGAGTATATCTAGACGAAGGTGATTTCAAGACTTGACAGAGACATTTAACATGACCACAGAAGACGAGGCAGGAGTATATCTAGAAGAAGGTGATTTCAAGACTTGACAGAGACATTTAACATGACCACAGAAGACGAGGCAGGAGTATATCTAGAAGAAGGTGATTCAAGACTTGACAGAGACATTTAACATGACCACAGAAGACGAGGCAGGAGTATATCTAGAAGAAGGTGATTTCAAGACTTGACAGAGACATTTAACATGACCACAGAAGACGAGGCAGGAGTATATCTAGAAGAAGGTGATTTCAAGACTTGACAGACATTTAACATAACCACAGAAGACGAGGCAGGAGTATATCTAGAAGAAGGTGATTTCAAGACTTGACAGAGACATTTAACATAACCACAGAAGACGAGGCAGGAGTATATCTAGAAGAAGGTGATTTCAAGACTTGACAGAGACATTTAACATAACCACAGAAGACGTGGGAAATCCAACTAGAGACAAAGATTTTTTTCAGAAGTACTTTAGTGAGTGCAACGTCCTGTGGGAGATCTGGCTAGAGACGGGCTATGGTGAGTGCAACGTCATGTGGGAGATCTGGCTAGAGACGGGCTATGGTGAGTGCAACGTCCTGTGGGAGATCTGGCTAGAGACGGGCTATGGTGAGTGCAACGTCCTGTGGGAGATCTGGCTAGAGACGGGCTATGGTGAGTGCAACTTCCTGTGGGAGATCTGACTAGAGACGGGCTAATGTGAGTGCAATTTTCTGCAAAGAACATGGAACTCTGTGACTGATTCGCCCACTTTTCCTGATAGGGCATTTGAGGTCAGAATCTGGTCTTATTCTATGTCCAGCAATGTTATCTCTGCTGCAGTTCGACAACAATGTCATGTTGTCTCTGTTAGAATTATAACAAGAGCTTATGTAGCCGTTTCCGTGAGTATCGCTGTAACATCTGCTATAAGGCTGCTACTTAGTGGCATCCTGTATTAAGATTCACTGGAGTCTGTAGAAATGTGGTTTTGCAGAAGAATGTTGAGAATACCACGCACAGCTAAGAAGAGTAATGAAAATATTATGAAAGAGGTCAAAGCAAAAAGAGCTAATTTCCAATATTAGGAAGAAACAATCATCATTTTTTGCTCATGTAACGAGAAGAGAACAACTGGAATATATTGTAACAACCGGAAAAATTGAGGGACGAAGAGATAGAGGGAAGCAAAAAGAAAAAAAATACCAGACAGCTTAAGAGAATGGCTTAGCAGAAGGTGAACAAAAAAAATGATAAATAACTGTCGAGATCGAAAGTTGTGGAGAGAATTGATCACCTACGCCAGCAGGTCCAGTACTTGATGATAATGGTGTACTAAGATTCTAGACCACAGAATCTCATTTGAGTTATTAGACTTGTTTTGTATTCTGGCCATCGATGATTAAAGGTATTTTAGTTTTCTTTTAATGAAGAATACCTGAGTATGCAAGGTAACATCTAAGGGTTTTAACAGGTGTGGGGATCAATTTACATAAGACAAAGTTGATGAAAAACAGATCATACTCCATGGAATAAACATCAAAGAGACAAGAGACTTCACCTATTTAGGCAATGACGTCAGCGTAGACTGTCGCCTACTGACACTTACTGTCGCCTACTGTCACTTACTGACACTTACTGTCGCCTACTGACACTTACTGTCGCCTACTGACACTTACTGACACTTACTGTCGCCTACTGACACTTACTGACACTTACTGTCGCCTACTGACACTTACTGTCGCCTACTGTCACTTACTGTCGCCTACTGACATTTACTGTCGCCTACTGTCACTTACTGTCGCCTACTGACACTTACTGACACTTACTGTCACCTACTGACACTTACTGTCGCCTACTGTCGCCTACTGACACTTACTGTCGCCTACTGACACTTACTGTCGCCTACTGACACTTACTGTCGCCTACTGACACTTACTGACACTTACTGTCGCCTACTGACACTTACTGTCGCCTACTGTCGCCTACTGACACTTACTGACACTTACTGTCGCCTACTGACACTTACTGTCGCCTACTGACACTTATTGTCACTTACTGTCGCCTATTACCGCGCTGAACTTTGTTCCCTTTGACCAATGTCCAGTTAGCTGACCTGCTGGCGGTCACCAAGTTGTGATGACTCGCTTATTGAGACATTTTTAAAGTTGAAACAAGTGAAAATATCTAGCAATGGAAGTTGACATTTGAAGAATTTGACATGAAGCAATGATATTCGATTACGTTGTAATAAAAATCAAAGATTTCCGTGGGATTGTTTTCTATTGCTTTTGGAGTTGAACTTAGGAAATCTCATAATTTCACAAGACGATATACATCAAGTTTCTCATTTCCAACAATTTTAGAATCGATTCTAATGTTTGTAATGAATCAATGCACGAAGTTTTTATATTATTCAATTTTTAGTCTCGGAGTAAATAGAAACCGGCTTCTAGTTTTAACACAATCTAGTTTTTTTTTTTTTTTTTTTATATACGACAAGATTGTCCATGTCGCGGAACATAGAGTTATAAACATAAAAATATAAGTTTTTTTCTCTTGAGCTTTTTGTGCTAAATATGAAGGAACATGGTGTGTGTGTCCAAAATTATTATTTTTAAAAGGATTTTTTAAAAAGACAAAGCGAATATGATCGGTCATATGACAAGATCAGGTAAGTAAAAAGTGGAAAAAATTAATTATCGCAGATTCTGGGATATTTTCTACAAATCTTCTTCTTTCTTTATATTGATTATATTATTTTAACTTTTATTTTACTGCATATGGACACTTACTTTAATCTGTTTTTACTTGATGTATCAAACACGTAGATTTCTTCACTAATTATATTATGTTGTAATGTTTAAGTCAGTAATGTTCTTCAAGTCTGTTTCTTTCCGTTTTGTTTGGTCTATGCCTAGGTTTTTCTTCGGTTGATTCTTTGGCAGGAAAAGTGTTTCACAAGAAGAGTTAAACAAAACCAGAACTGTCGACAACACTCTTCACCCGTTGTCCGATGCACTTTCCCTATGGAACAAAATCTCACTCTTCACCCCGTGTCCGATGCACTTTCCCTATGGAACAAAATCTCACTCTTCACCCCGTGTCCGATGCACTTTCTTTATGGAACAAAATCTCACTCTTCACTCCGTGTCCGATGCACTTTCCCTATGGAACAAAATCTCACTCTTCACCCCGTGTCCGATGGACTTTCCCTATGGAACAAAATCTCACTCTTCACCCCGTGTCCGATGCACTTTCTTTATGGAACAAAATCTCACTCTTCACCCCGTGTCCGATGCACTTTACTATGGAACAAAATCTCACTCTTCACCCCGTGTCCGTGCACTTTCCTATGGAACAAAATCTCACTCTTCATCCCGTGTCCGTGCACTTTCCTATGGAACAAAATCTCACTCTTCACTCCGTGTCCGATGCACTTTCCCTATGGAACAAAATCTCACTCTTCACCCCGTGTCCGATGCACTTTCCCTATAGAACAAAATCTCACTCTTCACCCCGTGTCCGATGCACTTTCCCTATGGAACAAAATCTCACTCTTCACCCCGTGTCCGATGCACTTTCCCTATGGAACAAAATCTCACTCTTCACTCCGTGTCCGATGCACTTTCCCTATGGAACAAAATCTCACTCTTCACCCCGTGTCCGATGCACTTTCTTTATGGAACAAAATCTCACTCTTCACCCGTTGTCCGATGCACTTTCCCTATAGAACAAAATCTCACTCTTCGCCCCGTGTCCGATGCACTTTCCCTATGGAACAAAATCTCACTCTTCACCCCGTGTCCGATGCACTTTCCCTATGGAACAAAATCTCACTCTTCACTCCCTGTCCGATGCACTTTCCCTATGGAACAATATCTCACTCTTCACCCCGTGTCCAATGCACTTTCCCAATAGAACAAAATCTCACTGTTCACCCCGTGTCCGATGCACTTTCCCTATGGAAGATAATCTCACTGCTCACCCCGTGTCCGATGCACTTTCCCTATAGAACAAAATCTCACTCTTCACCCCGTGTTCGATGCACTTTCCCTATGGAACAAAATCTCACTCTTCACCCCGTGTCCGATGCACTTTCCCTATGGAACAAAATCTCACTCTTCACTCCCTGTCCGATGCACTTTCCCTATGGAACAATATCTCACTCTTCACCCCGTGTCCGATGCACTTTCCCTATAGAACAAAATCTCACTCTTCACCCCGTGTCCGATGCACTTTCCCTATGGAACAAAATCTCACTCTTCACCCCGTGTCCGATGCACTTTCCCTATGGAACAAAATCTCACTCTTCACTCCGTGTCCGATGCACTTTCCCTATGGAACAAAATCTCACTCTTCACCCCGTGTCCGATGCACTTTCTTTATGGAACAAAATCTCACTCTTCACCCGTTGTCCGATGCACTTTCCCTATAGAACAAAATCTCACTCTTCACCCCGTGTCCGATGCACTTTCCCTATGGAACAAAATCTCACTCTTCACTCCCTGTCCGATGCACTTTCCCTATGGAACAATATCTCACTCTTCACCCCGTGTCCGATGCACTTTCCCTATGGAACAAAATCTCACTCTTCACTCCCTGTCCGATGCACTTTCCCTATAGAACAAAATCTCACTCTTCACCCCGTGTCCGATGCACTTTCCCTATGGAACAAAATCTTACTCTTCACTCCCTGTCCGATGCACTTTCCCTATGGAACAAAATCTCACTCTTCACCCCGTGTCCGATGCACTTTCCCTATGGAACAAAATCTCACTCTTCACCCGTGTCCGATGCACTTTCCCTATGGAACAAAATCTCACTCTTCACTCCCTGTCCGATGCACTTTCCCTATGGAACAATATCTCACTCTTCACCCCGTGTCCAATGCACTTTCCCTATAGAACAAAATCTCACTCTTCACCCCGTGTCCGATGTACTTTCCCTATGGAACAAAATCTCACTGCTCACCCGTGTCCGATGCACTTTCTTTATGGAACAAAATCTCACTCTTCACACAAATGCCAAGGCGGTCTTATTCTGTTGTTTAGAAACAAGGAAGAAACGCGCTCACGTTTGGTCTTATGGTTTTTTTTTTTGGCATGTGCTGTAGCTGCTATGATGAAGACTGCATGTGCTGTAGCTGCTATGATGAAGACTGTATATGCTGTAGCTGCTATGATGAAGACTGCATGTGCTGTAGCTGCTATGATGAAGACTGCATGTGCTGTAGCTGCTATGATGAAGACTGCATGTGCTGTAGCTGCTATGATGAAGACTGCATGTGCAGTCTTGGTTTGGATCATTCAATGAGATGAGTTTTAATTCGGATGATTTCAATGGCACGGGTTGTTGAGCAATTATGGATTTTAATTCGTTTGCAGTGATACCGGGGCCTTCGACTAATCATAACCATGGAAGAAAACAGACAGACAGCAACAGTCTTGAACCTTTCGTAACAGGTGCATTTGACAACTTCTTAATATTAAATGGTCACATACAATGATAGATTAAAATCTTTTGGATAAGAACTGTCGAGGCACCAATGACGTGGCTTCAAATGTATAAGGAAGTACAGAAATGGGTCCGATGTTTTGATGTGGTTGTAGCCCTTTGCTCCACGAGGAGCAAGCCAGGCGGAAGTCAACAGACATTTTTATTTTTATTGTTTGACTTGAGTAGAACACTGTTACAGGGTGTTTCTAATGTGACACTTCAAAAGAGTATAGTACTGTGACAGTGTGTTTCTAATGTGACACTTCAAAAGAGTATAGTACTGTGACAGTGTGTTTCTAATGTGACACTTCAAAAGAGTATAGCACTGGGACAGTGTGTTTCCAATGTGACAATCCAAAAGAGTATAGTAATGTGACAGTGTGTTTCTAATGTGACACTTCAAAAGAGTAGAGCACTCTGACAATTTGCTTCTAGTGTAGAACTTAAGTAGAACACTGTGACAGTGTGTTTCTAATGTGACACTTCAAAAGAGTATAGTACTGTGACAGTGTGTTTCTAATGTGACACTTCAAAAGAGTATAGTACTGTGACAGTGTGTTTCTAATGTGACACTTCAAAAGAGTATAGTACTGTGACAGTGTGTTTCTAATGTGACACTTCAAAAGAGTATAGCACTGGGACAGTGTGTTTCCAATGTGACAATCCAAAAGAGTATAGTAATGTGACAGTGTGTTTCTAATGTGACACCTCAAAAGAGTAGAGCACTCTGACAGTTTGTTTCTAGTGTAGAACTGAGTTGTCGAATTGGTAAGGCAGCTACGACCTTCGGCAATCTCACAGAAAGGGCCTGGGACAACACGACACTCACACTGAAGACTAAACTCCTAATATATCAAACTTGTGTGCTTAGCACACTAATATATGGATTTGAAACCTGGACAACATACTCAAACCAGGAAAAAAGACTAAATGTCTTCCACAAGCGGAGATGTCTCCGCAAAATAATGCACATCAAATGGCAGGACAAAATAACCAACTTAACTGTCCTGCAACGTGCTAAGACCCTAACAATCATGTCGATGCTCAGATGTCGAAGATTAAGATGGCTGGGGCATGTCCAACGAATGGAAGAAAAGCTCATCCCCAGGCAAATACTATATGGTGAACTAATACACGGAAAAAGACAAACCGGCACACATAAACTACGATATAGAGATATCTGTAAATCATCTCTGAAAGACTTCTCCGTATGTGAAAATGACTGGGAACATCTGGCAAGTGATTGCACATCATGAAGAGCATGTATAAGGAATGGTATAACATCATTTGAGACTGTGCTAAGGTAAAACTTAGAAGAGAAAAGACTCATGAAAAAGGATGGAAAACCCTGTGGATCAGTGATCCTGACTTGTTCATTCCTTGACCGCGTGTGTTTGTCAAACATTGGTAGAATTAGCCACGAGAGATGCTGTTCGACAAAAACAAAACCTCAAAAAAATACACAATAGCCTCCACTAGAACGTCTGACAAGAAGAAAAGAGCCATTTACATATAGATCTTGAGTAGAACACTGTGACAGTTTTTTTTTCGAATGTGACACTTCAAAAGAGTAGAGCACTCTGACAGTTTGTTTCTAGTTTAGACTTGAGTAGAGCACTCTGACAGTTTGCTTCTAGTTTAGGACTTCACTCCCGTTTTCACGTTATAACAAGGCTGGAATATTTATTTTTGTGTTAAGTGTTTGCCCACACGTAAGTGCGAATGTCACAGTTGGAGAATTGGTCAAATGTTCAGGAAGTGAGACGATAACACCCATATCTGTCTGGCACTCAAAGATCTAACAACTCAACACTAGTCAGCATAACAGAATCGGTTTAAGCATACACCGAGGTTAACACGAGGGTTTTATTTATTCGCCTACTGTGTTGGTGCGATAGTTTATTTATCAGCCTTGGACGTTATCCTATCATACAGCATTACACTGTCAACCATCATTTTCTTTTTTCGCTTATCAGAAGTGACGTAATCTCGGAAAAAACAGACTGCAGGAGAAGCATAATGAAATCAACAGACTTGGAAACTCATTTTCGCACTCTGGCTAGCAGATAGTAACTATCCTGAGTGAGCTTACAGTTTTGTATTATTGGGTCAACAACATGAGCTGCAAGATAGAAGGACGTCATCATCACATACCGGGCCTGCTGGCGTAGCTGATCTTGTCTCTTCACAACTTTCGATCTCGACAGTTATTTATCATTTTTGTTGTTGACCTTCTGCCAACTCATTTTCTTTAGCTGTCTGGTAATTTTTCTCTTTGCTTCCCTCTATCTCTTCGTCCCTCAATTTTCCCAGTTGTCACAATATATTCCAGTTGTTCTCTTCTCATTACATGACCAAAAAAATGATGATTGTCTCTTCTTAATGTTGGAAATTAGCTCTCTTTTTGCTTTGACCTCTTTCAGAACAGAAGGACATAATAATGTTATAAATGCCAAAGTAAAAATATTATTTCATATTTCCTAACAGTTGACGAATGTACAAATATGTGCAAGCCGATGAGTGCAGTGGGTGGAGAGTTAACCGTAGATTTGTTTGCAAGTCATTTTTGTGTCACGATGTAACAAGCTCACGTCGATCCATGTCTTGATGTCTCTACACTGTCGCGAGACCTGTAAATCATGTCTCATGGTATTTACTTTCTTCTCATTCAATCAACGGTATTCTGGTATTTGTTTTGGCTTAAACACCATATGTCATGACATAAACTGGTTTAAACACCACATGTCATTATACAATCTGGTTTAAACACCACATGTCATTATACAGTCTGGTTTAAATACCACATGTCATTATACAGTCTGGTTTAAAAACCACATGTCATTATACAGTCTGGTTTAAACACCATCATTTTGTCTTGCTCTTGTTTTATATCAGATTGAACATACCTTTCTGCTATATGCTATATGCTATATGCTATATGCTATTACTAAAAGCGCCAACCAGTCGTTATAAGTCCTTGTTTGCATATTATTCTTGTCTTAAAATTATTGAACAATACAAGACATAGAGTCTACGGTGTGTCTTTCAAGCCTTTGAAATCAGTCGTAAATGACAAGAGAATTAGTCGAACCCATTCAATGCAGGTGCTAAAAGAGTGAGATCTCAATTCGATTGATACAGACCTTTTTTACAAGGTTTTCGAGAAATTTGTTGACGCTGTTATTTACACAGAAGGGTCTGTTAACCGGCACGTTCGGGGCTTGTGGACTTGCACGGCTCATGTTGGTGGTAGAACTCTGAAGGAGAACTGTGATGCTTTAGCATTGACCATAAGTAGTTTGACCATAGAAATTATGGGTGTTATCAAAGCATTAGCATGACTCGAGACAATGACTCATTTATACACATGCTTGTTTTCTCAGTAATTCAATTAGTATGCTCATAAATACCGCAACTGGTTGGATCGACAGCAGTGGACAGAGTCTCTGGTGGGAGGAATGGGAGGTAGAGTCCAAAAAGTGTTTGTTTCATTTTCATTCCTGGGCACGCGGGTGGAAGAGGTATTGATCGCGCTGACAGACTTGCCGGTTCGGCTGATGTACAGTGCGGAAGGGCATTGGACCGCTCTGACATTCTCAGGGAACTAGACGAAAACAAACGCAGACGTGAACAGATTTCACGAATATCATGCCAGGTTTGGAGATGCCAGACGAGAGAGCTACACAGAAATGCAAAGAAGATTTGTGAACCAACAAAACACCGGTGTCGTTAGTCGCTACACGTTCAGGTATATTCTTCACAAGAGATCTGAGCATTTATTGAACTGTCTTATGTGGGGATGATCTGTCATATGTGGGGATGATATGTCCTATGCGGGGATGATCTGTCATATGTGGGGATGATCTGTCCTATGTGGGGATGATCTGTCATATGTGGGGATGATATGTCTTATGTGGGGATGATCTGTCATATGTGGGGATGATCTGTCATATGTGGGGATGATCTGTCATATGTGGGGATGATCTGTCATATGTGGGGATGATATGTCTTATGTGGGGATGATATGTCCTATGTGGGGATGATATGTCCTATGCGGGGATGATCTGTCATATGTGGGGATGATCTGTCCTATGTGGAGATGATCTGTCATATGTGGGGATGATATGTCCTATGCGGGGATGATCTGTCATATGTGGAGATGATCTGTCCTATGTGGAGATGATCTGTCCTATGTGGAGATGATCTGTCCTATGTGGAGTTGATCTGTCCTATGTGGAGTTGATCTGTCCTATGTGGAGATGATCTGTCCGATGTGGAATGTCGTAGTTAATGTAATCAGAAGAGACAGAATGTTAGCAATGCAGAAATTTAAAATAAATATGACATCGGTTAGAATTACAAAAGAAACAAACACAATTTGCATTATTTAAACACATGATATGACTATCTTCATCAACATATAAGTACTACAGGCAGAAACACTTTCGTGAAATAGGAGCTGTTCTTGGAAGGTCTCTCAAACTGTGGGTTCACGAAATTCAAAACGCGAGATATTCTTTAATATAAATGAAGACCACTTTCACTTCAATTAAGAACACTCTATCCTCTTGAGATCATGTACGACACAATCGGATTGACAACCGAACAGACCAGACTAATTATGTTTCTGAAGTTTTCTTCCTATTTCAGATGTTAATTTTATTTTACGTTTCCTCTTCTCCCAACATTTTCTATTTTCCTAGCTCGTCTGTCAGCATCAGCAAAGAAATCATTTGAGCTGGTGATTATTTGAGAACAGAAATGTGAACATTTTTCCCCCCATAAATCAAGTGGCAATGATGGTATGGATATTTGATCCGTGTTTAAAAACGTGCTGTTCTATGATCCCCAGGCTGTAAGTATTCGCACGTTTCATCTTGAAGCAGTTTGTTGAGCAAAGCACGTCTTCTTATCAACTGTAACGTCAATCAATAAGATGGCACTCTAGTCGAAGCAGTCCAGTGAAAGCATCTGCTCCTGCAAAGTTGTCTTGTGGTTTAGCGAGAGAGCATTCCATTGGCTCATATTTGGGACACTCAACCTCTAGTTTGTTCAATCATACAACTTGATAGGGACAATCAACCTCTAGTTTGTTCAATCATACAACTTGATAGGGGCAATCAACCTCTAGTTTGTTCAATCATACAACTTGATAGGGGCAATCAACCTGTAATTTGTTCAATCATACAACTTGAACAGATTGGCAGGACCTGGAGCTAGACTTGCCTCACACTTGACGGCCTGATTATTTCCTATCTTAAGTTTGTATTTTATTTGAGAAGCCTCTGTGGTACAGCTGGTCACTGACATGTACGGGTCAGCCCGCTTGATTCCATCTCGATAAACGTCTGCAGGATTATGCCATATTACATAGATACCCGCTTTTGCTGGGATAAAAGACGGTACTGGCGTAATGCTGATGACATTACTCGAAAACAAGTATACTCTAGCACGAGATTGGGCCATTGACACAGGACATGAAGATCATCGTTCTTGTGTTAATAGATCTACAACGTTGGGTATAGGTGTGGGGAAAAGATGCCTAAGCTACTTTGTTGACTCTTGGCATGAACATGTGTTGGTACGGATTGTCTTACACACAAGTTTAGTCGACAGATCATCCCCACATAGGAGAGATCATCCCCACATAGGACAGATTATCCCCACATAGGACAGATTATCCCCACATAGGACAGATTATCCCCACATAGGACAGACCATCTCTACATAGGACAGATTATCCCCACATAGGACAGACCATCTCTACATAGGACAGATTATCACCACATAGGACAGATTATCCCCACATAGGACAGATTATCCCCACATAGGACAGACCATCTCTACATAGGACAGATCATCCCCACATAGGACAGACATTCACTATACTAGAACGACATTCACTATACTACTACGACATTCACTATACTAGAACGACATTCACTATACTACTACGACATTCACTATACTAGAACGACATTCACTATACTAGAACGACATTCACTATACTACTACGACATTCACTATACTACAACGACATTCTCTATACTACAACGACATTCACTATACTACAACGACATTCACTATACTACTATGACATTCACTATACTAGAACGACATTCACTATACTACTACGACATTCACTATACTAGAACGACATTCACTATACTACTACAACATTCACTATACTACTACGACATTCACTATACTACTACGACATTCACTATACTACAACGACATTCACTATACTAGAACGACATTCCCTATACTACTACGACATTCACTATACTACAACGACATTCACTATACTACAACGACATTCACTATACTACTACGACATTCACTATACTACAACGACATTCACTATACTACAACGACATTCACTATACTACAACGACATTCACTATACTACTACGCTATAAAGAAATGAACATTCATGTTAATGGACTGATTCATGCCTTGCTAGTTCAACATTCCTTTCTCTTTCACTCTCAAAATAGCCATCTTTTAGCAGGAAAACGTTTTTTTTTTTGTTGTTGCTCAAATTAGCCCCACATTTAAGAGCAGAGACGTTAACTGTTTGCCAGCATGAAAGATTAATATCATAATAATTGTTCTAAGGTCATAGATTATTGCTCGCATGAGCATTGATCTAGCTGGCTAGAAAAATAACACGAGTCTTAAGTAATCTTTTCATGACAAGAATGATTGTCATAAAATAAATATACGTCATTGCCAAGAGGCAAGATGCACAATGATGGTGATAGAGTGAAAGATACATTTATTTTAAATACTTTAGCTACGTCATTATCTAGGAGCTGTCATTTGCCAGACTTTTCTTGCCTCTTGAGGTCACTTCGCGATTTGGTCTGTCTGGAGTCGGACGCATTTAATCTTAGTTTGTCTAATTGACTTCATCGTCAAAGTCTAGTGTTTTCTAGTGCTTGTCTTTTGTGTTTCCTTGTTGAGTGATTGCGCTTGTCGAAATGTTTCCAACTGCTCGGATTTTTGACCTGCTGTGCAACTATACTCGAGAACTTAAAATAACTGGGGGGGGGGGGGGGGGACCATATTTTGAGACAATGTTACTAAATAGTGCAGTTTGGAACTGGGCTGCAAAGGATAAGACGTCGCGTTCGATTCTGATCGACGACTTCCGGGTTCACCCAGCCTTAAATATGTACTTGGTTTTTTTTAGGAAAGTAAAGCAGCACTGGCGTAATACCGACCACATTACCTCAAAAAAAATCATGTGTTGAATGTCTGTAAAAATTATGGTCACTAGCACCATATTCTCTATACGTCAACTTTGCTTGACGGGGCTCGTTTACTTTTTGGTTTGCTATGCAAATTCTGCACACTGCACAGGAGAAATGTATAACCCGTGCTGTTTTTCTTAAAACGAATTACCGGAACATTGTTATCCTATGCGATAAATAGAGAAAATAGTCATATGTCAGGAGTCCTGAGCTCTGGGCCACTAACGTTAGAATGATCGTCATATATCAGAAGTCTTGAGCTCTGGGTTACTAACGTTAGAATGATGGTCATATATCAGAAGCCTAGAGCTGTGGGTTACTAACATTAGAATGATGGACATATATCAGAAGTCTTGAGCTGTGGGTTACTAACGTTAGAATGATGGTCATATATCAGAAGCCTAGAGCTGTGGGTTACTAACGTTAGAATGATGGTCATATATCAGAAGCCTTGAGCTGTGGGTTACTAACGTTAGAATGATGGTCATATATCAGAAGCCTTGAGCTCTGGGTTACTAACGTTAGAATGATGGTCATATATCAGAAGCCTTGAGTTCTGGGTTACTAACGTTAGAATGATGGTCATATATCAGAAGTCTTGAGCTCTGGGTTACTAACATTAGAATTATCGTCATATATCAGAAGTCTTAAGCTCTGGGTTACTAACGTTAGAATGATGGTCATATATCAGAAGTCTTGAGCTCTGGGTTACTAACGTTAGAATGATGGTCATATATCAGAAGTCTTGAGCTCTGTGTTACTAACATTAGAATTATCGTCATATATCAGAAGTCTTAAGCTCTGGGTTACTAACCTTAGAATGATGGTCATATATCAGAGTCTTGAGCTCTGGGTTACTAACGTTAGAATGATGGTCATATATCAGAGTCTTGAGCTGTGGGTTACTAACGTTAGAATGATGGTCATATATCAGAAGTCTTGAGCTCTGGGTTACTAACGTTAGAATGATGGTCATATATCAGGAGTCTTGAGCTGTGGGTTACTAACGTTAGAATGATGGTCATATATCAGAGTCTTGAGCTGTGGGTTACTAACGTTAGAATGATGGTCATATATCAGAAACCTTGAGCTCTGGGTTACTAACGTTAGAATGATGGTCATATATCAGAAGCCTTGAGCTCTGGGTTACTAACGTTAGAATGATAGTCATATATCAGAAGCCTTGAGCTCTGGGTTACTAACGTTAGAATGATGGTCATATATCAGAAGCCTTGAGCTCTGGGTTACTAACGTTAGAATGATGGTCATATATCAGAAGCCTTGAGATCTGGGTTACTAACGTTAGAATGATGGTCATATATCAGAAGCCTTGAGCTCTGGGTTACTAACGTTAGAATGATGGTCATATATCAGAAGCCTTGAGCTCTGGGTTACTAACGTTAGAATGATGGTCATATATCAGAGTCTTGAGCTCTGGGTTACTAACGTTAGAATGATGGTCATATATCAGAGTCTTGAGCTGTGGGTTACTAACGTTAGAATGATGGTCATATATCCGACGTCTTGAGCTCTGGGTTACTAACATTAAAATTATCGTCATATATCAGAAGTCTTAAGCTCTGGGTTACTAACATTATAATTATCGTCATATATCAGAAGTCTTGAGCTCTGGGTTACTAACATTAGAATGATGGTCATATATCAGAAGCCTTGAGCTTTGGGTTACTAACATTAGAATGATGGTCATATATCAGAAGGCTTGAGCTCTGGGATACTAACATTATAATTATCGTCATATATCAGAAGTCTTGAGCTCTGGGTTACTAACATTAGAATTATCGTCATATATCAGAAGTCTTGAGCTCTGGGTTACTAACATTAGAATTATCGTCATATATCAGAAGTCTTGAGCTCTGGGCTATTAACTGAATGATCGTCAACGACCATAATATAAGAAAATAAGAGTATACATTGTAGCTTTCACTTGCGTGTTAAATGTGTACTGTGGTCCTGAAAGTACAAATGAGATTGCGTTCTTGTCCGTTTCGCCTAAAAAAGAACTCTGCCTCTATTCAATATAAAACATGAAGTCAGATGGCGTTGTGCTTTGTCGCCGAATTTGTTGTCACTTTACAGTAAACATGTTATGAGATCAAATAGTGGGCAAAAATTGAATTGAAATTAACGGTCACAATGTAAACAATATGATATATGCGGATGACACAGTTTTAGTAGCAGAAAATCTTAAACATCTACAACAATTACTTAACGAAATAAACATGACAAGCAAAAAATATAGACTAGATATGAATATCAAAAAGACTAAAACTATGATCATAAACAAAGAAAATACTCAAAACCCACAAGTTGATATCAAAATTGAAGGAATAGACCGGAGACAGTTCAGAACTACAATTACCTTGGACATACTATAACTAGTGATGTAAATGTACAACTGAAATAAACAAAAGAATAGGAATGGCAAAAAGTCATTTTAATGTCATGAAGAACATACTAACATCAAAACAAATAAAACCAAGGCTAAAACTAACATGATACATCTTCTCAATATTCATATATGGTGCAGAAACATGGACATTAGACAAGAAAACAGAACAGAGAATTGAAGCCTTTGAAATGTGGATATATAGAAGAATAGGTAGAATTGGATGGAAGGAAAAGAAAACAAACGATGAAGTCTTAAAACAACTAAAAATGAAAAGAGAACTACTAAACACAATTCAAGCAAGACAAACGCGATTTTTGGGCCATGTTAAAAGGCACAACAGCCTGCTAACAGTAATCCTGGAGTGGAAAATACAAGGTAAAAGAGGCAGAGGCAGACCAAGACTAACATGGACGAGGAACATCAAAAGATGGACAAACCAGCCTATGACAACCTGCACCATCAAAGCAAACAACAGAGCAGAATGGCGCTCCATGGTAGCCAACCTTCGTTGCGGACACGGCACTCGATGATGATGATGATAATGACGACAGTCTTAGTAGCAGAAACCGGGAATGAATTACAAGAAATGATAGACGTAACAGTGAAAGAAGGCAACAAGAAAGGTCTCAGTCTAAACAGTAAAAGAAAAGAAGAGTAACGTTCATATTGATAAAATAAACATCGCTAGCATGCAGCACAAGAAAATGCGGCAACAGAAATGCATAAGAGAAATAAAAAGCGCAGGACAAAGTAGCATTTCAGAAAATGAAAAACAAATCTATATCAATAGAAGTGTGAAAGAAAGTTCATCGATGCTATAAATAGCCGATTCAGAACTATGGAAGTGAATCATGGACAATTGACAAACAAAGGAAAAGATGAATATAGGCTACTGAGATAGGATTTCTAAGAAAAACGCTGAGAGCTCCATAGACAGCCAAAAAGAGCAGCGATTAATTTCTCAGCGAGGTCAACACGAAAAGATGGCTAAAAGAACATCAGAAAGAAACAATCTACATTTTTAAAGAACATCGTGAGAAGAGGAAAGTTGAAATACTTGGCTACACCTGGCAAAATACAGGGAAAGAGAGATCGCGGATGGGAAAGAGGGAAAATGTCTTGTGTCGTGGCACGGTGAACAGTCAACAACAGAATTCGTACGATGCACTGTGCACAGAAAATTGTGAAAGGACATAATTGCCAACCCTAACCGGTATGGCACATGATGATACTAAATATTTCGTTACTCCGTCATTGAATCAATGTGTGTTTCTTATCATCATCATTGAGTGCCTCCTCTGCATCGAAGGTTGGGTACGATCACTTCAATGCCAAAATCTTCTAGTACCTGTATCATCTCTATCTGTATATTGACAGATCCTACTGCCTTTCCCCTTTTCATTGCTTTTATAGCTTTTTCTCCTTCAGATTTCAGGATTTTATAGCTGGATGTACATTTTATAAATGGTTTTTTGTTCCTTTCGTCATGAAATAATTATGTTATATATTCCTGTCATCTTTTTATTGTAATTAACGACACCATCGATTGTTTCCAACGGATTATAATTTTCAAAACGTTGTGTAAATTTTTCTACAAAGGAGGAGGATAAGAACTGATAAGTACTTTTTTAAAATGTAACCAGCTAAAGTTTTATATTTAGATCGTAAAAGATCGCATGTGAGACCTTAGCGATCACACACGTGGGGGAAACATCAGCCGGGCTAAACCCCCAACGTGTGTTTTTCTTAAGTTAAGCCCTTAACTTACGACTGACTCAGCAGGTCGGTAAGGGATAAATGTTTTATGCTCAGAGAAATACACAGAAGATGGAGATAGATAAATTTAAAGTAGCAACGATAAATATATGCGGGATAAAAAATAAAGAAGTCGAACTTATAGAAGAAATGACAAAAAGGAAAATTAAAATACTAGGATTAGCGGACATCAGAGTAAAAGGACAATAGATAAAGAAAACACACATGAACTACACGAAAATATTCTCAGGAGTCGACAAGACAGGAAGAGCAACACACGGAGTAGGTTTTATCATCGACCCAGAACACGCAAAGAACATTCTAGAAATAAAATACCATTCAGAAAGAGTTATCACAATTAAACTACTAGAAGACGATCGAAAAACAAATTACATTCAAATCTATGCCCCATGTAACAACAATGAAGGAGACAGCGAAGAATTCTACGACACATTGAATGAAATCATTAACAAGATTGACGAAAGCGACGACATGTTAGTGTTGGGAGATTTTAATGGAAGGCTTGGGAAACGCAACAGTGAGAACAGTGATATCTGAGGACCCCTTGGCGATAAAACGGCTGAAATAAACGAAAATGGAAGCAGACTGCTGGATCTATGCAATCAGAATGATTTGTTTATCACCAACACATTCTTCAAACACAGAGAGTCACAAGTAAACAGACGATGAAAATAAAACAATTAAAAGATAAATAAAGAATTATATTCTTTAACAATAAAGAATAAAGAAAAAATGGCAAGAATCAAGGAAAACCTAGAAGAAAAACTAACAGAGGAATTCAAGAAACTCCCTAACAAAGTATGCACAGTAGAAGAAGAGTGGAAACAATTTAAGGAAACAGTAACCAACATCTCTAAAACAGTTTGTGGAATGAAGCTAAGAACAAGAGAAGGGAAAAAGAGCACCCAGTGGTGGAACGAAACAATCAGAGAAGCAATTAAAGAAAAGAAGAAACTGTTTAAAAATTGGAGGGAGAATAAGAACCAAGAAAAATATGAAAAATATATCTTAGTTCGAAAAAGAGTTAAAATTTTGATCAAAGAAGCGAAGCAAAAGAATTGGACAGAATTCGGACAAAACATGAGCAGGGACTTCAAGACAGCCACAAGAGATTTCTACAAAGCAGTAAAAGCCACAAGAGCGAGAAAAGAAAACCATGATCCTGCTGAGCTCATAAATGACAAAGAAGGACAGCCAGAATCAAATAACCAATGTATGCAACAGAGATGGAAAGAATATTTTGAAGACCTGTTAAACATACCAACTACCAATAAGACAACAAAAACCACGCTAGAACTCACAAATACTGAACCCAACACCATGAAAGAGGAAATCGAAGAAGTAATCAAATACGCACCAAGAAACAAATTTCCGGGATAGATAACATACCAATATTAATAATAGCAGCAGCAGGAGAAACAGGAGTGACATGACTGCACAGAATATTTAATGCAGCATGGCACCAACAACAAGCCCCAGAAGACTGGCAACAGGCAACTATCATACCAATATGGAAAAAAAAAAGATAGCAAAAGAGACTGCAATCAATATAGAGGTATATCTCTTCTCAGCCATGTAGGAAAGCTATACGCCAAAATCTTGGAAAAAAGGCTGAGACCAATAATAGAACTACAGTTAAACGATTCTCAAATGGGGTTCCGAAAAACAGAGGTTGTACTGACGCACTATTCACATTAAAACAGCTTGCAGAAAAAAACGACAGAACACAATCAAAACGTATACATAGCCTTCATTGACCAGGAAAAAGCATTCGACAGAGTAAACAGAGAACAACTGTGGGAGATACTAACAACATATGGAGTAAGCCAACATCTAACCAACCTAATTAAAAGTCTCTACGCCAACAGCAGCTGCAGGGTCACAACAGCAGCAGGCTACACAGACCACTTTGAAGTTAGATCAGGTGTAAGACAGGGGTGCATACTATCCCCCCTAGTGTTTATTACATACATGGACTATATATGCAAGCTAGCCAACCCATCAGAGACAGAGGAAATGAACGAGCCTTTATTTGCAGACGATCAGGCACTAATACATGAAACAATAGAAGACCAACAAGAACACTTAAACAAACTCAACAGCTCAGGCACAACATAGAACATGAAAATCAAAATCAACAAAACAGAAGTCATGAATGTTGCCAAAAATAAACAGAACATCAACATAACTATAGAAGGCAGACAACTAAAACAAGTAGAGGAATTCAAATACCAAGGAAGTCTAATGACAAACGATAATTCTCAAACAGCAGAGATAGAATCAAGATGCAACAAAGCTTGCCAAATCATTGGACAGTTATCACCACTATTTTCCAACAAGGAAATAACTCTGGAGGCAAAACGAGCACTATACAATACAATCTTAATCCCAACGTTTTACTACCAATGCCAGACCTGGACCCTAGATGCAAGAACAATAAGAAAAATAGCCTCTACAGAGATGAAATGTGTTAGACGAATGACAGGAAACAGTCTGAGAGATAAGATCAGAAATGAAGAACTGAGAAAAAAAGCTAGGAATAGCCCCCGCCATACAATATATAAGGAAACAATGGATAAAATGGTTTGGCCACGTGACAAGGCAGAAAGATCAAAACACTACACAACGAGCCTTCAACAAACGTTGTGAGAACACCAGACCGAAGGGTCGACCACATAAAAGATGGATCGATGGAATATTAGAAGCACTAGGAAACATAACAGCAGCAGAGGCGAACAGAAGAGCAAAAGACCGCAATTTATATCTCCCCTCGATGCTGAAGGACCGATGAGGAAGGAAAGAAGGCGAAGAAGTTTCTACGGATTATATCTTTGTTGTCTGTTAGCATTCTTCCATCTTTGTTTGCCATAAATCCGCTTCCAGCAGTTTTTTGTCTTTATTAATCATTCTCTTTATTTCTGTGTGCATCCCTCTTACATTTTGTTTACTTTCCATAGTTTCGATTACTAGACATCTTTGTTTGAGCCAGTCTTCTCTTGCCTTTTTGCACATTTTGCGTATTTCATTATCAATTTCCTTGTGACAGTGTTCTTCGCTTGTCTTCTTTCTTCCATTTTTTCTAAGATGTTGTCAGTTATCCATTTTTGTATTTTGCTACTTTCGTTTTTGGGTAAGGTGATGCAGGATTCTTGTATTCTGTTCTTTATGCATTGCCATTTGGTTGTAACTTTTTCTTCAGGATTTTCTCTTCTGTACTGCTCAATCCCTTCTTCTAGCAGCCTCTGATATGTGTTCTTTACTTGTACAGTAGAAGTTTCTTTTACATCTTTCTGATTTAAAGCTGTTATATCTATTGGTGTTGCAGAATTAGTCTTTTGTTGGTTTCTCTTTAGCTTGATTTTCATTTCAATAATTGCAGGATTGTGATCTGAATTAATATCTGCTCCTGGATATGTATTGGCTTTTTTGACGCTGTTCCGGAATCTGCCTTTTATGATTATATAATCTATTTGATTCCTCTTCCTATCTCCAGGGCTTTTCAATGTGTATAATTTCCTTTTCTCTTGCTCAAAGTAGGGGTTACATATTATCAGCCTGTTTTCTTCACAAAATTGAATTAATTTTATTCCTCTGTTATTTCTTTTTTCCTAAACCATGATTTCCTATGATGGTCTTATATCTATCTACCTTTTCCTGCTTTAGCGTTCGTGTCACCCATTACGATCAAGATGTCTAAAGATTTCACTTGCTTCATAACAGTATTTAGATCTTCATAGTATGCTTCTATTTGTTCATCTGTATAGTCTTGAGTATGTGCGTATGTCTGTATTATTGCTATGTCAAATGGTTTTGCCTTCATTTTTAATAATATAATCCTATCATTGTATGTCCAGTAGGTATTTATACATTTTTGATCAACAAAATCTCCTGTTTTAACTAAAAATAATTGTTTTCTCTATCATCCCGTCAGTATTCATATGTTCTCGATAATATAAAGGGCCGTTGTTGTCGGTCTGCATGTGTCACTGAGGACCACGCTGTCATAATTCTCTGTTAGAGCGTGTTCGAAGATGATTGATGAGGTCAGTGCCAGCCACAGTGTCTGCTGTAATGAGGACATTGATGTGTAGCGTGGACCTGCTATGACGATGATGGCGTTTGACTTGTCATAGATCGATTCCTGATGACATCATTAGTGTGTGTTTTGCCCTAATAGATTGCCAAAAGCGGTGCAGTCTTGCCTTTATTTGCACTGTGAGATTAGACAAATATTCTTCCAAACATCAAAGTTAATATTGCAGTGGCATCTTGAAGATTTCTTTGAATCTGCTTTATTGATTCCACTATGTGATCTTCTACTCCTTTGTGATGCACCATGGGATAGTCCCTTCGTGATCGTTATCTTTCTTCTTTCTTCTTTCTTCACTTCTTCTTGGAACCGTTCGTGTGTCGATGGAGATACACAGATCTTGATTCTCGACCTTCATGTGGCTTCATTGTCAATTAATGTTGTACTGTTTTTGTATGTTGTCTGTCCCAGCTGCTGTCTCTTGTCTGTCCCAGCTGGTGTCTGTTGTCTGTCCCAACTGATGTTTGTTGTCTGTCCCAACTGCTGTCTGTTGTCTGTCCCATCTGCTGTCTCTTGTCTGTCCCAGCTGTTGTCTGTCCCAACTGTGGTCTGTTGTCTGTCCCAGCTGTTGTCTGTTGTCTGTCCCATCTGCTGTCTCTCGTCTGTCCCAACTGCTGTCTGTTTTCTGTCCCATCTGCTGTCTCTTGTCTGTCCCAACTGTTGTCTGTTGTCTGTCCCATCTGCTGTCTCTCGTCTGTCCCAACTGCTGTCTGTTTTCTGTCCCAGCTGCTGTCTGTTGTCTGTCCCGACTGCTGTCTGTTGTCTGTCCCAGCGGCTTCTCTGTTGTCTGTCCCAACTGCTGTCTGTTGTCTGTCCCAACTGCTGTCTCTTGCCTGTCCCGACTGCTGTCTGTTGTCTGTCCCAGCGGCTTCTCCCTGTTGTCTGTCCCAGCTGCTGTCTGTTGTCTGTCCCAACTACTGTCTGTTGTCTGTCTTTATACTTTCAGCTCTCTCGGGTGTATCGCTGTACCAAGTCAACTAAAGCTTCCATATTCTCGAATGAACGGCAGCGTACAGCGTTCGTACGCCTGTCTGCGATGTTCTCGGTGGGTCCAGCGTTGTTTATCTAGCTTTGTGATGGACATACCGTTTATACCTGACTCTCTAATGTTAGGAGTTTTGGCGAGATGAGAGTTCAGATGAAGTTAGTGATTAATCTGCAGCCTTGGTAAGACAGCCGGGTCTTCGAGTCGGGAGGAATGTTGTCTCAATTTAAAAGAGCGGACACGGGGGAGGTCTGATATTTCTCAGTGTTCAAGGCAAAGAAATGCAAATGAAAAATGGTATGGTAAAAGATGTACGTGATTGATAGACGACACACATTTGAACGACGTTTCAACTCAATAGGCCTTCAGCAGGAACAAACTAACAACACACACACACACACACACATATATGTAAGTAAATGAAACTAATCCCAAATAGCTAACTAGTAATGAAACATCCAAAACAAAATAATAGAAACTGATTTAAGAAAAGAAACGAGAAGAAATGAGAAGACACTGGAGCACAAGTATTCTGTTGAACATATCGAAGGTGTTCAAAAATCATTCCACTAATCGTCTTTCACACTCGTCAATATACGTCATGTGGCATCGTTGGCATATGATGGCATAAATGATGTTACGGGACACACATGTGAAGCCATGCTTGATCTCGAACCGTCCATTAGGGAATAAGACCGAGTCAATAGGGAGCACATAGGCACAGGTGATACAGTTCCGACCACAAGGGGCCGTACCGAAGTGTTGATGGTCGGAGCGAGGGAGATGGCTCCTAACCAGAATGTCTCCCAAATTCCTGTCGCGTTTGAAGGCGATCATCGGGGGATCACTAAAACGTAGAAAAGTAGTGGGATCAGAATGGAGGATGGAACGGTAGCGGTTGAGTATTTTCACAGCAGCTAAGTTGTGAGGGTGATAGGTGAGGGTGAGTATGGTTCTCTCAGATGTGGGGCGGTTGGAAGGAGTGAGTGCCTCAGGACGGGAGATAATGGGGACACGCTTGAAGGCAGACTGGAGGATCGAGTCTGGATAAAGCCGGCGGCTGAAGAAACCTAACATGAGGTGAGCCTGTTGGAGGAAATCTTGGTCGTCCTGGCAGATGCGACGGAGACGCAATAACTGTGAGAACGGCATTGAATAACGACAAGAAGGTGAAAGTGATGAACTATAGAGAAGATAACATCTGTGGTTTTACAGACTGTGGCGTCTGTGGGTTTATAGAAAACCGAGGCCAGAGGTGCCCACGGAAACAATAAGATCTAGGAAGGTGACAGAGGAAACGGACATACAAGATGTGATCTTGATAGCTTTGTGATAGCTGCCAATGTAGTCGATAAACTTGAAGACATCATCCTCAGGTAGATCGGTAAGTCCGAAGCAGTCATCAGTATACCGGAGGTATATGATGGGAAGGAGACCTTGATACGAATTGAGAATTTGGTGCTCAAGGTAACCCATAAACAGGCAAGCATAGCTGGGGTCCATCTTGGTGACCATGGCTACTCCACTAACTTGGTCATAGAAGTTACCATTGAACTCAAAGGTGTTGAGGTTGAGTACAAGCTCAGTAAGGCGGAGAAGAGTGGCAGTATCAACAGAAGGGTGTTGTCTCTGGTCAAGAAAGAACGGCAGAGCCAGGAGGCCGTCGGAGTGAGAGATAGAAGTGTAGAGAGAACAAATATCAAGGACGAAAAGTCGGTATGAGCGACCACGGGAGGGAGAGATGGAAGAGAAGATACTCAAGGCATGGTTAGTGTCCTTGACATATGAGGGAAGACTAACTACCATGGGCTGGAAGACACTGTCTAGATAGTCAGATATGTGTTCAGTCGGACAAGCACACGCTGACACGACGGGGCATCCTGGATTGTTGATTTTGTGAATTTTGGGGAGCATGTAGAATGATGGTTTCCCAAGACCACTATTGGGGATAATGAGGCGGGACGCACATAGAGGAAGGAGGTTGTCTTGGATCAGTTCCTGGATGGTAGATTGGACCTGCTTGTTGTGGAGGACAATGGCGTCGTCAGGGCGGGATTTATAAAAAGTGGTGTTGGATAACTGTTTGTTGTCCTCTGAAATGTATAAGTCTTTACGCCAAACTACCACTGCTTCCCCCTTGTCTGCCGGTTTGATAACAATGTCCTCCTGGCGGCGGAGATTAGAGAGGGCCCGAAACTTTGAGGGAGATAAATTAGAGCGGTGAAGTTTTCTAAGGCACAGTTGTTGTATCTCGCGTGAGGTGACCTTCATTTAGAGATCCAAGGTCATGTGAGGCGACAGCTAGTGGGGTCCAATCCGATTTACGGGGGTGGAAGCGAGAAAACTCATCTACAAGGGGTAGGTGAGGAGGAAGCATCAGGTGTGCCCGAAAAACGGAATTGTAAGCGCATACGTCTATGGAAATCATGAACATCCTTACAATGATTTTAATGGTCACAAGAAGGACGAATCAATTCAGAGGAAGAGGTATGTTTACAGCACTCGAAAAAAATGGCAAATAATAAACAACAGAAAAAAAAACAAAGGACAATATATGGAACGAAGTTGGATCGAATCCGTACTCATTGGCACAGCGCCTTACCACGAAAAGCTGAACGCTAGGGAACAATGTCACTCATCATCTTCATCATCAAGTACCGGGCCTACTGGCGTAGGTGATCATGTCTCTCCACAACTTTCGATCTCAACAGTTCTTTATCATTTCTGTTGTTGTCTTTTGCCATGTCATCCTCTTAAGCTGTCTAGTATTTTCTCTCTTTGCTTCCCCCTGTCTCTTCGTCCCTCAATTTTCCCAGTTGTTACAATATATTCCAGTTGTTCTCTTCTCATTACATGGCCAAAGAGTGATGATTGTTTCTTCCTAATATTGGAAATTAGCTCTCTTTTTGCTATTGCCTCTTTCAGAACATTTTAATTATTCTTCTTAGCTGTCCATGGTATTCTCAACATTCTTCTATAAAACCACATTTCTGCAGACTCCAGTGATTTTCTTGTCTGTTGTTCTGTTGTCCATGATTCACATCGATATGTTAAGACTGGCCCTACATAACATTTAAGAACTCTTTTTTTGTTTCTATTGTCAAAAGTGGATTGCATAGTATCTTTCCAATTTTCTGGAAAGCTGCTTTTGCCTGATCAATTCTGCATCTCACTTATTTTCTATTGTTGTGGAGGTTCATGATTGTACAAAGAAGTTACGACGGTGGTTTTCTGTTGCCTCCCATCGATTTGTTTACGGTTGGCTCCGCTAGCCTTTGACTAAAAAGTCTCACCCACAAGGCAGACTCAGCTAGCTAAAAAATTAGCTATCGTAAACAATGTCTTTCACGCAGGTGTTCTCATGACTATAGCATAAGCCTGCGATCACAGCCCGGAAATAGATTGTGTATCTGTATTTTTCCTATTAAGAATAGTGTTCTTTGTTTTGTTTTTCTGTTGTTGATTATTTGCCATTTTTTCCTAGTGCTGTAAACATACCTCTTCCTCTGAATTGATTCACTGATTATCGCCTCGGAAGTTTCCCTCTATAATAATATTCATTTATTATTATTTGTCTCCAGTCTAAAGCACTAGAAACTATTATTCTTGCTGTTTCGTCCTAAATGTTTGTATACAACGCAAGTATTCAGCCCTACCCTATCCGGGAGATGCTTGCCTTATCTTATGAAGGAACATGTCTTGAGCCTAGTACATTCCAAGCATTCTTACAATTGATATTTCATGGAAGTGGTTTCTAACACCACACTACAACGTAACATTTCAAGATAAAGTCAATGTTAATGCATGCATGATATGTTATTATAATACTGCTTGTAACGAGAGTACCACATATTGTCAAGTATGAGAGTTTCGGAGTTCAATTTTAAAGCATACAAGTTATTTTAATTGTAAGAAAGAGTTTCTTCTTATCACTTGAATCTTTAAGATAAGAAGATCTGCTTGTTGTAACTTTCTGGACAGGAGCAAATCAACAAAAGTATCAGTGATAAACAGAAAGGAAACTAACAATAATGTACAAAACTAAACAAACAATAATGTACAAAACTAAACAAACAATAATGTACAAAACTAAACAAACAATAATGTACAAAACTAAACAAACAATAATGTACAAAACTAAACAAACAATAATGTACAAAACTAAACAAACAATAATGTACAAAACTAAACAAACAATAATGTACAAAACTGAACAAACAATCATGAACAAAACTAAACAGACAATAATGTACAAAACTAAACAAACAATAATGTACAAAACTAAACAAACAATAATGTACAAAACTAAACAAACAATAATGTACAAAACTAAACAAACAATAATGTACAAAACTGAACAAACAATCATGAACAAAACTAAACAAACAATAATGTACAAAACTAAACAAACAATAATGTACAAAACTGAACAAACAATCATGAACAAAACTAAACAAACAATAATGTACAAAACTAAACAAACAATAATGTACAAAACTAAACAAACAATAATGTACAAAACTAAACAAACAATAATGTACAAAACTGAACAAACAATAATGTACAAAACTAAACAAACAATAATGTACAAAACTAAACAAACAGTAATATACAAAACTAAACAAACAATAATGTACAAAACTAAACAAACAATCATGAACAACACCAAATAAACAATCAAGAACAAAACTAAACAAACAATCATGAACAAAACTAAACAAACAATCATGAACAACACCAAACAAACAATGAAGAACAAAATTAAACAAACAATCAAGAACAACACCAAACAAACAATAAGAACAAAACCAAACAAACAATCAAGAACAAAACTAAACAAACAATGAAGAACAAAACCAAACAAACAATCAAGAACAAAACTAAACAAACAATGAAGAACAATACCAAACAAACAATCAGGAACAAAACTAAACAAACAATCATGAACAACACCAAACAAACAATGAAGAACAAAATTAAACAAACAATCAAGAACAACACCAAACAAACAATAAGAACAAAACCAAACAAACAATCAAGAACAAAACTAAACAAACAATGAAGAACAAAACCAAACAAACAATCAAGAACAAAACTAAACAAACAATGAAGAACAATACCAAACAAACAATCAGGAACAAAACTAAACAAACAATCATGAACAACACCAAACAAACAATGAAGAACAAAATTAAACAAACAATCAAGAACAACACCAAACAAACAATAAGAACAAAACCAAACAAACAATCAAGAACAACACCAAACATACAATAAGAACAAAACCAAACAAACAATCAAGAACAAAACTAAACAAACAATGAAGAACAAAACCAAACAAACAATCAATAACAAAACTAAACAAACAATGAAGAACAAAACTAAACAACAATCAAGAACAACACCAAAGAAACAATCAAGAACAAAACTAAACAAACAATAATGTACAAAACTAAACAAACAATAATGTACAAAACTGAACAAACAATCATGAACAAAACTAAACAGACAATAATGTACAAAACTAAACAAACAATAATGTACAAAACTAAACAAACAATAATGTACAAAACTAAACAAACAATAATGTACAAAACTAAACAAACAATAATGTACAAAACTGAACAAACAATCATGAACAAAACTAAACAAACAATAATGTACAAAACTAAACAAACAATAATGTACAAAACTGAACAAACAATCATGAACAAAACTAAACAAACAATAATGTACAAAACTAAACAAACAATAATGTACAAAACTAAACAAACAATAATGTACAAAACTAAACAAACAATAATGTACAAAACTGAACAAACAATAATGTACAAAACTAAACAAACAATAATGTACAAAACTAAACAAACAGTAATATACAAAACTAAACAAACAATAATGTACAAAACTAAACAAACAATCATGAACAACACCAAATAAACAATCAAGAACAAAACTAAACAAACAATCATGAACAAAACTAAACAAACAATCATGAACAACACCAAACAAACAATGAAGAACAAAATTAAACAAACAATCAAGAACAACACCAAACAAACAATAAGAACAAAACCAAACAAACAATCAAGAACAAAACTAAACAAACAATGAAGAACAAAACCAAACAAACAATCAAGAACAAAACTAAACAAACAATGAAGAACAATACCAAACAAACAATCAGGAACAAAACTAAACAAACAATCATGAACAACACCAAACAAACAATGAAGAACAAAATTAAACAAACAATCAAGAACAACACCAAACAAACAATAAGAACAAAACCAAACAAACAATCAAGAACAAAACTAAACAAACAATGAAGAACAAAACCAAACAAACAATCAAGAACAAAACTAAACAAACAATGAAGAACAATACCAAACAAACAATCAGGAACAAAACTAAACAAACAATCATGAACAACACCAAACAAACAATGAAGAACAAAATTAAACAAACAATCAAGAACAACACCAAACAAACAATAAGAACAAAACCAAACAAACAATCAAGAACAACACCAAACATACAATAAGAACAAAACCAAACAAACAATCAAGAACAAAACTAAACAAACAATGAAGAACAAAACCAAACAAACAATCAATAACAAAACTAAACAAACAATGAAGAACAAAACTAAACAACAATCAAGAACAACACCAAAGAAACAATCAAGAACAAAACTAAACAAACAATCAAGAACAACACCAAACAAACAATCAAGAACAAAACTAAACAAACAATCAAGAACAACACCAAACAAACAATCAAGAACAACATCAACACAACAATCAAGAACAACAACAAACAAACAATGAAGAACAAAACTAAACAAACAATGAAGAATAAAACTAAACAAACAATCAAGAACAACACCAAACAAACAATCAAGAACAAAACTAAACAAACAATCAAGAACAAAACTAAACAAACAATCAAGAACAACACCAAACAAACAATCAAGAACAAAACCAAACAAACAATCAAGAACAAAACTAAACAAACAATCAAGAACAAAACTAAACAAACAATCATGAGCAAAACTAAACTAACAATCAAGAACAAAACTAAACAAACAATCAAGAACAAAACTAAACAAACAATCATGAGCAAAACTAAACAAACAATCAAGAACAAAACTAAACTAACAATCAAGAACAAAACTAAACAAACAATCAAGAACAAAACTAAACAAACAATCAAGAACAAAACTAAACAAACAATCAAGAACAAAACTAAGCAAACAATCAAGAACAAAACTAAACAAACAATCATGTTTTTCTCTCTTTTCAATTGCAGTTTAGATATGAAGTGGATTATGGGAAGTGATAATTCATCTTCTCATCTTCATCTCTATTCTCATCTAGTTCTTAATTATTGTTGTGGTGTGCCGTTTCCAGATAACCGCGACACATGTTAAGGTCATTTAACTCTTCTCTGGACATAACTCAAAACAAATGATACATCTACTTATCATATGATGATAACATGTTAATTACCGCCCCGACTGCTTAAATAACTTATGTAGATGATAAAATACAATAAATTACCGTGGCTGTATATAACACATTGCAAGTATCGGTTAATGACCAAAGACATAAAATTATAATACTTTCAATTATTATTGCCAGTGTGTATGTTTTACCAGTTTGCTTATTTGTACACATATCTTGTCTGTTTATTATTCAAGTACGAATGGGAAAACTTGACGCCTAGACAAGCATAAATATTGAGTTAACACTCGAGAAGTCTCCACTGAAAAGAACGGACAAGCAGTAATGGGTAGCCTGGACCTTGTTTAGAAAGACCACTAATCGATACCAGCCCACCATAGCGGTTTTCTCAGAGCCCTTTCAAATCGTGAGTCCAATGTATGTTTAAGTACATACAATCAGCATTAACAAATGTTATCATAAAACAAAACGAAACAAAAGCATTGAAACAATATTAGGAATATGGAACAAGTTAAGCTGAAGTTTTGGGGAAACTTTTGACAGAGTGCAGATTTATACAGATGAAGAAAAGAGATTTGTCACGCCACGTAGCGTACAGGGAATATGATGTTTTTGTTCTGTACAGACCTTTGATGCATTATTTTTAGAGGAATGAGGTCGGCATTACGCCCGTACCGATTTTCTTTCCCAGAAAAAAAATATAACTAAAGAATAAAGAGCTCCCGTCACGCCAAGTGGCGTATAGGGAATATGGTGTTAGTGACCATCAATTTTATAGACCTTCAGCACATGATGTTTGGGGTAATGTGGTCGGTATTATGCCCGTGTCGCTTTACTTTCCCCACAAAAAAATCCAGTACCCATTTAAGGCTAGGTGAACTCAGAAGCCGTCGGTTGGAATCGAACCCTACCCCTTGTCCTTTGCAGTCCAGTTCTCTAACCACTGAGCTATCGCAACTCCCTAAGAAAAAAAAATATGATACCTGTTAAAGACTTGGTGAACGTCGTAACGGTCGATCAGGATTGGATCCGACCTCATGTTCGTTTAGTAGCCCAGTTCACTAGCCAGCGAGCTATCGTATATCCAAGGTTGATGTAAATCACAACTACCGTCCTTTTCTTTCTTTCTTTCATTCTTCTTTCTTTCTTTCTCTTTGTCACTTTTGGACGTCCATATTGTTTATTCTAAAATAATAATATTGTTTCAATCAGTTAACAGCAGCAGCATCTCGACCCAATTATTCGTGAACGGAAACATGGCGAGGCCGTCTGTGACTTATCCTTATCGCTACTCTACGTTAGAAGAGTCTTTAGTAGATGCACAACTTGATCAGTTGTACATTCCTCAGTTTTACCATTGTTTTATATCTGGTGTAGGTGTTATCAATGCCACGTGTGACCTCTTCCTAATGTGGAAACAACACATTTATCCCGTATGAATAGTTTATTGTAGCCATCATTATGTATGCGAATGTATCATTCACTTACTTTGTTGTGAACATTTCTTTTATATTCCTTTTTGTCTTCTCATTACCTTTCCTTTTTCTTTTAACATCTACTGCAGTCCTGTGAGGGAAAAATAATCCAGAACAAATGACGCTATAATTATCCAACGAAAATGTAAAAAGAAGACAGTGAATTGTGAAGTTGGGCGATTTCATCCATTGGAAAATGTTTTTCTTGAAGTTGCCATAATGGGAACGATAGAACAAAGAAGTATGTGTTAGCACTCGGAAATAATGACAGACAAACAAGAACAGAAAAAAACAAAGAACAATATATGGTCCGAAGCGGGATCGAACCCGTACTCAGTGGCACCGCGCCTTGCCACGAGAAGCCGAACGCTTGGTACACTGCCACGCAGCCAACTAAAAAATTGGCTACTGCTTACAATAATGGCAGCACTAGCATGAACATTCATGTCACTTCTATTATTTTTTCCAGTCTCTCAAACATGAGAATGTAAACTGACCGGGCTCCTGGTTTTAAGTAACGTATAAAATAGTTACCCTTCCGGGCCATTCTGGCTGAAACCCCCATATCATATAAAGTTGGGTTTTTGTTTTCAATAAAGGCAAATTTACTGGACCCTCATAGAAGAAAGAAGCAAATAAGAGTGAAGCGAAATAGCAACGCGTACAGGAAATACACAAAAAAAGTTAGAACAGAGATAAAAGATAAACAAAAAGAAGTATATTACGAACGCATGTGGCAGAGATGAAGAACTTTATCATAAAAGACAGAGACGTTGCAATCTTCAAAAAAATCAGAACGACAACAGACGATTGAGACTACCGGTTCAAGTAATTAATGACAGCAGTTGCGGACAAAAGGGTATATTGTGAAGATGTCAGGATTTCTATAAAGCAATGCATAAAGATAGTTCAAAACACTCCCATGTGTTAATAGACGGCGACGAAAAAGCTATTGAAGATGGCGGCTAAAGTGGACTGTGTTTATGCAGTGTTGCGTGTGACATGTTATGATTCTAACTGGAGTATATTCCATCAGTTTCACATGCAGGGTAAGGATGATTCTGTGACAGGCCTAGCAAGCCGGTAGGGGAGTTATTCTGTTCATTGTTACCAATGCCACACACAATTTATAATAAGAAGATAACTGCAACAATGGCGATCGGCGAAAACTTGAACATCCTGTGTCCTTGAATCTTCTTCTTTCCTTACTCATTTGCCTTTCAGAGTCGAGGGGAAATATAATTTGCGGTCTTTTGCTCCTCTTTTCGCCTCTGCTACTTGTGTCCAAGTGTTTCTAATATTCTGTCAATCCATCTTTTTCGTGGTCGACCAATGGGTCAGGTGTTGTCGCAACGTTTATTGAGGGCTCGTTGTGTTGTGTTTTGATCTTTCTGCCTTGTCCTGTGGCCAAACAATTGTATCTGTTTTTTTTTCTTTATATATTCTATGGTGGGGGAGGGAAACTCCTAGCTTTTTTCTCAGTTCTTCATTTCTGATCTTATCCCTCAGGCTATTTCCTGCCATTTGTCTAACACATTTCATCTCAGTAGAGGTTATTGTTCGTGAATAATGTATGTAAAATGAATAACATGAAAGGAAGCACTGAACAAGAAAAACATTAGTCATATCAATAGGAAGATAAAAGAAGACATTACAAATAGCTATTGAACACCATGTGTTTAAAACAAGTAACAAACTTTAAATATATAGGAACAGCATTCTCTGAAGAAAGTAAAATCAATGAATAAATAATAGACATGCGATGCAACAAAGTAAACCAAATATTGGGACAGCTATACTTAAACACAAAGCAATATCTATTACCCTCAAGAAACAAGTTATAATGAGTTTATTCATTCTCACATTGCGTTACCAGAGCCAAACATGGTCACGTGTGACTAAGCGTAAAATCAAGCTTGTCGCTAGAGAGATGGGATGTCTGAGAATATTGTTTATAGTAACCAGAGAGGAAGGAAGAAGAAATTATAATATAAGAGAAAGAATAGACACTGAGGCAATCCTCAAGTTATATACAGAAACAACAAATAAACTGATTTATCCCTCTAGCATTAATGCTGCGTTATTCCTTACCATAAGTCAAGTAAAGAGCATTATCACGCCAAGTGGCGTTTGGAGAATATGATGTTAGTGACCATCATTTTTACAGACCTTCAGCATATGATTTTTGGGGCAATGTGGTCGCTATTACGCCCGCGCCGATTTAATTTCCCAGAAAAAAATCTGGTACCCATTTAACTCTTTCCTTACGTTTCGACGCACCATTCCGATTACTGTCATGTACGTTTAGCCGCACAGTGCGTCACTCTCAATTTGATTAGTGTTAACTTTCATCAAACCATATTCTTTTTATATCTTGTTTCATCTTGTATCATCTTGGTATTGGTGAAATATAATTGATTGTTTAATTATCTACAAATTGATATATAATATGTTAAGCGTTAGATAAATATAAACAGGTAGATTAATATTTAAAACCATGCCAAATGTTGTGTCTCAAATCTCTACCGCTAAATTGATGAAAAGCTTCCGCAGTGAAAGAGTTAAGGCTAGATGAACCTGGAAGCCGTCGATCAGGATCGAACTCGACCTCTTGTCCGTTCTAGTCCAGTTCATTAACCACTGAGCTATCCATACAAAGCATATATTAAAGGAGTTATTATAACTTGTCCTTGATGGGGTATTCATGATGATAAATGAGGACAGAATTAACATTATCCTGTAGAAGCTCATTGATGTACCGACAATATGAAGCCTATATCGATGATGTCGTTTTGTTGATTTACCAACAATATGAAGCCTATATGGATGATGTCGTTTTGTTGATTTACCAACAATATGGCGCCTATATGGATGATGTCGTTTCATGATTTATAACCACGACAATAACCTCAGCACGCCCCCCCCCCCCCCCACCAAAATCTGGCGTCGCCCTGGAGTCGCGGTTCAATATTTGAGAACCACTACGCAAATTGGTTGCGACTGAAGAGCACATTCACAGCTTCCTTGCTGATGTTCCTGGAGATGCTGTAGAAGCTCCAGGAACAAAACAGGTAGTGCTTGTATAGATGACAGACAACAAAACAGGTAGTGCTTGTATAGATGACAGACAACAAAACAGGTAGTGCTTGTATAGATGACAGACAACAAAACAGGTAGTGCTTGTATAGATGACAGACAACAAAACAGGTAGTGCTTGTATAGATGACAGACAACAAAACAGGTAGTGCTTGTATAGATGACAGACAACAAAACAGGTAGTGCTTGTATAGATGACAGACAACAAAACAGGTAGTGCTTGTATAGATGACAGACAACAAAACAGGTAGTGCTTGTATAGATGACAGACAACAAAACAGGTAGTGCTTGTATAGATGACAGACAACAAAACAGGTAGTGCTTGTATAGATGACAGACAACAAAACAGGTAGTGCTTGTATAGATGACAGACAACAAAACAGGTAGTGCTTGTATAGATGACAGACAACAAAACAGGTAGTGCTTGTGTAGATGACAGACAACAAAACAGGTAGTGCTTGTATAGATGACAGACAACAAAACAGGTAGTGCTTGTATAGATGACAGACAACAAAACAGGTAGTGCTTGTGTAGATGACAGACAACAAAACAGGTAGTGCTTGTATAGATGACAGACAACAAAACAGGTAGTGCTTGTGTAGATGACAGACAACAAAACAGGTAGTGCTTGTATAGATGACAGACAACAAAACAGGTAGTGCTTGTATAGATGACAGACAACAAAACAGGTAGTGCTTGTGTAGATGACAGACAACAAAACAGGTAGTGCTTGTATAGATGACAGACAACAAAACAGGTAGTGCTTGTGTAGATGACAGACAACAAAACAGGTAGTGCTTGTGTAGATGACAGACAACAAAACAGGTAGTGCTTGTATAGATGACAGACAACAAAACAGGTAGTGCTTGTATAGATGACAGACAACAAAACAGGTAGTGCTTGTGTAGATGACAGACAACAAAACAGGTAGTGCTTGTATAGATGACAGACAACAAAACAGGTAGTGCTTGTATAGATGACAGACAACAAAACAGGTAGTGCTTGTATAGATGACAGACAACAAAACAGGTAGTGCTTGTATAGATGTCAGGCAACAAAACAGGTAGTGCTTGTATAGATGACAGACAACAAAACAGGTAGTGCTTGTATAGATGTCAGGCAACAAAACAGGTAGTGCTTGTATAGATGTCAGGCAACAAAACAGGTAGTGCTTGTATAGATGACAGACAACAAAACAGGTAGTGCTTGTATAGATGTCAGGCAACAAAACAGGTAGTGCTTGTATAGATGACAGACAACAAAACAGGTAGTGCTTGTATAGATGACAGACAACAAAACAGGTAGTGCTTGTACAGATGATGTATCAATGGTAACGGCGGTTATTATTGGTCAACACGCCCACAGAACCTGCAATATGGTTTCTTCCCACAGCAAAGACTAGTCGAATGTTACAAAATGTTATCTCTTTAGTTTGTAACAGATCGCTGCTACATGTCTGAACTGACAGCAAACACATATTGCCTTTGCTTCACGAGAACGATAGCTTTCTGGTCGAGCTGATGGCGTCAAGAAGAAATCGTTCAGTGCATGCAGGACAACATAAAAGATTGCTCAACAGCAACTAGCGAAACACACTCTGTCAACTTTTAGCAATGTATTTTTATGAAACGTTGTAAGCACATAGAGGAAGGAGGTTGTCTTGGATCAGTTCCTGGATGGTAGATTGGACCTGCTTGTTGTGGAGGACAATGGCGTCGTCAGGGCGGGATTTATAAAAAGTGGTGTTGGATAACTGTTTGTTGTCCTCTGAAATGTATAAGTCTTTACGCCAAACTACCACTGCTTCCCCCTTGTCTGCCGGTTTGATAACAATGTCCTCCTGGCGGCGGAGATTAGAGAGGGCCCGAAACTTTGAGGGAGATAAATTAGAGCGGTGAAGTTTTCTAAGGCACAGTTGTTGTATCTCGCGTGAGGTGACCTTCATTTAGAGATCCAAGGTCATGTGAGGCGACAGCTAGTGGGGTCCAATCCGATTTACGGGGGTGGAAGCGAGAAAACTCATCTACAATGGGTAGGTGAGGAGGAAGCATCAGGTGTGCCCGAAAAACGGAATTGTAAGCGCATACGTCTATGGAAATCATGAACATCCTTACAATGATTTTAATGGTCACAAGAAGGACGAATCAATTCAGAGGAAGAGGTATGTTTACAGCACTCGAAAAAAATGGCAAATAATAAACAACAGAAAAAAAAACAAAGGACAATATATGGAACGAAGTTGGATCGAATCCGTACTCATTGGCACAGCGCCTTACCACGAAAAGCTGAACGCTAGGGAACAATGTCACTCATCATCTTCATCATCAAGTACCGGGCCTACTGGCGTAGGTGATCATGTCTCTCCACAACTTTCGATCTCAACAGTTCTTTATCATTTCTGTTGTTGTCTTTTGCCATGTCATCCTCTTAAGCTGTCTAGTATTTTCTCTCTTTGCTTCCCCCTGTCTCTTCGTCCCTCAATTTTCCCAGTTGTTACAATATATTCCAGTTGTTCTCTTCTCATTACATGGCCAAAGAGTGATGATTGTTTCTTCCTAATATTGGAAATTAGCTCTCTTTTTGCTATTGCCTCTTTCAGAACATTTTAATTATTCTTCTTAGCTGTCCATGGTATTCTCAACATTCTTCTATAAAACCACATTTCTGCAGACTCCAGTGATTTTCTTGTCTGTTGTTCTGTTGTCCATGATTCACATCGATATGTTAAGACTGGCCCTACATAACATTTAAGAACTCTTTTTTTTGTTTCTATTGTCAAAAGTGGATTGCATAGTATCTTTCCAATTTTCTGGAAAGCTGCTTTTGCCTGATCAATTCTGCATCTCACTTATTTTCTATTGTTGTGGAGGTTCATGATTGTACAAAGAAGTTACGACGGTGGTTTTCTGTTGCCTCCCATCGATTTGTTTACGGTTGGCTCCGCTAGCCTTTGACTAAAAAGTCTCACCCACAAGGCAGACTCAGCTAGCTAAAAAATTAGCTATCGTAAACAATGTCTTTCACGCAGGTGTTCTCATGACTATAGCATAAGCCTGCGATCACAGCCCGGAAATAGATTGTGTATCTGTATTTTTCCTATTAAGAATAGTGTTCTTTGTTTTGTTTTTCTGTTGTTGATTATTTGCCATTTTTTCCTAGTGCTGTAAACATACCTCTTCCTCTGAATTGATTCACTGATTATCGCCTCGGAAGTTTCCCTCTATAATAATATTCATTTATTATTATTTGTCTCCAGTCTAAAGCACTAGAAACTATTATTCTTGCTGTTTCGTCCTAAATGTTTGTATACAACGCAAGTATTCAGCCCTACCCTATCCGGGAGATGCTTGCCTTATCTTATGAAGGAACATGTCTTGAGCCTAGTACATTCCAAGCATTCTTACAATTGATATTTCATGGAAGTGGTTTCTAACACCACACTACAACGTAACATTTCAAGATAAAGTCAATGTTAATGCATGCATGATATGTTATTATAATACTGCTTGTAACGAGAGTACCACATATTGTCAAGTATGAGAGTTTCGGAGTTCAATTTTAAAGCATACAAGTTATTTTAATTGTAAGAAAGAGTTTCTTCTTATCACTTGAATCTTTAAGATAAGAAGATCTGCTTGTTGTAACTTTCTGGACAGGAGCAAATCAACAAAAGTATCAGTGATAAACAGAAAGGAAACTAACAATAATGTACAAAACTAAACAAACAATAATGTACAAAACTAAACAAACAATAATGTACAAAACTAAACAAACAATAATGTACAAAACTAAACAAACAATAATGTACAAAACTAAACAAACAATAATGTACAAAACTAAACAAACAATAATGTACAAAACTAAACAAACAATAATGTACAAAACTGAACAAACAATCATGAACAAAACTAAACAGACAATAATGTACAAAACTAAACAAACAATAATGTACAAAACTAAACAAACAATAATGTACAAAACTAAACAAACAATAATGTACAAAACTAAACAAACAATAATGTACAAAACTGAACAAACAATCATGAACAAAACTAAACAAACAATAATGTACAAAACTAAACAAACAATAATGTACAAAACTGAACAAACAATCATGAACAAAACTAAACAAACAATAATGTACAAAACTAAACAAACAATAATGTACAAAACTAAACAAACAATAATGTACAAAACTAAACAAACAATAATGTACAAAACTGAACAAACAATAATGTACAAAACTAAACAAACAATAATGTACAAAACTAAACAAACAGTAATATACAAAACTAAACAAACAATAATGTACAAAACTAAACAAACAATCATGAACAACACCAAATAAACAATCAAGAACAAAACTAAACAAACAATCATGAACAAAACTAAACAAACAATCATGAACAACACCAAACAAACAATGAAGAACAAAATTAAACAAACAATCAAGAACAACACCAAACAAACAATAAGAACAAAACCAAACAAACAATCAAGAACAAAACTAAACAAACAATGAAGAACAAAACCAAACAAACAATCAAGAACAAAACTAAACAAACAATGAAGAACAATACCAAACAAACAATCAGGAACAAAACTAAACAAACAATCATGAACAACACCAAACAAACAATGAAGAACAAAATTAAACAAACAATCAAGAACAACACCAAACAAACAATAAGAACAAAACCAAACAAACAATCAAGAACAAAACTAAACAAACAATGAAGAACAAAACCAAACAAACAATCAAGAACAAAACTAAACAAACAATGAAGAACAATACCAAACAAACAATCAGGAACAAAACTAAACAAACAATCATGAACAACACCAAACAAACAATGAAGAACAAAATTAAACAAACAATCAAGAACAACACCAAACAAACAATAAGAACAAAACCAAACAAACAATCAAGAACAACACCAAACATACAATAAGAACAAAACCAAACAAACAATCAAGAACAAAACTAAACAAACAATGAAGAACAAAACCAAACAAACAATCAATAACAAAACTAAACAAACAATGAAGAACAAAACTAAACAACAATCAAGAACAACACCAAAGAAACAATCAAGAACAAAACTAAACAAACAATAATGTACAAAACTAAACAAACAATAATGTACAAAACTGAACAAACAATCATGAACAAAACTAAACAGACAATAATGTACAAAACTAAACAAACAATAATGTACAAAACTAAACAAACAATAATGTACAAAACTAAACAAACAATAATGTACAAAACTAAACAAACAATAATGTACAAAACTGAACAAACAATCATGAACAAAACTAAACAAACAATAATGTACAAAACTAAACAAACAATAATGTACAAAACTGAACAAACAATCATGAACAAAACTAAACAAACAATAATGTACAAAACTAAACAAACAATAATGTACAAAACTAAACAAACAATAATGTACAAAACTAAACAAACAATAATGTACAAAACTGAACAAACAATAATGTACAAAACTAAACAAACAATAATGTACAAAACTAAACAAACAGTAATATACAAAACTAAACAAACAATAATGTACAAAACTAAACAAACAATCATGAACAACACCAAATAAACAATCAAGAACAAAACTAAACAAACAATCATGAACAAAACTAAACAAACAATCATGAACAACACCAAACAAACAATGAAGAACAAAATTAAACAAACAATCAAGAACAACACCAAACAAACAATAAGAACAAAACCAAACAAACAATCAAGAACAAAACTAAACAAACAATGAAGAACAAAACCAAACAAACAATCAAGAACAAAACTAAACAAACAATGAAGAACAATACCAAACAAACAATCAGGAACAAAACTAAACAAACAATCATGAACAACACCAAACAAACAATGAAGAACAAAATTAAACAAACAATCAAGAACAACACCAAACAAACAATAAGAACAAAACCAAACAAACAATCAAGAACAAAACTAAACAAACAATGAAGAACAAAACCAAACAAACAATCAAGAACAAAACTAAACAAACAATGAAGAACAATACCAAACAAACAATCAGGAACAAAACTAAACAAACAATCATGAACAACACCAAACAAACAATGAAGAACAAAATTAAACAAACAATCAAGAACAACACCAAACAAACAATAAGAACAAAACCAAACAAACAATCAAGAACAACACCAAACATACAATAAGAACAAAACCAAACAAACAATCAAGAACAAAACTAAACAAACAATGAAGAACAAAACCAAACAAACAATCAATAACAAAACTAAACAAACAATGAAGAACAAAACTAAACAACAATCAAGAACAACACCAAAGAAACAATCAAGAACAAAACTAAACAAACAATAATGTACAAAACTAAACAAACAATAATGTACAAAACTGAACAAACAATCATGAACAAAACTAAACAAACAATCAAGAACAACATCAACACAACAATCAAGAACAACAACAAACAAACAATGAAGAACAAAACTAAACAAACAATGAAGAATAAAACTAAACAAACAATCAAGAACAACACCAAACAAACAATCAAGAACAAAACTAAACAAACAATCAAGAACAAAACTAAACAAACAATCAAGAACAACACCAAACAAACAATCAAGAACAAAACCAAACAAACAATCAAGAACAAAACTAAACAAACAATCAAGAACAAAACTAAACAAACAATCATGAGCAAAACTAAACTAACAATCAAGAACAAAACTAAACAAACAATCAAGAACAAAACTAAACAAACAATCATGAGCAAAACTAAACAAACAATCAAGAACAAAACTAAACTAACAATCAAGAACAAAACTAAACAAACAATCAAGAACAAAACTAAACAAACAATCAAGAACAAAACTAAACAAACAATCAAGAACAAAACTAAGCAAACAATCAAGAACAAAACTAAACAAACAATCATGTTTTTCTCTCTTTTCAATTGCAGTTTAGATATGAAGTGGATTATGGGAAGTGATAATTCATCTTCTCATCTTCATCTCTATTCTCATCTAGTTCTTAATTATTGTTGTGGTGTGCCGTTTCCAGATAACCGCGACACATGTTAAGGTCATTTAACTCTTCTCTGGACATAACTCAAAACAAATGATACATCTACTTATCATATGATGATAACATGTTAATTACCGCCCCGACTGCTTAAATAACTTATGTAGATGATAAAATACAATAAATTACCGTGGCTGTATATAACACATTGCAAGTATCGGTTAATGACCAAAGACATAAAATTATAATACTTTCAATTATTATTGCCAGTGTGTATGTTTTACCAGTTTGCTTATTTGTACACATATCTTGTCTGTTTATTATTCAAGTACGAATGGGAAAACTTGACGCCTAGACAAGCATAAATATTGAGTTAACACTCGAGAAGTCTCCACTGAAAAGAACGGACAAGCAGTAATGGGTAGCCTGGACCTTGTTTAGAAAGACCACTAATCGATACCAGCCCACCATAGCGGTTTTCTCAGAGCCCTTTCAAATCGTGAGTCCAATGTATGTTTAAGTACATACAATCAGCATTAACAAATGTTATCATAAAACAAAACGAAACAAAAGCATTGAAACAATATTAGGAATATGGAACAAGTTAAGCTGAAGTTTTGGGGAAACTTTTGACAGAGTGCAGATTTATACAGATGAAGAAAAGAGATTTGTCACGCCACGTAGCGTACAGGGAATATGATGTTTTTGTTCTGTACAGACCTTTGATGCATTATTTTTAGAGGAATGAGGTCGGCATTACGCCCGTACCGATTTTCTTTCCCAGAAAAAAAATATAACTAAAGAATAAAGAGCTCCCGTCACGCCAAGTGGCGTATAGGGAATATGGTGTTAGTGACCATCAATTTTATAGACCTTCAGCACATGATGTTTGGGGTAATGTGGTCGGTATTATGCCCGTGTCGCTTTACTTTCCCCACAAAAAAATCCAGTACCCATTTAAGGCTAGGTGAACTCAGAAGCCGTCGGTTGGAATCGAACCCTACCCCTTGTCCTTTGCAGTCCAGTTCTCTAACCACTGAGCTATCGCAACTCCCTAAGAAAAAAAAATATGATACCTGTTAAAGACTTGGTGAACGTCGTAACGGTCGATCAGGATTGGATCCGACCTCATGTTCGTTTAGTAGCCCAGTTCACTAGCCAGCGAGCTATCGTATATCCAAGGTTGATGTAAATCACAACTACCGTCCTTTTCTTTCTTTCTTTCATTCTTCTTTCTTTCTTTCTCTTTGTCACTTTTGGACGTCCATATTGTTTATTCTAAAATAATAATATTGTTTCAATCAGTTAACAGCAGCAGCATCTCGACCCAATTATTCGTGAACGGAAACATGGCGAGGCCGTCTGTGACTTATCCTTATCGCTACTCTACGTTAGAAGAGTCTTTAGTAGATGCACAACTTGATCAGTTGTACATTCCTCAGTTTTACCATTGTTTTATATCTGGTGTAGGTGTTATCAATGCCACGTGTGACCTCTTCCTAATGTGGAAACAACACATTTATCCCGTATGAATAGTTTATTGTAGCCATCATTATGTATGCGAATGTATCATTCACTTACTTTGTTGTGAACATTTCTTTTATATTCCTTTTTGTCTTCTCATTACCTTTCCTTTTTCTTTTAACATCTACTGCAGTCCTGTGAGGGAAAAATAATCCAGAACAAATGACGCTATAATTATCCAACGAAAATGTAAAAAGAAGACAGTGAATTGTGAAGTTGGGCGATTTCATCCATTGGAAAATGTTTTTCTTGAAGTTGCCATAATGGGAACGATAGAACAAAGAAGTATGTGTTAGCACTCGGAAATAATGACAGACAAACAAGAACAGAAAAAAACAAAGAACAATATATGGTCCGAAGCGGGATCGAACCCGTACTCAGTGGCACCGCGCCTTGCCACGAGAAGCCGAACGCTTGGTACACTGCCACGCAGCCAACTAAAAAATTGGCTACTGCTTACAATAATGGCAGCACTAGCATGAACATTCATGTCACTTCTATTATTTTTTCCAGTCTCTCAAACATGAGAATGTAAACTGACCGGGCTCCTGGTTTTAAGTAACGTATAAAATAGTTACCCTTCCGGGCCATTCTGGCTGAAACCCCCATATCATATAAAGTTGGGTTTTTGTTTTCAATAAAGGCAAATTTACTGGACCCTCATAGAAGAAAGAAGCAAATAAGAGTGAAGCGAAATAGCAACGCGTACAGGAAATACACAAAAAAAGTTAGAACAGAGATAAAAGATAAACAAAAAGAAGTATATTACGAACGCATGTGGCAGAGATGAAGAACTTTATCATAAAAGACAGAGACGTTGCAATCTTCAAAAAAATCAGAACGACAACAGACGATTGAGACTACCGGTTCAAGTAATTAATGACAGCAGTTGCGGACAAAAGGGTATATTGTGAAGATGTCAGGATTTCTATAAAGCAATGCATAAAGATAGTTCAAAACACTCCCATGTGTTAATAGACGGCGACGAAAAAGCTATTGAAGATGGCGGCTAAAGTGGACTGTGTTTATGCAGTGTTGCGTGTGACATGTTATGATTCTAACTGGAGTATATTCCATCAGTTTCACATGCAGGGTAAGGATGATTCTGTGACAGGCCTAGCAAGCCGGTAGGGGAGTTATTCTGTTCATTGTTACCAATGCCACACACAATTTATAATAAGAAGATAACTGCAACAATGGCGATCGGCGAAAACTTGAACATCCTGTGTCCTTGAATCTTCTTCTTTCCTTACTCATTTGCCTTTCAGAGTCGGGGAAATATAATTTGCGGTCTTTTGCTCCTCTTTTCGCCTCTGCTACTTGTGTCCAAGTGTTTCTAATATTCTGTCAATCCATCTTTTTCGTGGTCGACCAATGGGTCAGGTGTTGTCGCAACGTTTATTGAGGGCTCGTTGTGTTGTGTTTTGATCTTTCTGCCTTGTCCTGTGGCCAAACAATTGTATCTGTTTTTTTTTCTTTATATATTCTATGGTGGGGGAGGGAAACTCCTAGCTTTTTTCTCAGTTCTTCATTTCTGATCTTATCCCTCAGGCTATTTCCTGCCATTTGTCTAACACATTTCATCTCAGTAGAGGTTATTGTTCGTGAATAATGTATGTAAAATGAATAACATGAAAGGAAGCACTGAACAAGAAAAACATTAGTCATATCAATAGGAAGATAAAAGAAGACATTACAAATAGCTATAGAACACCATGTGTTTAAAACAAGTAACAAACTTTAAATATATAGGAACAGCATTCTCTGAAGAAAGTAAAATCAATGAATAAATAATAGACATGCGATGCAACAAAGTAAACCAAATATTGGGACAGCTATACTTAAACACAAAGCAATATCTATTACCCTCAAGAAACAAGTTATAATGAGTTTATTCATTCTCACATTGCGTTACCAGAGCCAAACATGGTCACGTGTGACTAAGCGTAAAATCAAGCTTGTCGCTAGAGAGATGGGATGTCTGAGAATATTGTTTATAGTAACCAGAGAGGAAGGAAGAAGAAATTATAATATAAGAGAAAGAATAGACACTGAGGCAATCCTCAAGTTATATACAGAAACAACAAATAAACTGATTTATCCCTCTAGCATTAATGCTGCGTTATTCCTTACCATAAGTCAAGTAAAGAGCATTATCACGCCAAGTGGCGTTTGGAGAATATGATGTTAGTGACCATCATTTTTACAGACCTTCAGCATATGATTTTTGGGCAATGTGGTCGCTATTACGCCCGCGCCGATTTAATTTCCCAGAAAAAAATCTGGTACCCATTTAACTCTTTCCTTACGTTTCGACGCACCATTCCGATTACTGTCATGTACGTTTAGCCGCACAGTGCGTCACTCTCAATTTGATTAGTGTTAACTTTCATCAAACCATATTCTTTTTATATCTTGTTTCATCTTGTATCATCTTGGTATTGGTGAAATATAATTGATTGTTTAATTATCTACAAATTGATATATAATATGTTAAGCGTTAGATAAATATAAACAGGTAGATTAATATTTAAAACCATGCCAAATGTTGTGTCTCAAATCTCTACCGCTAAATTGATGAAAAGCTTCCGCAGTGAAAGAGTTAAGGCTAGATGAACCTGGAAGCCGTCGATCAGGATCGAACTCGACCTCTTGTCCGTTCTAGTCCAGTTCATTAACCACTGAGCTATCCATACAAAGCATATATTAAAGGAGTTATTATAACTTGTCCTTGATGGGGTATTCATGATGATAAATGAGGACAGAATTAACATTATCCTGTAGAAGCTCATTGATGTACCGACAATATGAAGCCTATATCGATGATGTCGTTTTGTTGATTTACCAACAATATGAAGCCTATATGGATGATGTCGTTTTGTTGATTTACCAACAATATGGCGCCTATATGGATGATGTCGTTTCATGATTTATAACCACGACAATAACCTCAGCACGCCCCCCCCCCCCACCAAAATCTGGCGTCGCCCTGGAGTCGCGGTTCAATATTTGAGAACCACTACGCAAATTGGTTGCGACTGAAGAGCACATTCACAGCTTCCTTGCTGATGTTCCTGGAGATGCTGTAGAAGCTCCAGGAACAAAACAGGTAGTGCTTGTATAGATGACAGACAACAAAACAGGTAGTGCTTGTATAGATGACAGACAACAAAACAGGTAGTGCTTGTATAGATGACAGACAACAAAACAGGTAGTGCTTGTATAGATGACAGACAACAAAACAGGTAGTGCTTGTATAGATGACAGACAACAAAACAGGTAGTGCTTGTATAGATGACAGACAACAAAACAGGTAGTGCTTGTATAGATGACAGACAACAAAACAGGTAGTGCTTGTATAGATGACAGACAACAAAACAGGTAGTGCTTGTATAGATGACAGACAACAAAACAGGTAGTGCTTGTATAGATGACAGACAACAAAACAGGTAGTGCTTGTATAGATGACAGACAACAAAACAGGTAGTGCTTGTATAGATGACAGACAACAAAACAGGTAGTGCTTGTATAGATGACAGACAACAAAACAGGTAGTGCTTGTGTAGATGACAGACAACAAAACAGGTAGTGCTTGTATAGATGACAGACAACAAAACAGGTAGTGCTTGTATAGATGACAGACAACAAAACAGGTAGTGCTTGTGTAGATGACAGACAACAAAACAGGTAGTGCTTGTATAGATGACAGACAACAAAACAGGTAGTGCTTGTGTAGATGACAGACAACAAAACAGGTAGTGCTTGTATAGATGACAGACAACAAAACAGGTAGTGCTTGTATAGATGACAGACAACAAAACAGGTAGTGCTTGTGTAGATGACAGACAACAAAACAGGTAGTGCTTGTATAGATGACAGACAACAAAACAGGTAGTGCTTGTGTAGATGACAGACAACAAAACAGGTAGTGCTTGTGTAGATGACAGACAACAAAACAGGTAGTGCTTGTATAGATGACAGACAACAAAACAGGTAGTGCTTGTATAGATGACAGACAACAAAACAGGTAGTGCTTGTGTAGATGACAGACAACAAAACAGGTAGTGCTTGTATAGATGACAGACAACAAAACAGGTAGTGCTTGTATAGATGACAGACAACAAAACAGGTAGTGCTTGTATAGATGACAGACAACAAAACAGGTAGTGCTTGTATAGATGTCAGGCAACAAAACAGGTAGTGCTTGTATAGATGACAGACAACAAAACAGGTAGTGCTTGTACAGATGATGTATCAATGGTAACGGCGGTTATTATTGGTCAACACGCCCACAGAACCTGCAATATGGTTTCTTCCCACAGCAAAGACTAGTCGAATGTTACAAAATGTTATCTCTTTAGTTTGTAACAGATCGCTGCTACATGTCTGAACTGACAGCAAACACATATTGCCTTTGCTTCACGAGAACGATAGCTTTCTGGTCGAGCTGATGGCGTCAAGAAGAAATCGTTCAGTGCATGCAGGACAACATAAAAGATTGCTCAACAGCAACTAGCGAAACACACTCTGTCAACTTTTAGCAATGTATTTTTATGAAACGTTGTAAGCACAATTTGTTTCCCTGCTAGACATTTGCCGATAAATGGCTCATCCACTTTATTTCCGTTCTGTCAAATTATTTCTGTTTATTTTAAAAAACATTTAGATTGTGTAAGTTTTTCTGGTTTTCGCATTTAAATGTGTACAGCATAAGAGAGTGTGATGAATGTTACAGTTCTATTGAGCTTCTCTCCGCCTATAGACAATTTTTACCGTAATTTGTTCTTTAGATCAATGCGTCATTTTTGCTGTTCAATACAGAACAAACTGGCTGTGTATGTTCCAAAGTTGCATTAATTCTACCGCTCGTACACTGTGGGCCATCTGTCCGTCGAAGTGTGTGTCTGTATTTTATTTAGATTAATCTGTCACCTCTAACTGTGGTGATAATTGTCCGTTATTGTAGATAGAGCTCACGATCTTGAACAGACGTGGTTAGACTTGCTATCTGGCAAACTTGGTCCGGAGAACAAAACTGCTTTGTGATTGTTGCGATGGGTATGTTAGTCCGCAGGGTGGGTGATCCGACTAGGAGAACCCGTGTCTTACAGTGCTGTATATATGGTGATATGTAGTAATGACGTGAGACAAGTTAGGGAAAATAAGAGGCAGGAAGAAATACAAGAAGATGAATGAAAAAAATTATTTTTAAACATGAAATATATTCCTACAAATACACAGCACATAATAAATGTGTTATCATTATGATATCACCTAATATAAGATAATAATATAAGATATAATAATATTATAAATATGGATTAATAACGCATAATATTATAAATTAAATCAACGTTAGGAAAGAAAATTGGAATTTTTAATGCCATGAAAAATATATTAACAACAAAACAAATACCAACAGGGCTGAAACTAAGAATAGCAAAGTGTTACATCTTCTCAATATTCCTGTATGGTGCAGAAACATGGACATTAGACAAGAAAACAGAAGAGAAAATTTAAGCCTTTGAAATGTGGATGTATAGAAGAATAGGTAGAATTGGATGGAAAGAAAAGAAAACAAATGATGAAGTTTTAAAACAACTGAAAATGAAAAGAGAACTACTAAATACAATTAAGACAAGACAAATTAAATTTTTGGGGCATGTTAAAAGACACAACAGCCTGCTAAAAGTAATCCTGGAGGGGAAAATACAAGGTAAAAGAGGCAGAGGCAGACCAAGACTAACATGGACGAGTAACATCAAATGATGGACAAACCAGCCTATGACAACCTGCACCATCAAAGCAAGAAACAGAGTAGAATGGCGATCCATGGTAGCCAACCTTCGTTGCGGAGAAGACACTCAATGATGATGAGGAAAGAAAGAAATGTTTAATGCAGTTTCCCAAAAAGAAATGGGATTTTTTGGGCGCCTTAACAAATAGAATAACCTACTAAAGTCATCTTTGAGGGAAAATATAAAATATGCAAGGCAAACAAATACGAAGTTGCAGTGACAATAAGGAAAGATGGATGACAGCATATACCTTCAAGGTTAGTTATAGTGAAATGGCGTCAATTGGAATATATAAGTGTACATTTATGAATTGTTTGCAGAAATGGACAATCCAATTTATATCGATATCTCATGAGAAGAGGTAAATTTGACATTTTTGTAAAAGCAGGTAAAATGGAGGGGAAAAGAGACAGATGAAGGCAGGATGAAACACGTATTGGCTGTTTAATAACGTGCTACAAAAGGAAATGAAAATTGGAAAGAAGCAAAAGAGATGGAGGGACGTAATCGTGAAAGTCTTCGGAAGTGATACCTAAAGATGGTCATATCCTATAGTGACGTCATCAGTTCTTTTTGCCAATATTTGTCGTTTGTGTGCTTCGATCTTCACATTCTGTGTCTACTTTGACCCTAGATTACGCCTATTTATTTTCCTCGAGCGCTAAGTGGCGTAGTTTACGTTGTATGACGGTTTCTAAAGAAAGATACAATACCTGCGCTCACAGTATCCAAGATATCTACATCCCCGAATACTTTCTGTGTCATATTTTTATGTTTATTCTTTGATCTCTGCTCATCATCATCATCATGTGCCATACCGGTTGGCGTAGGTGATCATGTCCATTCACAATCTTCTATCTACAGTGCATCGTATCAGTTCTGTTGTTGACTGTTTTCCATGCCATGACACCAAGTGTGATCTCTGCTCAGTTCGCTTAAATTGTGTGTCTGTTACTATGTCCTTCCGCAAGAGGTTCAATTTAACCGGTACATTGATCCTCACATCAATAGTCAGCTATGGTTTCCTGACCACTATCAGCTCAGGATTTTTTTCATATTCTGATCAGTTTTGATCATGTTTCGACATTCCAATGGTTTACAATGAATGATGATATCGTATGTCAAGGAACAGTTGGCTGTGTTTATTTTATGTTGGGGTTCGCCCTATGTCTTTTGGCGTGTGCTGAGACTGCTATGATGGGGTCAACAGCTACCATTCTTTGTTTGGGAGAAGAGTTAGTAATTCGGATGATCCACTGGCACGGGCGATTGAGTAATTATGGATTTTAATACGTTTACAGTGATACCCTGGCTTTCCATAACCATAACCATAAGTGTCACTGTCTTCTATTGTTCCTTATCCGCTTACCTACAGTTACTTTCATTGTCGCTGTTTCTTCTCATTTAAAAAAAAACTAAATATATTATGTATATATGTGTGTGTGTGTGTGTGTGTGTGTGTGTGTGTGTGTGTGTGTGTGTGTGTGTGTGTGTGTGTGTGTGTGTGTGTGTGTGTGTGTGTGTGTGTGTGTGTGTGTGTGTGTGTGTGTGTGTGTGTGTGTGTGTGTGTGTGTGTGTGTGTGTGTGTGTGTGTGTGTGTGTGTGTGTGTGTGTGTGTGTGTGTGTGTGTGTGTGTGTGTGTGTGTGTTATTTCGGTTCTTTCTAATTCTTTATTAGGTTGTTTAAGTTGATTTACTGAGCTTTCTTTATTAGGTTGTTTAAGTTGATTTACTGAGCTTTCTTTATTAGGTTGTTTAAGTTGATTTACTGAGCTTTCTTTATTAGGTTGTTTAAGATGAGCTTTCTTTATTAGGTTGTTTAAGTTGATTTACTGAGCTTTCTTTATTAGTTGTTTAAGATGAGCTTTCTTTATTAGTTTGTTTAAGTTGATTTACTGAGCTTTCTTTATTAGGTTGTTTAAGATGAGCTTTCTTTATTAGTTTGTTTAAGTTGATACACTGAGCTTTCTTTATTAAAATCACACCAAATAAAGAAAGAGCCCTGTCACTAAATATGAAAGACAGCGAAAATATTTTAGCCTAGTTTAGTCGACAAGTCATCCTCATTGAACATCGGACAAGTCCATAAGTGATCAGATCAGTTTAGAGGAACATCTACCAACTTGTAGCGGATAACGTCACCGGTGTAGTGTTGGTTGACAATTTTTCTTTGGGTTCCTGTGTAGCGTTTCCATCTGGCATCTCCTATCTTGACATGATATCTGTGAAGTCTGTTCATGGATGCAGTTTCAGGGTAATTTTTTTAGCTGTTTTTTTTCGTCCATCGTCCCTAAAGGGCATTAAGGAAGCCAAGCGGTCCATTGCCTTTCCGCACTCAACATCAACCAAATTAGCAAGTCTGTCAGCTCATTACCAGAATGCCCTGGCATGAAAATGAAGCAGACACTTTTTAGACTAGACCTTGATAGAGACTACAACTCATTGATTATTTCATTGAGGTAATATGGTGTTAGGACCCATCATTTGTAATAGACCTTAAACACAATATTTTCGGGCTAATGTGGCCAGAGTTCCGCCCGTGTGGTTTTCCTCTCCCAGTAAAAGATTCTCTCCCCATTTCAGACAGGATGAAAGCCGTCCATCCTTGTTCTTGCTAGTCCCGTTCACGAGCCACTGATCGCGGGGATCTCTTAAAAAAGAAACCACATCTGCTGCAGTAAAATTACTATTCATATTGTGTGTATCCTTTATTGACTTCTATACAATACCTTTGATTCATATTGTGCTTGCATTCATCCTACACACTTCTAAAGCCAGGCACTGATTTGTAAGTTGGCATTAGTCTGAAGGATCGAGTTTATTATGTTTGGTTTGTGACTGTCATCTGCTTGTTATAAGGTTATCAGGAACACAGTACATTGCCGATTGCTTTAGTTCTGACCCTATATCTTGATATATCAGATTTTGACTTGTTTTTCTCTTGTCATTACGTAATGAATGCGATTCAGTTGGTAATCACGAGATGGTTGTTTATTATTTGGTTGGATGTTTTTGTGTGACTGGACTCGTTTTGATTAGATATACACTGGGGAATAGGGGGCTGGGTAGCGACATCTGGTGACTATCGTCTCTGATGTGATGGCTAGAGATGGTGATTAGACGGAACTGCAAGGAGATTTATTGCAGCTCTATCATTTGATTAAAATGGTGATTAAGATGGTGATTAGATCGAACTGCAAGGAGATTTATTGCAGCTCTATCATTTGATTAGACGGAACTGCAATGAGATTTATTGCAGCTCTATCATTTGATTAAAATGGTGATTAAGATGGTGATTAGATCGAACTGCAAGGAGATTTATTGCAGCTCTATCATTTGATTAAAATGGTGATTAAGATGGTGATTAGATCGAACTGCAAGGAGATTTATTGCAGCTCTATCATTTGATTAGACGGAACTGCAAGGAGATTTATTGCAGCTCTATCATTTGATTAAAATGGTGATTAGATCGAACTGCAAGGAGATTTATTGCAGCTCTATCATTTGATTAAAATGGTGATTAAGATGGTGATTAGATCGAACTGCAAGGAGATTTATTGCAGCTCTATCATTTGATTAGACGGAACTGCAAGGAGATTTATTGCAGCTCTATCATTTGATTAAAATGGTGATTAAGATGGTGATTAGATCGAACTGCAAGGAGATTTATTGCAGCTCTATCATTTGATTAAAATGGTGATTATGATGGTGATTAGATCGAACTGCAAGGAGATTTATTGCAGCTCTATCATTTGATTAAAATGGTGATTAAGATGGTGATTAGATTGAACTGCAAGGAGATTTATTGCAGCTTTATCATTTGATTAAAATAACACAGTAAGAGTGTCTTCGTCTAGAACAAAGAGTTCAAGTGAAGTTTCAAAGGGAAAGCAATTGTAGATTGTGAGATTATGTTCATCAAGACGGTAGTGGAACAAAATGAGAATGATACATTTATGATCTTCTTTGTTGAAATGTGGATGATGCCATTAATTAAAAGAAAGAAAAAACTATGTGTTAAAGATCCTTGTTATCATGGCTAATGTAGAATATTGTTTCATGAACAGATGCCAGAAATCTACGCAATGACTGAATTATGGTAATTATAACAATCTCAATGGCGGTAGATTTTCTCTATGAAAAAATGCGAGAGCAGATTAATTTGATGAAATAGGTGTAGCTAAGCAGGTAAAAGATGAACTATTTGTCAGTAAATCAGGAACTTGAAGGGAAATAACTCAATAAACATCTCCTGTTGCCATCTGTTGACAAGGGCAATAATCGCCGATAAGTCCAGTAGATTGCCCGTCAATTGTCTCTAGCCAGTCTAATAAATCCGGAATTTCGCGGCAAGTTCAATTAGTTATTTCTCTTCACCGTTTGCTCAACTACTGCTACTATTCTTCTGCATTGTCCAACTTAATGATTTCTCTTCACCGTTTGCTCAACTACTGCTACTACTGTTCTGCATTGTCCAACTTAATGATTTCTCTTCACCGTTTGCTCAACTACTGCTACTACTCTTCTGCATTGTCCAACTTAATGATTTCTCTTCACCGTTTGCTCAACTACTGCTACTACTCTTCTGCATTGTCCAACTTAATGATTTCTCTTCACCGTTTGCTCAACTACTGCTACTACTCTTCTGCATTGTCCAACTTAATGATTTCTCTTCACCGTTTGCTCAACTACTGCTACTACTCTTCTGCATTGTCCAACTTAATGATTTCTCTTCATTGTTTGCTCGACTACGGCTACTACTTTTCTGTGTTGTCGAACTTAAAAGGACGTTACCAATACCACTGCTGTTAGCAGGTTCAGTCAGGTTTGATCAGGTGTTGTCGATGATTTCTGACGTAATCAAACGCTGACCAGTTTCAACCTAAGCGCTGTCTGCCTTCTTGACTCCCTAAGAAAAATAAAACATTCAATATGGCGGTCTCTTGGCTGTAGCCCGTACGATGTGTATCCTCTGTCGTTGATCAATAAGGGCACTAACATCATGTTCCCATATCAGTAAAGGCGTGGGGGACTCCGCTATGAAAACTTCAAACAAAATGATGACTCGTTTGTTAACGTACCTCAAGAGCACAGCTTTTGGTTATGACGTCAACAGGAGATTTCATGAAGACGATATCAACACTGTGACATCAACATCGTTCCTCTTTCAATCCTCAATCTTCTTAGGAAAGGAAGTGTTTATGATATACAGTGGTTGTTTTATAACCAGCTACACACACACACACACACACATATATATATATATATATATATATATATATGTATAAACAGTTACACGTAGAAGACTGAAAGTACAACGGTCATGTTCACAGAATTGACGAAAGCGACACTCGCATCAGACCTTCATGTGGACACCGGGTAAGAAAACAAAGCAAGGGAAACCAAATAAACTCTAAGAGGAACAATTAATAGAACAGATTTAATCATGTGCTCTAAGAGCAAAACAAGACCGTACGGGACTTAGCAGTAAATCGAGATGCATGAAGAGTTGTGTCTCTGTCCTGTGTGTCGTGTTTGGATCGAGCGGGACTAACTAACAAACTCTGATCAATGATACACAAATCAAATTGTATCATTGCAAGCACGTATCTCCTCAAATTGTATCATTGCAAGCACGTATCTCCCCAAATTGCATCATTGCAAGCACGTATCTCCTCAAATTGTATCATTGCAAGCACGTATCTCCCCAAATTGCATCATTGCAAGCACGTATCTCCTCAAATTGTAACATTGCAAGCACGTATCTCCTCAAATTGTATCATTGCAAGCACGTATCTCCCCAAATTGCATCATTGCAAGCACGTATCTCCTCAAATTGTATCATTGCAAGCACGTATCTCCTCAAATTGTATCATTGCAAGCACGTATCTCCTCAAATTGTATCATTGCAAGACGTATCACCTCAAATTGTATCATTGCAAGCACGTATCTCCTCGGCAACAGCGACATATCTTTAGAGCTGTCCAAGACGATCGACATTACTTCACATTTGTTCCATGAGAACCGTCCACTGCGACGTTCGGTAGCAATGCTCAATCAAAGGGAGCTCAACCGTCCACTCTGACGTTCGGTAGCAATGCTCAATCAAAGGGAGCTCAACCGTCCACTCTGACGTTCGGTAGCAATGCTCAATCAAAGGGAGCTCAACCGTCCACTGCGACGTTCGGTAGCAATGCTCAATCAAAGGGAGCTCAACCGTCCACTCTGATGTTCGGTAGCAATGCTCAATCAAATGGTTATGTTCAAAGGGAGCTCAACCGTCCACTGCGACGTTCGGTAGCAATGCTCAATCAAATGGTTATGTTCAAAGGGAGCTCAACCGTCCACTCCGACGTTCGGTAGCAATGCTCAATCAAATGGTTATGTTCAAAGGGAGCTCAACCGTCCACTCTGACGTTCGGTAGCAATGCTCAATCAAATGGTTATGTTCAAAGGGAGCTCAACCGTCCACTCTGACGTTCGGTAGCAATGCTCAATCAAATGGTTATGTTCAAAGGGAGCTCAACCGTCCACTCTGACGTTCGGTAGCAATGCTCAATCAAATGGTTATGTTCAAAGGGAGCTCAACCGTCCACACTGACGTTCGGTAGCAATGCTCAATCAAATGGTTATGTTCAAATGGAACTCAACCGTCCACTCTGACGTTCGGTAGCAATGCTCAATCAAATGGTTATGTTCAAAGGGAGCTCAACCGTCCACTCTGACGTTCGGTAGCAATGCTCAATCAAATGGTTATGTTCAAAGGGAGCTCAACCGTCCACTCCGACGTTCGGTAGCAATGCTCAATCAAATGGTTATGTTCAAAGGGAGCTCAACCGTCCACTCTGACGTTCGGTAGCAATGCTCAATCAAATGGTTATGTTCAAAGGGAGCTCAACCGTCCACTCTGACGTTCGGTAGCAATGCTCAATCAAATGGTTATGTTCAAAGGGAGCTCAACCGTCAACTCTGACGTTCGGTAGCAATGCTCAATCAAATGGTTATGTTCAAAGGGAGCTCAACCGTCCACTCTGACGTTCGGTAGCAATGCTCAATCAAATGGTTATGTTCAAAGGGAGCTCAACCGTCCACTCTGACGTTCGGTAGCAATGCTCAATCAAATGGTTATGTTCAAAGGGAGCTCAACCGTCCACTCCGACGTTCGGTAGCAATGCTCCATCAAATGGTTATGTTCAAAGGGAGCTCAACCGTCCACTCTGACGTTCGGTAGCAATGCTCAATCAAATGGTTATGTTCAAGGGAGCTCAACCGTCCACTCCGACGTTCGGTAGCAATGCTCATCAAATGGTTATGTTCAAAGGGAGCTCAACCGTCCACTCCGACGTTCGGTAGCAATGCTCAATCAAATGGTTATGTTCAAAGGGAGCTCAACCGTCTAGCATCGCAGAATTGAACGTTTGGGAACACTATAGAAGTACTATCTATCCCAGCTCTATAGTTGACATATAAGTAATATCTATCCCAGCTCTATTGTTGACTCTATCCCATATTGTTGACATATAAGTATATATATCCCTGCTCTATAGATGACATATGAGTCCCAGCTCTATAGTTGACATATAAGTAATATATATCCCAGCTCTATTGTTGACATATAAGTAATATCTATCCCAGCTCTATTGTTGACATATAAGTAATATCTATCCCTGCTCTATAGATGACATATGAGTAATATCTATCCCAGCTCTATAGTTTGCATATAAGTAATATCTATCCCAGCTCTATAGTTGACATATAAGTAATATCTATCCCAGCTCTATAGTTGACATATAAGTAATATCTATCCCAGCTCTATAGTTGCATATAAGTAATATCTATCCCAGCTCTATAGTTGACATATAAGTAATATATATCCCAGCTCTATAGTTGACATATAAGTAATATCTATCCCAGCTCTATTGTTGACATATAAGTAATATCTATCCCAGCTCTATAGTTGACATATAAGTAATATCTATCCCAGCTCTATAGATGACATATGAGTAATATCTATCCCAGCTCTATAGTTTGCATATAAGTAATATCTATCCCAGCTCTATAGTTGACATATAAGTATATATCCCAGCTCTATAGTTGACATATAAGTAATATCTATCCCAGCTCTATAGTTGACATATAAGTAATACCTGTCCCAGCTCTATATGACATATAAGTAATATCTGCCCCAGCTCTATAGTTGACATATAAGTAATATCTGCCCCAGCTCTATAGTTGACATATAAGTAATATCTATCCCAGCTCTATAGTTGACATATAAGTAATACCTGTCCAGCTCTATAGTTGACATATAAGTAATATCTGCCCCAGCTCTATAGTTGACATATAAGTAATACCTGTCCCAGCTCTATAGTTGACATATAAGTAATACCTGTCCCAGCTCTATAGTTGACATATAAGTAATACCTGTCCCAGCTCTATAGTTGACATATAGGTAATACCTGTCCCAGCTATGCAGCTGGCACGGCTTTTATTACTGAAGGCCCCCCCCCCTTCCTTTTTGGACCGTAACATGAGCTACTCTACATGACACTTGTTTTAAAGCCTGCAATAAACAAATGGATACATACAAAAGAAGCAGATAGAAACACTATGTACAATGTGAATGAATTACGTTCGCTGTAAAGAAATAATGTCATTGGTGGTTGGGGGGGGGGGGGGAGGGGAGAAGTGGCAGTCCAAGCATTGAAAGGGAGAGCACACATGTCCAAATGTGGACAGAGTAGGCGTCATAAATCTACAAAAAGGCTCAATAATAATTACTTCAAATATAGAGAGAGGTTATCGATCTAGATTCCATTATGTGGGACTATATTAATTGTAGTCTAACAGTGGCCATTAGTACGTCCATATTTGTCGGCGACACACACACAAAGCATCTAGTTTAGAGAAGAAGTGGGAGACACTTACGGTAATTCCTGTTGCGTTATATATGATTCTTTCCTCCGGTGTGTTCCGTGGCCTCATTATGAGGGAAGTAAAGAATAGTGACACTGTGACCTTCCAGGCATGTTGTAAGAGGCGACTAAGGAGTTGTTTGTTCGATGGCTTGACAAGCTGGCATTGTAAAATGGTTTGTTATGGAAACAGAGCCATATGTTTTAGAAGCAGTGATCTCTGCAATATGTGCCATTTTGGCACGCAAGCTTTCTGTTTTTGAGATTGTGGTTCTTCACTATGTGCCGTCTTCGGCTCGAAATGACAATAGAGAGATAGATAGATATGATTCGAACCGAGACCCACTTGTGTGTGATGTCTGAGATCCGCGCTACTTCTCGACAACGCAACCACATCTCTAGTGTTGTGTATGTACTATACGTCTTCGTCTGTTTCCCATTGATTGTTACCTGGAGTCGTTGCAGATAGGAGCCATGTATAGGGCAGCACTAGTGTTTAGTTGTTATAGTGGTTGTTATATCAGTTGTTATAGTAGTCGTTACAGTAGTTGTTATAGCCCATTTGTTTTAAGTGGGTCTCTCACACTCTGATTTCATCGTTAAAAAGTTATCTTCGTCGTTACTCAGTTATCTTCGTCGTTACTCAGTTATCTTCGTCGTTACTCAGTTCTCTTCAACTTTACACAGTTATCTTCGTCGTTACTCAGTTATCTTCGTCGTTACTCAGTTATCTTCGTCGTTACTCAGTTCTCTTCAACGTTACACAGTTCTCTTCAACGTTACACAGTTATATTCAACTTTACACAGTTATCTTCAAAGTTACACAGTTATCTTCAAAGTTACAAAGTTATTTTTGTCCTTACTCAGTTATCTTCAACGTTAAACAGTTATCTTCAACACTACACAGTTATCTTCGTCGTTACTCAGTTATCGTCAACGTTAAACAGTTATTTTCATCGTTAAACAGTTCTCTTCGCCTTTACATAGTTATCTTCGTCTTTACACAGTTATCCTCAACGTTACACAGTTATCTTCAACGTTACACAGTTATCTTCGTCTTTACACAGTTATCCTCAACGTTACACAGTTATCTTCAACGTTACACAGTTATCATCGTCTTTACACAGTTATCCTCAACGTTACACAGTTATCTTCGTCTTTACACAGTTATCCTCAACGTTACACAGTTATCTTCAACGTTAAACAGTTATCTTCGTCTTTACACAGTTATCCTCAACGTTACACAGTTATCTTCGTCTTTACACAGTTATCCTCAACGTTACACAGTTATCTTCAACGATAAACAGTTATCTTCAACGTTACACAGTTATCTTTAACGTTACACAGTTATCTTCAACGTTACACAGCTATCTTCGTCCTTACACAGTTATCTTCAACGATAAACAGTTATCTTCAACGTTACACAGTTATCCTCAACGTTACACAGTTATCTTCAACGTTACACAGTTATCTTCAACGTTACACAGTTATCTTCGTCCTTACACAGTTATCTTCAATGTTACACAGTTATCCTCAACGATAAACAGTTATCTTCAATGTTACACAGTTATCTTCGTCCTTACACAGTTATCTTCAATGTTACACAATTATCTTCGTCCTTACACAGTTATCTTCAATGTTACACAGTTATCCTCAACGTTACACAGTTATCTTCAATGTTACACGATTATCTTCATTTATTTTCGTCGTTAAACAGTTATCTTCGTCTTTACACAGTTATCCTCAACGTTACACAGTTATCTTCGTCTTTACACAGTTATCCTCAACGTTACACAGTTATCTTCAACGATAAACAGTTATCTTCAACGTTACACAGTTATCTTCAACGTTACACAGTTATCTTCAATGTTACACAGTTATTTTCGTCCTTACACAGTTATCTTCAATGTTACACAGTTATCCTCAACGATAAACAGTTATCTTCAATGTTACATAGTTATCTTCGTCCTTAGACAGTTATCTTCAATGTTACACAGTTATCTTCGTCCTTACACAGTTATCTTCAACGTTACACAGTTATCTTCAATGTTACACAGTTATCTTCAATGTTACACGATTATCTTCATTTATTTTCGTCGTTAAACAGTTATCTTCGTCGTTACATAGTTATCTTCCACGTTACATCGTTATCTTCAACGTTACACAGTTATCTTCGTCCTTAGACAGTTATCTTCAATGTTACACAGTTATCTTCGTCCTTACACAGTTATCTTCATTGTTACACAGTTATCTTCATTGTTACACAGCTATCTTCAACGTTACACAGTTATCTTCAACGTTACACAGCTATCTTCAACGTTACACAGCTATCTTCAACGTTACACAGCTATCCTCAACGTTACACAGCTATCTTTAACGTTACACAGCTATCTTCAACGTTACACAGCTATCCTCAGCGTTACACAGCTATCTTCAACGTTACACAGCTATCCTCAGCGTTACACAGCTATCTTCAACGTTACACATCTATCTTCAACGTTACACAGCTATCTTCAACGTTACACAGCTATCTTCAACGTTACACAGCTATCCTCAGCGTTACACAGCTATCTTCAACGTTACACAGCTATCTTCAACGTTACACAGCTATCCTCAGCGTTACACAGCTATCTTCAACGTTACACAGCTATCTTCAACGTTACACAGCTATCTTTAACGTTACACAGCTATCTTCAACGTTACACAACTATCCTCAGCGTTACACAGCTATCTTCAACGTTACACAGCTATCCTCAACGTTACACAGCTACCCTCAACGTTACGCAGCTATCCTCAGCGTTACACAGCTATCCTCAACGTTACACAGCTATCCTCACCGTTACACAGCTATCCCCAGCGTTACACAACTATCCTCAACGTTACACAGCTATCTTCAACGTTACACAGCTATCCTCAGCGTTACACAGCTATCTTCAACGTTACACAGCTATCTTCAAAGTTACACAGTAACGTCGTCCGTTCCTACGGTGCCTCGTCATACTCCTGTAATAATCTGGTGTAGAGAGGAACACAACATCTTTTACTGGCATCTACATCAGTCGATATTTCGTGGATGAGCCACTCAAATCTATGTTTTAGGTTCAAGCAAAGAAAGCTGGTGCAGTAGAATGTCGACAAAAAACGCACAATTAATCTTTTGCTTGATCAACATTTAGCTATTCTCTGTTGGGAGTTGGCAACCATGTCAGCTACTTCGAAATTGGCTCTTCTCTGCGCATGTTATCCAATGTCTGTAGCAGTCACTGCTACCTCGTCTCCTGAGCCACATGACTAAAATATCCCTAATAACCATCATGTGAAGAGTGGGATGCACAATCAAACAAAAAGTAGTTGTGAACAGTGTGGATTTATTAAAGGTGAATGTAAGAACAACGGCATATAAATGATAATGTCACTAATAGAAAGAGCCATAGAAGTGAAATCAGATCGGTACATATGTTCTATAGACTTGGAATATAATTTGTTAGCCAGAACATAAACAACCGGAAGTTTCCTGATGACTTCATCGCTATGACTGGACAATAAGCAGCTGCAGCTGACTAGTGATGGACAGACAAATAAAAGCCCTAAGCTCAACAGCAAATTATTGAAATAATGTCGTGGCCGAAGAAAACAACGACTCTGAAATATACAAAAAACGAAATAGAACATTATCACAACAGAATTTCAAATAGCTAACAACGATGCTAACTTCAAATGCTACACTTATTCAGTGCCTAATAGCTGAAGTGAAGAATTGCCATAGGCGGCATTCCAAAGAATGCGACAACAAATTATGCTACCCGCAATTTTTGTCATGGAATATTTTCTAAATAGTTTTTCAGTATTAATTGGAGCCAGTCTTGACATATGGTTGCTAAATGTCGGACAATCGAACAGCAGATAAAGAAATAGTTATAGCCAACAGAAATATGGTTTTACAGAAGAAAGTAGACAATACAAGGCAGCACATAAGAGTATTTAATGCGTTCTAACAGAGGTTACATTTGAAGGGAAAAAAGCTGCTTTCCAACATTAGAAGAAAATCATCATTTTGCGTTCACGGGAACAGCCTGAGAATGCTCGATAGAAAATTTTAAAAAAGGCGGAAGAGCTACAGTAGAAAGATTGTGAAGTACGTCATCAACAAAAATGGTAAACATGACATGATCACCTACGACAGCAGGCCTGTTACTTGACAATACCGTAACTCTATAATTTCCTCTGAAAGTGTTACCACGCGTATCCCAAATGTTGCATAAGTATGAGAGATGCGCTGAACATTTCAACAACTCACGACATTACCGATTACACGTTTGCACATTTTGACTGAAACAATATCACCTTGTTCATGTTCCTTCGTGTTTGGATATCTCATCCTCCAAATACCTCATGATGGTACACAAGTTCCACCGAAGCGTCAAAATTGTATTTCACAGCCAGTTTAGAAGAGAAGAATTTGTTACAACATTGAATCTAATAGACGTGAAAATATTTGATGCATTTTTAGAGACTGACCAGAAAAGAAAAACTCATCAAACTAAAGTCTGCATTTCAGGTGTTGCGAAAGACAATTGCTCTGAGATCTGAGTCTGAATATTATTGTCCAGAGATCTGAGTCTGAATATTATTGTCCAGACATTTTCTAGGCTGCAGATGATGTGAATGGACATTATGACGAAAAAACTTCCAATTTTAAAAAAAAATATTTGTTTCCAATTGATCGTTTTTGTTTTCTTAAAAGGTATTGGCTCGTTTCTTTGTGCTCTCCGTGATTGGGACGTTACGTTTCTGTGATTGCTCGATTAGTACCCTTTGTGCTCTCGTGATTGGGACGTTAAGTTTCTGTGATTGCTCGATTAGTACCCTTTGTGCTCTCCGTGATTGGGACGTTAAGTTTCTGTGATTGCTCGATTAGTACCCTTTGTGCTCTCCGTGATTGGGACGTTAAGTTTCTGTGATTGCTCGATTAGTACCCTTTGTGCTCTCCGTGATTGGGGCGTTAAGTTTCTGTGATTGCTCGATTAGTACCCTTTGTGCTCTCCGTGATTGGGACGTTAAGTTTCTGTGATTGCTCGATTAGTACCCTTTGTGCTCTCCGTGATTGGGACGTTAAGTTTCTGTGATTGCTCGATTAGTACCCTTTGTGCTCTCCGTGATTGGGGCGTTAAGTTTCTGTGATTGCTCGATTAGTACCCTTTGTGCTCTCCGTGATTGGGACGTTAAGTTTCTGTTATTGCTCGATTAGTACCCTTTGTGCTCTCCGTGATTGGGGCGTTAAGTTTCTGTGATTGCTCGATTAGTACCCTTTGTGCTCTCCGTGATTGGGACGTTAAGTTTCTGTGATTGCTCGATTAGTACCCTTTGTGCTCTCCGTGATTGGGACGTTAAGTTTCTGTGATTGCTCGATTAGTACCCTTTGTGCAGATTACAAGGTCTATTTGTGTATTTCTTGCATCGGACTGACAAGGCTTCGATGTTCAGCTCTTCAAGTGGGCACCAGAGATTGTTATCTGAACAAATTCAATGAGAACAAGGAGAAATGAAATAACGGTAAGGTTAAAGCTTTACGTAATAAGTGGACGAGACAAATTATAACAACGTTTCGGCTTAATAGGCTTTCAGCAGGTCAAAACAATCAACAAACACACACACAGATATGTATTTAAAACAAGAAATAATAAATAATTTCGAACTAGAATGAGAAATAAAAAAAAATAAAAATAAAAGATCTTGCCTGCAAAACTGTTCTGTGATCAAAGGAAATGGGAGAAGAACTTGGCTTGCTTCAATTGGAACTGGTATCAGTTATTGTCATTACAGTTCATGAAAACGATGAGCTTTGTGCATGTGTTTAACTCTGTCTATGGGTAAACGAATAACAATTCAACTAATTATGTGATGGAATTGATATTTACTTTAAAAATAATCTACTAACATCTGTGGGTTTGTTCTTTTAGTTCATGAAATAATGTTTGAGGAACGTGTCATTGATAACTGTTGGCGCCACGCTTGCGCGTTGCGTGTGCACACTGGATGCAAAACAGCTGTTTATACACTTGAATAATAAACAGATGACATATGGAATATGGAATTTGAATGAAAACATTTGTTTCAAGTATACACGCGCGCACACACACACACACACACACACACACACACACACACGGAGGTGGGATAAAACAGGAAGAAGGGAGCAAATAAACATTATTCCCTGATCTTCAGTCCAAGTTTGAAAAAAAAAGTAATAACAGGGAAGGAAAATTGTAGAACCAGCATTCAAATGAGGGGCAGTTCCTGTGATCATGAGACACACATGAAACTCTTCTGTCGTTTGAGAATCTCCAGTAATACCAGCACTACATAACTTTTAAATTAGACTCGACGCGTCTACGAACATCGGGTATGTAATAATGATAACAATCTTGCCAACGGCCTCAGACATCTGAAAGTACACCACGTCCACACATGAACACATATAGAGTGACAGAGATGCTGTTTTCTTACACTCATGCATACATATACGTATATTGTTGTAAAGTCTTACATATTCACACATATAGACATGCATAAACTTGCACACGCATATAAGCAATGTGTATAGAGATAGACATATCGATACCTCCCAGCAGGCGACAGAACATACGAAGACGTGCTTGTTGTAGTGCAAAGCGATCGATTCTTGAAAGCAATAGCCAATATGGCGTAGACAAGCGATGGTTCACAACAAACCTCGGTCAAATGGGTTCTGCAAACGATGAAAGAACGCTTGGCACAATCTTTCAAGGCTTGGCGATTAAACGAGATGAGGATGTCATCGTCAGTGGATGCGAACGCATTTGCTTGTGTGGATCGACCCATGACGCCATTCCTCGACATGATTCTGCCAATTATCTGATCAAAAGAAGAGCTCTGATGTTATCGATTGATTTTATGTTCGACTCTTGGGATTTGGACATATATTCTCTGCGGACAGGAAATTGGTTACATCGTCATCAATCAAGGTTAACATGAGATCAATAAATCAATCAGTTAATCTTACTTTACTTCAGGGGCGAGAACTTCCACAAGTGAAGTTTCCCCTGGGTAGAAACATTTAATGGATGACAGTTCTGCCACGTGGTCGAGCTAGAATGGTGTGTCAGAGAGTGCCAATAAGATAGGTTTAGTAAAAGTAAAGAGACCCCGTCACGCAAAGTAGCGCATAGGGAATATGGTGTTAGTGACCATAAATTGTACATACCTTCAGCTCGTGATTTTTTAGGTAATGTGGTCTGTATTACACCCGTGCTGCTCTACTTTCCCAGAAAAAATCAGGTACCCATTTAAGGCTGTGTGAACCCGGAAGCCATTAATCAGTATCGAACCCGATCTCTTGTCCTTTGTAGTCCAGTTCACTAACCACTGAGCTATGGCGGCTACCAAGAAAGGTATAGACACTCACAATCAACAGAAAAAAAAAACTATGTACAGTGTTAAGTGTTTAATTCCCAAAATTGTTTTCCTGTTTTGAACAGAGTTCTCTCTCTTTTAGCTGTAAAAAAATAAAATTAAAATTCTAAAATTATCACATTAAATTTATGGCTACTCACATTTCTCTGTCAGTTGTGGTTCGTTCTAATTAAACGTGTACAAATATGAATTTGATTAGAGGGAGTGTTTCACAGCATTCAGTTATTCTTACCAAAGACTTCATTCTATTTGAGCTGATTATTGCCACATCGTCATGAGGGTGCTTCCAGACAATTTAACGAGTTAAAATTGTACCGTTAAATTGTATCGCCGGAATCGAACCAGGGTAATCCTACACCGGAGTTAAGAAAAAAATCGCTGTCAGGTTTAGAGGGTGGTATTCTCAGCCAGGAAGGCTCAGGAATATAGGAAGAGAAGTCATGGGAAATCCTCAGGAAGATCGGTCTAGACGAGAGAAGCAGAGAAAATGTCATAGAATAGACAGAGAGACCTTCTCTCGTCTTTGCTCCGAAAGTGGGTTTAAAGAAGTGTGACTGCATGATTAATTAGAGCGTTGAATATAGGATATATCAACATTTATAGCACTTTATTAAAAAAAATTGATATGTCTTATATTATTGTGATCACCATGACAACAGGCTGTGTTTGAGATTCATTTACATCCACCACTCACATCCTGTTCACTGAGCAAATCTGTAAAAACACAGAAATGCAAGGCCGAAACAAATGGAAAGACAATCAATAGCCTTAGAAATGCTGATGATACTTTATTATTAGCAGAAAATCCTAAAGATCTACAACAATTACTTAATGAAATCAACATGACAAGCAAAAAATATGGATTAGATATGAAAATAAAAAATACTAAAACTATGATCATAAGCAAATATAATATTCAAAACCTATAAATGGATATCAAAGCTCAAGGAAATAAACCTGGAGACAGTACAGAGCTACAAATACCTTGGACATACTATGACCAGTGGTGGAAAATGTAAAACTGAAATAAATAAAAGAATAGGAATGCAAAAATTAATTTTAATACAAGAAAGAATATATTAACATCAAAACAAATAACACCAGGACTAAAACTAAGAATAGTAAAATATTTTATTTCTCAATATATCATCATCATCAAGTACCGGGCCTGCTAGCGTAGTTTATCATGTCTCTCCATAACTTTCGATCTCGGCAGCTATTTATCATTTCTGTTGTTGACCTTCTGCCAAGCCATTCTCTTAAGCTGTCTGTTATTTTTTCTCTTTGCTTCCCTCTATCTCTTTGTCCCTCAATTTTTCCAGTCGTTACAATATATTCCAGTTGTTCTCTTCTCATTACATGGCCAAAAAATGATGATTGTTTCTTCCTAATATTGGAAATTAGCTCTCTTTTTGCTCTGACCTCTCTCAGAACATCTTCATTACTCTTCTTAGCTGCCCATGGTACTCTCAATATTCTTCTGTAAAACCACATTTCTACAGACTCCAGTGATTTTCTTGTCTGTTGTCCTATTGTCCATGATTCGCATCCATATGTTAAGACTGGCTCTACGTAACATTTAAGAACTCTTTTTCTTGTTTCTATTGTCAAAAACGGATTGCATAGTATCTTCCTTATTTTTTGGAAAGCTGCTTTTGCCTGAACCATTCTGCATCTCACCTATTTTATACATCTTCCGTCTGAGGTTAACAAAGTTCCCAAATATTTAAATTCATTTACCTGTTTTAATATTGTTCCACTTATCTTTATTTTGCACTGAGGTGATGTCTTTTTCTTTGTTGTTACCATTACCTCTGTCTTTTTGCTATTAAGGCGGAGTCCTTTATTTTTGCTTTCTTTCACTATAATGTCTAACATTTCTTGTAACTCATTTTAACTCTTAGCGATTAAGACTGTATCATCAGCATACCTTAGATTATTTATATTATGACCACCAATTGTTATTCCAGGCATGTCCCTTATGGAGCTTAAAATAATCTCACTAGAAATATTAAACAAATCTGGTGCCAGCACACAGCCTTGTCTAACACCCTGTTTTATTTGTTGAAACATTCCCAATTGGTTTCCAATTCTTATGGCCGCTGTTTGTTGCCAGTACATGTTCTTTATTATTCTTAGATCTTTGCTGTCTACGTTTATGCTTTCTATAATTTTGATTATTTCTTGGTGCTTTACTTTGTCAAATGCCTTGGTGTAATCTATGAAACATAGGTATAGATCTGTTTTCATCTCTATGGCTCTTTCTACTAAAGATCTTATGATATAAATGGCATTGCTTGTTCCTCAACATATAGTATAGTGCAAAAACATTGACATTAGATAACAAAACATAACAGAAAATTTAAGTCTTTGAAATGTGGATTTATAGAGAAATATGAAGAATTGGATGGGAATAAAATAAAACAAACGATGAAACAACTAAAAATGAAAAGAGAACTACTGAACACAATTCAAACAAGCCAAATGAGACAATGTAGCCAACCTTCGATGCGGAGACGGCACTTAGTGATAATAAATCCCATTATTAGTTTTATTATTTTATCTCTAGATGATAAGCAGTAATATACCTCTCAGACATTTGATGGTTTCTTGTATCACTTGTCCCCTTCACACTATCTTAGGTAATATGTTTTGTATTTGAGTGATACACATTATCTCTCAATTGAGTTTTGATAGCCACCTTCTGTTTATTTAACTCAGCGTCCCTGTTAGGTAAAACAGCCGTAAAGTACCAATCATGTCTGAGTACACCATTTACGGAAAGTTCTAATTCAACTAAACTGTGGGCACCGTTTTTATTTAGTGGAAATTATTTTGTTAAAATTGACATTAGTTTATTTTACTTTATTGAAATTAGTTGGATGTTTCATTTCTTATAAGTTCTGTTTATTGAAAGAAGTGTACGCGCATCATAGATGCATTGAATTGCTTGAAGAGTTCTTAATATATTCTTGTTAAAATTGTTCTTAATATAAAGTAAAGTTAAAGTAGGAGACTTGAATCGGCGTCTTAGCTCGCGAGTTTCCACCCATATGTGCTCGGCCGTCTATCCTGAAGTGTTCGGAGACTTCTGGATAGTGTCGCTTCATGCATCGAAAGTCACGATGCGAGGCGACATTCCTCACCTTCCCAGAGTACTACCCTGGTACCCATTTCTGGCTGGGTCGAACGCGGGGGTATGTTTTTTTTTTCCAATCATGAGTACAACTCACACTGCTTCCAGCGGGAATCGAACACGGGTTGTCCGAACGTCGGTAGCCTAGTCGGGTGTTTACGGAGGCCCCTACTTTTAATATAAATTCCAAGAAAACAAAGTTAGAATAATATGAGATCAAAAATGAGAATTATACAAATAAAATTATGTTCATATGTAAGGTCAGCTGTTTGAAACTGTAATAGCATGAAGAGAAATCTGACTGGAGTCGTCTGTCGCTGGACACTTCGAGACCTGTTGATGAGTGGATCTGGGCACCTATGGACATGATAGGAGTGCTGACCTGCAAATAACTCAATGGACATGATAGGAGTGAAGACCTGCAAATAACTCAATGGACATGATAGGAGTGATGACCTGCAAATAACTCAATGGACATGATAGGAGTGATGACCTGCAAATAACTCAATGGACATGGTAGGAGTGCTGACCTGCAAATAACTCAATGGACATGATAGGAGTGATGACCTGCAAATAACTCAATGGACATGATAGGAGTGAAGACCTGCAAATAACTCAATGGACATGATAGGAGTGATGACCTGCAAATAACTCAATGGACATGATAGGAGTGATGACCTGCAAATAACTCAATGGACATGATAGGAGTGCTGACCTGCAAATAACTCAATTCACATGATAGGAGTGCTGACCTGCAAATAACTCAATGCACATGAAAGGAGTGCTGACCTGCAAATAACTCAATGGACATGATAGGAGTGCTGACCTGCAAATAACTCAATGGACATGATAGGAGTGCTGACCTGCAAATAACTCAATGGACATGATAGGAGTGCTGACCTGCAAATAACTCAATAACTTTGCGTGATGAAAACATAGTTAAGTAAACAAATAAATGATAGCCGAAAATAATAATTTATAAACACACCTGCATAATGTGCAATAATAGTAGCAGACATCAAACCAACCTAATTAAAAGTCTCTACATCAACAGCAGCTGCACAGTCAGAACAGCAGCAGGCTACACGGACCACTTCGAAGTTAGATCATGTATAAGACAAGTGTGCGTATTATCCCCCTTATTGTTTATTACATACATGTACTTTATATGCAAGTTAGCTAGCCCATCAGAGACAGAGATCAACGAGCTTTTATTTGCTGACAATCAGGCACTAATACATGGACAAATAGAAGACCTACAAGAACAATTAAATAAACTCAACATCACAGCACAAAATACAACATGAAAATCAACATTTAAAAAATCACAAACAGCAGAGATAGACTCAAGATGCAACAAAGCTTGTCAAATCATTGGACAGTTATCACCACAATTGTCCAACAAGGAAATAACTCTAGAGGCAAAACGAGCACTATACAATACAATCTTCATCCCAACGTTGTGCTACCAATGCCAGTCCTGTACCCTAGATGCATGAACAATAAGAATAACCTCTACAGAGATGAAAGGTGTCAGACGAATGACAGGAAACAGTCTGAGAGATAAGATCAGAAAGTAAAAATTAAGAAAAAAAAACTGAAATAGATCCGCCATAGAATATATAAAGAAACAACAGATAAAAGTGTTTGGCCAAGTGACAAAGCAGAGTGATCAAAACAGAACAAAACGAGCCCTCAATAAACGTTGCGAAAATACCAGACCCAAGGGTCGACTACGAAAAACATGGATCGACTGAATATTAGGAGTACTAGAAAACATAACAGCAGCAGAGGCGAACAGAAGAGCAAATTATATCTCCCCTCGACGCTGAAAGGCAAATGAGGAAGGAAAGATGAAATAGAAGAAGAATGGTAGCAGAAGTAGTAATAGCAGAAGTAGTAATAATATATGTGGCCTTTTGCCCTTTGACAGACGGTTGGTAGCAAGCAATTATGATGAGTCAGTAGTTTGGTAAAAAATATTGGTGTCTTATGCTGGATGCTTGGATGCTACTTTGCTGGACATCCTCTCTCGTGGCTGAATCTGCCAATATTGGACAGGCAGATCCATCAGCAGAATGAACAAGATGTATTTATTGTGCCTGGCCTCGTCTCATTTCTCCAGCGCCTTTTGTTTTCTGCATTTGATACCAGCACTACCCTTAATAATAATAATAATAATAATAATAATAATAATAATAAGAAGAAGAAGAAGTGAAAGAAGAAGAATAGTGACACGGCTCCTGATGAACGGTCTTTTACAAATAACGAACATGAAATGGAAGGACACAATAACTAACTCGTTTGTCGTGTATTGGGTGAAGCTTCCATTGATGCATACAAAGTTACAAAGCTCAAGGTTGAGTCATGTAAGGGCAGACTTTCATTTCTTGACTAGCACAGCTGTATGTTTTCATCACAAAATGGCATTTTCGTTCTAACATTGAAACTTGCATTATTTATGTATGAAGTTATCCGGATCCTAGTACACACCACTTACTCTGACAAATGGATGTTTAATGGGAGCGACATATTAGTTTGTGACACCAAAAACAAACACGTATAATATCAAGCTGAAGGAAATGTTTCTGTGTCAATGAAATGTTTCTGTGTCAATGAAATGTTTCTGTGTCAATGAAATGTTTCTGTGTCAATGATATGTTTCTGTGTCAATGAAATGTTTCTGTGTTAATGAAATGTTTCTGTGTCAATGATATGTTTCTGTGTCAATGAAATGTTTCTGTGTCAATGAAATGTTTCTGTGTTAATGAAATGTTTCTGTGTCAATGAAATGTTTGTAGTCAATGTTCGTAACATAAACAATACAAGCTAGGTCAGTCTGAGAGTTTCTTGGCTGCAATATTTAACCCCTAGTAACCTCCGTCAGTCATTGGATTTTTAAGTGCCTCAAGAAGTAATATTGTTTTTTTTTTCTTTCATGTTGCCATGCTTCTCCTTCTCTATGAATCTGTCTGCTTCTTGATTGAGGTGAACCTTTAGAGTGTGTTTCCAGAGATTGTGGTCTTCAGCTATTTCTTCCCAGACTGCAGGGTTTATGTTCAGAGTCTTCATGTCACGTTTACACACGTCTAAAATTGAAGTTGTGGGCGCCTCCTACTCCTTTTGCCGTATGTCAGTTGTCCGAAGAGTATATATTTTGGTATGCGGCCATCTTTCATACGGTCTACGTGGCAAAGCCAGCGTAACCTACGTTATTTGAGCAGCGTATAGATATTCGGTAGGCCTGTGCAAGTCATGACCTCCACGTTTGTCATTTAATCCTTCCAGGTGATACCAAGAATACGGCGTAGACATCGCATATGGAATGTATTTAGCCTTCTCTCCTGCTTTACATAGGTTGTCCAAGATTCGCTGCCATACAGGAGGATACTAATTATGCAGGCATTGTACACTGCGGCCTTTGTTTTAATTGTCAGTTTGCTGTTTTGCCAGACACGCCTAGAAAGACAGGCAAAGGTGGTAGCAGCTTTACCAATACGAGTGTCAATTTCTGTATCTAAAGATAGTTTGTCGCTGATGATGGACCCCAGGTGGTTATACTTCCGCACGACACGATGTTTAACCACATCAATGTTTAAAGTTTAAGATACAGATTCTTCTAATCACTTTGAATGTAACAAGAATCAGGATGTGTGTTTTATGTTTCTTGAAAGATATAGATGAGAAAATCAACTATTATATCAGTGATAAACAACCTTGAGATGTGGAAGCTCTGGCGAGCTTAGAGATGACAGGAGATTTACGGGCAGACCATCATTTAGGCATAGAGATGTTGTAAAACATCTGTACAAGATTTCTGCATCAGCAAATTGACTGTTCCAATGTGGCAATAGATCGTGTTGTATGAAGAGCAGAAATAAATAGAGGAGCAACCACATTGAAAAGGGAGTTGACGAAAGATCAGTGTACAAGTGCCAAAAGAGAAAATCGGATTGACTCATCGTCCATAAATAAAAGTACAACTAGATTTTGTTTCTGCTGTAGCCGAACATGCTAAGCCAGCTTTAACATATTCAGTCACGAGAGACGCTGCTCGTCAAAAAATATAATTATCAAGATCCGCTGACATTTACTGATTGCAGACCGTCTTGCAAGAAAATAAGCGATGTAAATATGACATCTCGATAATGATAATAATGTTCTACATCAGCGAATTGTCATTGAAACTGTTTTCTGTTACTACACCAGTACAGTGACAGAGTTAATCATTCTGTTTGTCGCTTTACATAATTGATTATTACATTAATTGTTTTGTTGAAGAACGTTCCATGACAGACAAAGGCTATGTGTACACGCGAGTCTTCGTCAACACATGCACGCTTGTGACAACCGACGACGTGACGTATGCATGAATATTGTTATATTTGGCGGGGAAGACTGTTGTAGGCTATAGCTGGATGCAACACAATCCATCAGTGGCTTCCTTTAGGCCGAGTCTTCAGGTTTATACTGCTGTAGAAAAAACATGAGAATCAGGACGTTCTATCCACATGTTAGTGAATAGAAACACTTGCTCGACGAGATGTGTGTTTGGCAGCGGAACGGAAAGGTCTTAATGTTGTTCTGAATTCTTCCTTCTGACAAGCTCTTTGCGTGAAGTTTCAACTTCAAAATAAATAACAAATGAAGTGTTAGACGGAGATACAGAGAAATAATAAAGTTCTGACGCACGAAAACATGAAGAGACTCTTATCGAATACGGTTACTTTATGACACGTAACGTTCTTTAGATATAAAGACATAACAACATACTGTGTATCATCTTAGATAGGAAAGATCAAGCATTAAATAAAGGAGGAAAATAACAACAGGACGACAATATCAAGAAGTGGACTGTAAAATCAGTAATTGAGTGCACAAAGAAGGCAAGAGGAAGAGAACATCACTTTTCCTTGCTAGCAGAGACGGCACTCTATACTGATGACAACATCACTTTTCCTTGCTAGCAGAGACGGCACTCTATACTGATGACAACATCACTTTTCCTTGCTAGCAGAGACGGCACTCTATACTGATGACAACATCACTGCTTTTTTTCTTTGTATCTGTTGTTTTCAATGCCTTGATATGCCACCCAATCAATCAAATAACTTCAAGCCCGTCTGGGGAGCATAGCCCGTGGATAAGATCTCTTCAGTCGTCATTAAATCCTGGACATTTTCTCAGTTTCTTCCGGTCAAGTCACGGTCAATGACCTTTCATGATCTCTGACCTCCATGTTCTTTTGGACCACATTAATGTATCGATTAGTCGATGTGTTTAAGAACTTCGACCTCTTACTCATCGATTTCAATTAAAATGATTATTTTGTATCGGAGATCCTTGTCACAAACAAAAAAATATTGCCCTAATTTAATCGGGTAAGGTTTGTTTACCGATGTGGAAAAACTGCGGACAGCCTCTGAAGAAATGTCACAAGATACAGCAAGCCAGGCTATGTATGTGGGACAGAATTATGGATAAGATGAAGAAAAAACGCGAATAATAAAAATAGAAGTGAAGACATGGGATGAAAATGTAAGAGCAATCATGGGGGTGAGGTTTATGTTTCTCGTGCGTGTGGATAAGTAGAAAAAAATGCATTGATGCCCAAGATTGTGATGTTGAAGAGCTATACATGTTTGTGAGGGTGTTTTCGCATGTGTGGGGTTTGCTGTGTAACTTATCGCGATTGTTGAGAAATAATGTCGCATGCTTGATGCTGTCGTCGCGTAGTGCGCAGGTTGTGAATTTTAATTTTTATCCCCACAAGACATAGGGAGCATATTGGTATAGCTTTGGACAAAAACAGGAGACACGCGTTAACACGTTCAGTGACCACACAGCTAACTCACCTGACTTCGTATTGTCCTTCTGGGGGGGGGGGGGGGGGGGCTGTTGGTCTCCAGGCAAGACGGCGGTCTCGAGACGTAGAGGTTGTGATTTCAAATCCCGGCTGCACCAGTTGGGATATTTATTTGTGATTTCTCATTGCAGCAACCACCCCACAGCATCTGTACACATCACAGCGGCGAGGTCCGGCTTGATATGTTAACTACTCATTGACATGCAAAATATGACTGCTTCCAATGACGACATTATCTGCCTGTGCGGTGAGGGACCCCTGTGCACACGGCTGCCGGGGAAAAAAACAGATGAAAACGCAACATTCAGTTCCTAGTCTCTAGGGACTTCGCCTGAGGTAAAAACTGACGAGCGAAAAAGAAATATTGTCTTTCTCATCATCATATGGCAGCGTGACAGCAGATGAAAATTCGCGTGATAACACTATTTCAACGAAGAAAATCAAAAAATAGGAATAACAGTTTTTTTTAAATCTCAAAATAAAAAAAAAATTCTTCATTTGGGATTTCGAAGCGGCGCCCTCTTGATCATATAATTGAGAACTGGGTCAATAAAAATGTATAGTTAATAAGTGGGTCACTTGGGAAGTATAGTTGATAAGTGGGTCACTTGGGAAGTATAGTTAATAAGTGGGTCACTTGGGAAGTATAGTTAATAAGTGGGACACTTGGGAAGTACAGTTGATAAGTGGGACACTTGGGAAGTATAGTTAATAAGTGGGACACTTGGGAAGTATAGTTAATAAGTGGGACACTTGGGAAGTATAGTTAATAAGTGTGACACTTGGGAAGTATAGTTAATAAGTGTGACACTTGGGAAGTATAGTTAATAAGTGGGACACTTGGGAAGTATAGTTAATAAGTGGGGCACTTGGGAAGTATAGTTAATAAGTGGGACACTTGGGAAGTATAGTTAATAAGTGGGGCACTTGGGAAGTATAGTTAATACGTGTGACACTTGGGAAGTATAATTAATAAGTGTGACACTTGGGAAGTATAGTTAATAACTGGGACACTTGGGAAGTATAGTTAATAAGTGTGACACTTGGGAAGTATAGTTAATAAGTGTGACACTTGGGAAGTATAGTTAATAAGTGGGACACTTGGGAAGTATAGTTGAGAAGCAGGACAAAAGTAAAGGTAAAGATGATAGTGTGACATTTGGAAAGTAGAGTTGAGGAGCAGGACAAATGTAAAGGTAATGATGATAGTGTGACATTTGGAAAGTAGAGTTGAGGAGCAGGACAAAAGTACAGGTAATGATGATAGTGTGACATTTGGAAAGTAGAGTTGAGAAGCATGACAAAAGTGAAGGTAATGATGATAGTATGACATTTGGAAAGTACAGTTGAGGAGCAGGACAAAAGTAAAGGTAATGATGATAGTGTGACATTTGTAGTGTGGAGAGCTGCGGGGTACAATACAACTGTAAAAATGATCATCATCATCATCGAGTGCCATCTCTGTAACGAAGGTTGGCTACCATGGATCGCCATTTTTCTCTGTCTCTTGCTTTGATGGTGCAGGTTGTCATTTGCATCTTTTGATGTTACTCGTCCAAGTTAGTCTTGGTCTGCCTCTGCCTCTTTTACCTTGTATTTTCCCATCCAAATTTCTTTTTGTAGGCTGTTGTGTCTTTTAACATGGCCCAAAAATCGCATTTGTCTTGTTTGAATTGTCGTTAGTAGTTCTCTTTTCATTTTTAGTTGTTTTAAGACTTCATAGTTTGTTTTCTTTCCTTCCATCCAATTCTACCTATTCTTCGATATATCCACATTTCAAAGGCTTCAATTCTGTGTTCTGTTTTCTTGTCAAATGTCAATGTTTCTGCGCCATATAGGAATATTGAAAAGATATAACATTTTTCTATTCTTAGTTATAGCCCTGGTGTTATTTGTTTTGATGTTAGTATATTTTTCATGACATTAAAATTACTTTTTGCCATTCCTATTCTTTTGTTTATTTCAGTTGTACATTTTCCACGTGGTAAAAATGATAAGTGGGACTATGTAGAAGGAGTCCTGAAGTTGGGCAATAGAAATGTAAAATTCAGAAGATGAACTATAAAGATGTAAAGTTCAGATGAAAACAATAGAAAAATAGTTGAGAACTAGGGATGATAGAGATGTAAAGTTGTGAACTAGAGATAATAGAGATGAGCTACGATCTAGGAACAATAGAGATGTAGAGTTGAGAACTTGTAACAATGAAAATCTAGAGCGGAGAGGTGGAACTAAAGGAAAGCAATTTTGAGAAATGGGACAATAGATACAGATACGATATGAAAGTTTATATTTGAATGCTATAAATATATGTATGGCCTTTTTGCGTCTTGAAGGTTGGTAGCAAGCAATCATGATAAGTCGGTAGTTTGGTAAAGCATTAGTGTCTCATACTGGGTGCTGCTTTACTAAACAGCTTCACTCGTGGCTGAATTTGCCATTTCCTGGACAGACAGATCCATCCACAGGACGAGCAAGGTGTACCTGCCATACTCATGAGGTGTACTCATAGTTTAATACTATGAAGTTACTAAATAGCAACGATTTTTAACAATAACTATCTCATTATGCCATTATTTATATATATATTTATAAATGGCCCTTTTCGTCTTGTCAGAAGGTTTAGTGGACTTAACACCGGTCAACTGTAAGAGAAGAAACGAGACAAGACTAGCTGGATATAGAGAGAAAATTAGAAGTTCGTTTACATGGTCAGAATGCAGAAACGAAATCTCTAGCGCTGGACCTCCATGTGGACACCTGGTGGCTAAAGAGAGCAAAGAAAACCGAAAGAAACTTAGGATGAATAATTAATAGCGAGGACTCAACTAGGAATAATAAAGCAAGTCAACGGCTACCAGTGAATTGTCAGGCATGGATACTATGATTTCTGAGCGGTCTTCGGCCCGTGAGAAACGAACGAAATGTTGTGAAGTGTAAGTAATCACTAGCAAAATGGAGGACTTTGATCATGAAGCAGACCGTACTCTTGTGAGAGAATAAAAGCACAAATTCTGAACCCACGATTCTGTTGAAAGCTGCATATAATGACAGATATACAACAATCGGTTCTACCTCAATTTTATTTGTATTCTCCCTGATCCATTCTAATGACATCGGTGTTTCATTATAAGGAAAGTTGCTCACCGAGATTGATGGAGTTGTCATGGAGATTATTAAAACACCAGGCAATCATGAAATTCTAAGAATTTTAAAATTAGACCTGATATGAGTCGGGATAAACGCCTCCGAGCTGGGACGAGTGTTGCATATTTGTGGTTAAATATGGAGTGTGTACAGAGCAGCCATTGAGAGATATAGTTAAAGAATGTTCTTTTTTTATGACCAATGGAAGGAGAATTAGATGAACAAGTAAGGGAATCAGTCATTGATTTCTCTTGTGCTATTTGCTATCATCTTGCTCCTTCCAACATCGAGAGTGATTGCGTTGAACTTGACAGTGCCCTCTCATTCGCCTCGTTTATGATGAGTCATTGAACAGTGTAATGTCAGATATTCGCTCGTTCATCTTTTGAGAGGACTTGCCCTTCTGTTCTGGGTATAACGCGTTCATGTTGTCGAGCGCTGTTGTATGTAATTGTTGTAATAGAATATGGGTTGGAAGTAGAGAAATAGCAGTTACGGAGTAGTAAACATACTGAGTTGTAAACATACTGAGTTGTAAACATACTGAGTTGTAAACATACTGAGTTGTAAACATACTGAGTTGTAAACATTTTAGACTCAGAAAATTAAGAGTAGTCGATGGAAATTTTCCCAGTTCTTATTGGAAAACTTAGGAATGGTAACATGACATACGCGTCAGCATGGTCAGGAATTAGTTTGACAAACAACTTCAACGGGCAGGTCAAGTTCATAAGGTAAATATAACTATTAAGAGTTGAAAATAGCGTTGTTTTGAAACGTAAAGGTTAAACAAAGTGGCAAGATGGTGACTTATTTTGTCACTTTTTGCACGGTGTTCAAGCAGAGTGTATACCTCGCGACAAATGATTGACTGCGGATAGCCTGCGCAAAGAGTAAGCCAGAAGCTTATGCAAATGAGATATGAGTATTTAGCCTCATACGCAATAAGATTTTAAGGTTAAATAAGGAAAAGAGAAGCAGTAAGAGGCAAAATAAGAGAAGTTAATTAGTTAGTAAAAGAAGAGCAAACGTTAGTTAGAAGCAGTTCCAATTTATTTTCAGAAATAATGTGTTACAGAAAATAAATAGTAAGTAGACCAATTACAATCGAACTGCAACGTAAGACATACTACCCACACACACACATATATATATATATCTGTGTGCGGTCTTTGGCGTCTTGACAGACAGTTGGTAGCAAGCGATCATGATTAAGTCAGTAGTTTGGTAAAATATTAGTATCTTATGCTGGATGCTACTTTGCTGAACAGCCAATACTGGATAGACAGAACCATCCGCAGAACGAACAAGATGTATTCGTGGTGCCTGACATTGTCTTCTTTCTTCTGGATCTTTTGTCTTCTGAATTTAACACCAGTACTGCCGCGAAAGCTTCTGTGCCACTTTTAAAAATTCTCCATGTGCTACAATCTACAGCCAGATGTTACCAGTGTCTTTCACTGTAGTTGCTATATTGAGAATGTAAACATTGAAAACAGTACATTAAAACATATCTTTGGAGACATAATTTGGAAATTCATTATCTAAGACAGTGAAGCTTTTTAAAGCAATTTACCAAACATAGTGGGGGCCTAGTTGGTAAAACCACCCGACTGGGCTACGGACGGTCGGACAACCCGTGTTCGATTCCCACTGCAACCAGTTTGTTGGTTGTACTCGTGGTTGGAAAAAAAACACCCGCGGGCGACCTAGCACTGGCAGGAATGGGTATCAGGGTATTACTCTGGGAAGGTGAGGAATACCGCCTTGCATCGTGAGTTTTGATGCTTGAAGCGACACTATCCAGAAATCTTCGAACACTTCTGTATATGCGGCAGAGCACATATGCGTGAAAAACTCGTGTGCTAAGATTCGTCTTGTACTTTACCGTTACTTGTTTAGAAAATGAAAGCAAACTAATCACACAGAAAAGGAATGAAACCAAAGAAAAGCTACTATTAGACACTATCTGGAAATGTCCATATAACAACAGAAAACAGCGGACAGCGCAAACAAGGATGTGAACCAGCATTCTTTGGCACAGCACCTCATGGTAACGGTTATAAATAAATTGGCCACTCAACAACTGATCGAGAAAGAGATGGACAAAGGGAATACTAGAGTCACTAGGAGGAATAACATCAGAGGCCAACAGAAGAGCAAAGAATCGCAGATTGTTTCTCCCCTCGACGATAAAGGGAATACTAGAGTCACTAGGAGGGATAACACCAGAAGAGGCCAACAGAAGAGCAAAGAATCGCAGATTGTTTCTCCCCTCGACGATAAAGGGAATACTAGAGTCACTAGGAGGGATAACACCAGAAGAGGCCAACAGAAGAGCAAAGAATCGCAGATTGTTTCTCCCCTCGACGCCAACGGCAACAGAGGAAGTATAGAAGAGGAAGAAACATAAGAACAACAACACTAAAAAAAATAGTTATATCGCTGGAGTTCGTTCACTGAGTTACCGTCCTTGTAGCCAGAGTGTATACACGAACATCGACCGTTTCATTCATTTATAGACACAATTATTAATCTGACATTGCTATTATAAGAGCCATGTCGATCGAGGTCCGCGCTGCTTCCGTTGTTGACACTCAACAAAAGGTCTCAACATCGTGATTTGGATGTTTCCAGTAGTTTAGGCTGAATATAGTCCCGAATAAACAATATTTATTGAGGGGAATTCCCAGCCCAGACAAACATAAACATATTTCATTCCCGATTGCTGTTCAAATATCTGCATTCATGAAACGTCGACCTGAAAACGACTAGTGAATGGACGACTGAGAGAGGATGGTGGGAGTGCCTTGTCTAACTATGAAGCCACCAGAACTATCTCATACTTGCTCTGTGTGGTTTCTGAGAAAAGAACCGATGATGTTAGGCTCTGCTATGAGCGCAATAAGATCGCTTCTGATGTCCTCACAAGCAATCAGCAAACACACACACAAGCACGCATATACACAAATACACAAACACAGATACACTCAACATTATATTATAGAGAAGATTTCGGAGGGAGAAGGAAACAGAATGAGGAGATTTTGAAAGCGAGAGATAGAAGGGCAGAGTTAGGAAAAACAATATTAGAGGGATTGAAATGTCGGAATTAAAATGGGGATTGGTGGAGTAGATGATGCTAATAGAGAGGTAGAGGAAATGAAATACGAGAATAGAATTTGAAAAATGAGAGAGGGGGCAATAGAGTCACGGAGAGAGAGAGAGAGAGAGAGAGAGAGAGAGAGAATGAAAGAGTGATGAAGAAAAATAGAGAGTGAGAGAAGAAATGTTGTAAGAGTCTCAGAGGAACAATTAGAATGCATTCTCTAATTTTGCGTCACGTCAAAAACCTGCAACACGTAAATAGAATAAAACAACATGAGCTATACAAAAATAATGCAACTGTTGCGTGAGTTATGTTATTTCACTACCTGCTTATTACCAAACCCCTTAAGGTGCAGTAGTTATTATGTGAAAAAGTAATTATTAGATGGTAAAACGATATAAATAATTACTTACACTTTAGGAAAGCAATAAAACAAAGTAATTATTGATGGGCAAAACTATATAACACATCACTTATTAGCTGGTCAAAATGTATAAGGAATCACTTATTAGCTGTTCAAACAATATAAGGAATCACTTATTAGCTGGTCAAAATGTATAAGGAATCACTTATTAGCTGGTCAAACAATATAAGGAATCACTTATTAGCTGGTCAAACAATATAAGGAATCACTTATTAGCTGGTCAAACAATATAAGGAATCACTTATTAGCTGGTCAAACAATATAAGGAATCACTTATTAGCTGGGGAGCCGGGAAAGCTCAGTGGTTAGTGAACTATACTACAAACGAACAAGAGATCGGGTTCGATCCTGATCGACGGCTACCAGGTTCACCCAGCCTTAAATGGGTACCCGTTTTTTTCTGGGAAAGTAATGCGGTACGGGCGTAATACCGACCACAATACCCCAAAAAATCATGTACCGAAGGTCTATACAAATTATTATCACTAACATCATATTATCTATACACCATTTGGCGTGACGGGGCTTTTTACTACTTTTTTTACTTATTAGCCGGTAACGCAAAATAATGAAATACTTATTAGCTGGCCAAACAATATAATGAAATACTTATTAGCTGGCCAAACAATATAATGAAATACTTATTAGCTGGCCAAACAATATAATGAAATACTTATTAGCTGGCCAAACAATATAATGAAATACTTATTAGCTGGTCAAACAATATAATGAAGTACTTATTAACTGACAAATCAAAACGAAATACATGTATTTATTAACGGCAAAACAATAAAACTTAGTACGTGTTACTGGCAAAGGCAATAAAATTCAGCAGTTATTAAATGGAAAACAAAACAATTAAGTACACTAATATTTTTTATCTTCAACTTCTTTTTTCTTCATTTTCTTCAATCTTACTTTTCTTATTCTTGTTTGTTACGATATTGAAAGCTCTCAGCGAGACAACGGGATTTCTAAATAGCATTTCGTCATATCCGGCTTGGTTAGGGCATACTGTTGGATATCTCTGTTTACCTTCTTTCATTGAACATTATTCTCTTCGTTATTGGTAATTGGTCTGTAGTCGCAGTCAGAAGTGAAGTAGAGGGTCTTGACCAAGTCTGGTTCGCTAAACCATCACATGAGTTACTGATTGTCAACAAGTGTATTCATTACTTCTCTTTCGGTCATGAATTTATGCTTGGAATCCAAATTTCACGATTAGTGCCTGGAAATATGAGCGTAGCACACTAGCTAAATCTAGCCTAACATGTTGTATGAAGTCAATATGAAAACACTTCTATACACTTCCGACTACGATTTATATTTCTTGCCTGAAAACCAGGAAGACATCAACAAATACCAGGAACAACGAACTAGATGAATTGAGAACAACCCTAGTCCAACTATGCAATAACTTCCAGAGAGTGGTCATCCAGTGGATACCATCACACTGTAATATACACGGAAACGAACGCGCTGACAATTTAGCTAAAGAGGGAGGGAGATTACCACAGGAGAACCATCTGGTCAGCTACGATGAAGCCAAATCCATCATCAAAGGCCAGTACCATGAAAAATGGAAACGAGAACATCCAACGTATAACGAGAGGGACGGATACCTCCAACTATCAAGGAGGGATAAAGTCATCATAATTCGTCTACGCACTGGCCACAACAGAATGAGAAACCACACGTTCACCAAACTCAAAATAGGTACTAACAGCCAATGCCACTGTACACTGGACAACATGACAACAAAACACATTCTACAGGATTGCCCCCAGTACACAGACCTGAGAAGGACAATGTGGTCCACACCCACCTCCCTGGAAGAGAAAACTAAACGGGGCAACCGAATCACTTAAACAGACAGCTGCCTTCATAAGAGAGTCCGGAAACCTAGTCTGAATGAGCCATGATCGCAGAAGAAGAAGAAGGTCTCTTGCCTAGTGATGGCTATACGGGAAAATAATAATATTGACATATCTAAACACATTTCAAATAAACACAACATTGTATAAAGCAGCTAAACTAACAGAGAGACGACATGCAATACAACAATATACACAATACAACAATATACACAATACAACAATATTCACAATACAACAATATACACAATACAACATTATACACAATACAACAATATACACAATACAACAATATACACAATACAACAATATACACAATACAACAATATTCACAATACAACAATATATACAATACAACAATATTCACAATACAACAATATACACAATACAACATTTCGACTAAATTCTTCCCAGGTTCAAAGTAATAAAAAACATGCAACCTTTAACATGATAGGTAAACATTGATCCTAAAATGTGAATTTATTGAATTAAACTATTTGCCTTTCCTGTTGATCTTTATGTGCATTGTTTTGTTTTGTACTTGGTCTCTACTAATATTGCCGTTCCAACAATTGTGTGTTTGGGATACATGTTCTCTGCATCCCTACTCTCGGGTCATCATATTATTGAAAAATTTATATCTCTGTGCTTATCTCCTCTAATGATACCTGTAGATCTGACAGAGAAAAAATGAAAGCTGATGTTTCAAATCTCTAAATCTACCTGTAGTCTGGTGTCAGTGGTCCAAATGTCAACTAAGAAATACAATTCTTCAATCTATGAGTAAAATCCACTCTATGTGCAACCTTCACTTTGTGTGCAACCTCCACTCTATGTGCAACCACCACTCTGTGTGCAACCTTCTCTTTGTGTGCAATCTTTACTCTGTGTGCAAACTCCAATCTGTGTGCAATCTTCACTCTGTGTGCAACATCCACTCTGTGTGCAATCTTCACTCTGTGTGCAACCTCCACTCTATGTGCAACTTTCAATCTGTCTGCAACCTTCACTCTGTGTGCAATCTCTACTCTATGTGCAACATCCACTCTCTGTGCAATCGTCACTTTGTGCAATCTTCACTCTGTGTGCAACCGCTACTCTATGTGCAACATCCACTCTGTCTGCAATCTTCACTCTGTGTGCAATCTTCCCTCTGTGTGCAACCTTCACTCTGTGTGCAACCGCCCATTCTGTGTCCAACATTCGCTCTGTGTGCAACCTCTAATATGTGTGCAACCTCCACTCTATGTGCAACCTCCACTCTATGTGCAACCTCCCACTCAAGGTGCAACTTCCACTCTGTGTGCAACCGGCACTCTGTGTGCAACCTCCACTCTGTGAGCAACTTTCTCTATATGTGCAACCTCCAATCTGTGTGTGACCTCCACTCTGTGTGCAACCTGCACTCTGTGTGCAACATCCACCCTGTGTGCAATCTTCACTCTGTGTGCAACATCCAATCTGTGTGCAATCTTCACTCTGTGTGCAACATTCACTCTGTGTGCAACCTCTATTCTGTGTGCAAACTTCAATTTGTGTGAAACCTCCAGTCTGTGTTCAACCTCCACTCTGTGTGCAACCTCCACTCTGTGTGCAACCTCCACTCTGTGTGCTACCTCCACTCTATGTGCAACCTCCACTCTATGTGCAACCTCCATTCTATGTACAACCTCCACTCTGTGTGTAAAATCCACTCTGTGTGCAATCTTCACAGTGTGTGCAACATCTACTATGCGTGCAATCTTTACTCTGTGTGCAGCCTCCACTCTGTGTGCAAACTTCACTCTGTGTGGAACCTTTACTCTGTGTGCAACATTCACTCTTTGTGCCATCTTCCCTCTTTGTGCAACCTTCACTATCTGTGCAACCTCCACTCTATGTGCAACCTCCACTTTGTGTGCAACCGCCATTCTGTTTGCAACATTCACTCAGTGTGCTACTGCCAGTATACAAACTTCACTCGGTGTGCAAATTTCACTCTGTGTGCAACCCCACTCTATGTGCAACCTCCAATCTGTGTGCAACCTTCACCCTGTGTGCAGCCTCCACTCTGTATGAAACTTTCATTCTGTGTGTAACCTTCACTCTGTGTGCAACTTCCACTCTGTGTGCAATCCTCACTTTGTTTAGAACCTCCACTCTATGTGCTATTTTCACTCTGTGCGCAACATACACTCTGTGTGCAATCTCCACTCTGTGTGCAACCTGCACTCTATGTGCAACCTCCACTCTATTTGCAACCACTATTCTACATGCAACCTCCACTCTTTGTGCAACCGCAACTCTATGTGCAACCATCACTCTGTGTTGGACCGTCATTCTGTGTGCAACCTCCACTCTGTGTCCATCCTCCACTCTGTGTGCACTGTCCACTCTGTGTCCAAACCTCACTCTGTTTGCAACCCCCAAGCTATGTGCAACATTCAATCTGTGTGCAAACGCCATTATGTGTGCAACTTTCACTTTGTGTGCAACCTCCACTCTGTGTGCAACCTCCACTCTATGTGCAACCTCCACTCTAGGTGCAACTTCCACACAGTGAGCAACCGGTACTCTGTGTGCTACCTTCACTCTGTGTGCAAATACCATTCTGTGTGCAACCTCCACACTGTGTGCAACCTCCACTCTGTGTGCAATCTTCACTCTCTGTACAACATCCACTCTGTGCGCAATCATCACTCTGTGTGCAACCTCCACTCTGTGTGCAAACTCCACTTTGTGCGCAACATCTACTGTGTGTGCAATCTTCATTCTGTGAGCAATCTTCACTCTGTGTGCAAACTTCACTCTATGTTCAACCTTCACTCTATGTGCAACCTCCACTCTGTGTGCAACCTCCATACTGTGTGCAATCTTCACTCTGTGTGCAGCATCCACTTTGTATGCAATTTTCACTCTATGTGCAACATACACTCTGTGTGCAACCTCCACTTTTTGTGCAACCGCCATTCTGTGTGCAGCCTCCAGTCTGTGTGCAACCTCCACTCTGTGTGCAAAATCCACTCTGTGTGCAATCTTCACTCTGTTTCCAACATCAACTATGCGGGCAATCATTATTCTGTGTGCAACCTAGACTCTGTTTGGGACTTCACTCTGTGTGCAACCGCCATTCTGTGTGCAACCTTCACTCTGTGTGCAACCTCCACTCTGTGTACATCCTTCACACTATGTGCGAAAACCACTCTACGTGCAACCTACATTCTATGTGCAACCTCCAGTCTGTTTGCAAACTTCACTCTATGTGCAATATTCAGTCTGTTTGCAACCGCCAGTGTGCAACCTTCACTCGGTGTGCAATCTTCACTCTGTGTGCAACCGGCATTCTGTGTGCAATCATCACTCTGTGTGCAAACTCCACTGTGTGCAAACTCACTCTGTGTGCAATGTTTAATCTGTGTGCAACCTTCATTCTTTGTGCAATCTTCACTATGTGTGTAACCTTCACTCTGTGTGCAACTTCCAGTTTGTGTGCAATCTTCACTTTATGTGCAACCTTCACTCTGTATACAACATCCACTCTGTATACAAACTCCAGATTTCAACTCTCTGTGAAAACTTCACTCTGTGTGCAACCTCCACTCTGTGTGCAACCTCCAGATGTATGCAACCTTCACTTTGTGTGCAACCTCCACTCAGTATGCAACCATCACTCTATGTGCAACCACCACTCTATGTGCAACCACCACTCTGTGAGCAACCTCCACTCTATGTGGAAACTTCACTGTATGTACAACATTCACTCTGTGTGCAACCTCCAATCTGTGTGCAACCTTCCCTCAATGTGCAACTTTCACTTTATGTGAAACCTCCACTCTATGTGCAACCTTCGCTCTGTGTGCAACCTTCACTCTATGTGCAACTTCCACTCTGTGTGCAACCTCTACTCTCTGTGTGCAAACTCCACTCCGTGTGTAATCTTCATTCTGTGTGCAACCTTCACTCTGTGTGCAACCGCCATTCTGTGTGCAACCTTCACTCTGTGTGCAACCTCCACTCTGTGTGCAAACTCCACTCTATGTGCTACCTCCACTATGTGTGCAACCGCTATTCTGCGTGCAATCTTTACTCTGTGTGCAACCTTCTCTCTACGTGCAACTTTCACTCTATGTGCAACCTTCACTCTATTTGCAACCTCTACTCTGTGTGCAACCTTCACTTTGTTTACAATCTCCACTCTATGTGCAAATACACTCTGTGTGCAACCTTCACTCTGTGTGCAACCTTCACTCTGTGTGCAACCTCTACTCTCTGTGTGCAAACTCCACTCCGTGTGGAATCTTCACTCTGTGTGTAATCTTCATTCTGTGTGCAACCTTCACTCTGTGTGCAACCTCCACTCTGTGTGCAACCTCCATTCTGTTCTCAAACTCCACCTTGTGAGCAACCTCCACTCTGTGTAGTGGTAGTTAGAACTCGAAATCTGTAAAGAGTATGGGACTTGTCACTTTCCGAGGGATGACGTGTGGAGCTGTGCCGGGCTAGAGCTTGTTCTGACAGTTCTCATGAAGATCAGGCTGTGTCTTAGACGTGAGCTTTGAGTAACCCTCATCGTAATGGTTCCCTAGACCGGTCGTACGTTACGGTCTGCTGTTTCATGTGCGACGGGGATAATTTGACGACTATCTGTGTGTCTATATGTACGGAATTGCAGTCAACAACGATGGCCTAACATCATCAAGTGCTACGACGATCATCATTTTCAAGAGGATGTGAATTATCGGTATATGGGGATAGGAGGCGGGAACAATTGAAGGCTATGCATGAAAAGTTTTCCTTGTTGCAGTTTCCTCATATTCCAAGTCGCATGTCTGTGTTAGTCACCTCTAGTGACTCGGGCAGATGGTGCTCGTAAACCTGGGAGTGCCGACCATCTAAAGGCAGAATCCCCCTACAGAAAAGATCATCTGCTGCCTTGCAGGAAGATTGGGGACAATCAAAGGCTAAGGAAAGCAAACCTGAACAAAATGCTGGCTGAAATCGAATGCACTTGGCCACTGGCGCAGAACACAGTGCAACATTTTAACAGGTATTCAAGCGGAGTGGATCTAACAGGCTTAAACAGACAGCTATCTTCGTGTGAGAGTCTGGAGTCATACTTTGTTTGAGTCCTGATCGCAGAGAGAGAAAGAGAGTAACACTAAATGTGGAGAGCACAATTAATGCAAATTAACAGATCCCAACGTTGATATGTCTCTCTCTCTTGTTATAAAAAGATACGTATATCTCTTGCTTGAGCTTAACTCACAAAAGTATAATATTTTGGGGCCTCGGTAGCCTAGTTGGGAAAACCACCCGACTGGACTACCGACGTTCGGACAACCCGTGTTCGATTCCCGCTGGGAGCAGTGTGAGTTGTACTTGTGGTTGGAAAACAAATACCCCCAAGGTCGACCCAGCCGTTGGCAGAAATGGGTACCAGGGTATTACCCTGGGAAGGTGAGTAATGTCGCCTCGCATCTGAGTTTCGATGCTTGAGGCGATACTATCCAGAAGTCTCCAAACAATTCTGGATAGGCGGCCGAGCACATATGGGTGTAAACTCGCGTGCTAAGACGCCGGTTCAAGTCTCGTACTTTACCTTTACCGTTTGCTATAACAGATTCGACCAAAAGTGTTGCGCAGAATCATCGTAGCTGCCGAATATAGTCTTCCTGTTCAATGCAGTAGGAGGTCGACGCCTGGGAGTCATGATCCAGGTGGCTATACCTCCCCTAGAGTGTTTCCTGTTTTCTATAAAGTTATCTATAAGACATAAATTATCAGATTATTAATAGATAAAAGGGAGCGGTAGGGAGAGAGGAGGGACGATTGATGAAAATAAGGATTGGCAGAGGGATTTCACACAAAGGCAAATTTACAATATGTCGAAAAATAGAAATATCAACAGAAATATTTGTCAAATAGACAGATGACTGGGAGCCGCGATAGCTCAGTGGTTAGTGAACTGGACTACAAAGAACAAGCGGTAGGGTTCGATCCCAACCGACGGCTTCCATTTCACCCAGCCTTTAATGGGTACAGGATTTATTTTCTGGGAAAGTAAAGCGACATGGGCATAATACCGACCACATTACCACAAAAATCATGTGCCGAAGGTCTGTAAAACTTATGGTCACTAACACCATATTCCCTATACGCCAATTGGCGTGACGGGGGTACTTTACTTTTACTTTTAGACAGATGACTGAGAGTAAGATCTACAGGTAGAATTGAAGTAGAAACACACAGAGATATAACAAGTACGGCATATATTTGTAAGGACCGATAGACGGAAAAAGAAATGATTTGGTCAATAAACACTTCTGCAGATGAAGCGACAAAATGAAGAAATGAATAACAGAACAACTGACAGAGATATAGAAGTACACATGAACTGAAAATAGATTTAAGAAATAAACAGACATACAAATCTACACAGAATGCCAAGTCCATCAGAAAAATAAGGCGAGTTGACTTTAAAAAGTAGACAGACTGACTGGCGATGCGCTATAACACAAATAGAGGGATCTATGTGCTTTCATAACCTAACATCTTCAGCTGTGTTAATTGTTATTTCAAATAAGAATGACATGTTATATATAGACAGAGTGCAAATGGATATTAAATATACAGATAAACGGAAGAACTAGAGGGAGTATGTGAAAAGCAGAGAGAAATAATAAATGATAACAAAGTGAGTAGGAAAATAGAAATAAAGAAGGAAGGAAGCAATTGATAACGGGAAGAGAAGGAACAGGATAAAGGTAACAGAGAGAAGGTGAAGAAATAGGTTGATAATGGGAGAGATGTTGATGGGATGGGGGGGGCGGGTGACAATCAAACTCAAGATATAATTAAGAGGATATAATCTTAATTACCAATATTGTCTCCTCGCATTCTGAAACTAGGGACACAGGAGAACTCTTGCGCAAGAATTGTTCACTTGAGAATACTCTTAATTCTCAATATCTATTCCTGTCCTCACTTCTGATAAGTGAGTGTCTGGAAGACTGGGTCATGTGACTAGAGATGATGCTTTCTAAAACAAAAATCTGACACGGTACGTGTGCTGTAATAGTTTCAACAATCCGCGCGGGAAAATTAAAACTTGAGGGTAACTCGAGGGTC